>JBBPDA010004019.1:0-12955 GCA_037974385.1 Arnoldichthys spilopterus | reverse complement strand
TCAATGTAAATTTGAATTTTACATTCTTGAAATGCTTCTTTGGATGCACATGTGCCCGTCTTCCTGCAGAGTTTACTGTTAACATGTGTTTACACTAGTTCTTCTATTCACATGCTGCTTCAACACTCATCCAAATGTTTGATGCTGATCTGTATGTTTTGTTGCCTAATTAAGATCATGTATATTTCATTTAAATGTTCCAAAATTATATTAAGAAATGACAATAAAGATAAAATGTTAAATGATGTGACTTCATAAGACCCTTATACTTAAGTACCTTTACCCCAAATAACCACCTGTCGTTTGGAGGTTTTTCTGATTTACTGTCATTTGGGCATTTTTCCAATTACAGTGAAACTTGTGTAATTGTCTTTCCACTTAGCACCTTATAACTCCCAATAATTACCTGATCAAAAATAATTTTACTATGTCCTAGAACCATTTGCATATTTAAGTGTTGTTTAGGTAAAACTGTCTAGACACTTGCATTCGATCATATAAAAGTTCCACAGATAGTTAGTTTGATTCAGCTAGACTGTATTGATAGTTACCGTTGTATTAGTTACATAGTACAATGGTTTTCAGTCCTGGTCCTGGAGTACAAATGGCCTACACATTGTGCTACACGTTGTTGTCCTGTTTATAAGCACACCCAGATGACCTGAAACAGATGAGTTTGTCTGAAAAATGAACATCAGCTACCAACAAAGGCCAACACTTCTTAAAGTACTTTCTTAAAAAAAATAATGAGCTTTAAAACAAGCTGTTTTTAATTTAAGCCCTACACTTAAGAGGATCGTCTAAATTGTACTTCCCCACAAGAAGGAATTACACAAAATGTGAAAAGGACTGGATTTGTTCATTTTCTACTGATATAGAGCCCAAAAACGACATGTGTCATACCAGTGTCATCTCTAGCTTAAGAGAGTTTGCCTGCACTTGTATCTTTATTTTGGGAAATTTGATTAAATGGTTTATGACAACTCACTGCTTTGACAAGCACATATGCTTCAGTTGTCATATGTCAGGAAAATAGAGATTAAAATTAATTTTGTCCTAAAAACCTGTCTGCACCTGAAAACCCGATTTGATGAGCTTGCCCAAATGTATGTAAAGCAGTGTCCTTGACACTTGACAATGGAGCACATGACACTGATGCTTACTATTTTACTACTTTACTATTAGCAATGTTTTGCAACTTTGCAAAAAAAAAGTTGCCAGATTTTACACTGTGGGTTTCACTGTTTGTAAGCTTGCACCTTGAGTCTGGGGGACTGAGGCAGGAAATTTCATGGTGTGGGTGCTGCAGCTGTGGGTGATTTCGAAGAGGAGGTGGGCCTGAAGCTGTTTTTTGTGGTTAACACAACTGCACACAGTGTGATATGACCTCAATTTATCAGCAACTACAGGAAAAGGTAATTCACGTGAACAGAGGTGGTATGATTATTATCAAACTTTTTTAAAGTATTACTTCAGCAAAACTGCATTTCAATGAGTTGTGTGTTTCAGTAGTAGTAGTATTTTTTTTTTAAGTACAGTGTGTTTACTCATTACACATGGGTTAGACATGTTTCAGAATGCTAGTATAGAGGAAACAAGAATTTCAAGCACTCTGTGTTTAGTTTCTGGGGGAACATAAATGAACACACGTTAAAATCAGCAATGATAAGCTCACACTTCAGAGTAACAGATTGTAACTTTGGTTTCAAATCTATATGTAATGTTACATGAGTGATTGAATAAAACATGTTTTCCCTAAAATTCTTTAAAGAAAAGCTTCTTCTTTTATTTCGGGTCATGGGGAAGCTGCAGCCAATCCCAGCTGACTATGGGCCCAAGTCAGGCCAACCCATCATAGGGCAACACAGACACACTCATACCTATGGGCAATTTAGAGTTTTTTATAGAAAGGTGACCCGAATAATTCCTGAACACTTAAGACAAAGCAGCAAAACTGGCAACTGAAAGCAGTAGTTCTCAAATGTTTTTAGTCTAAGGCCCCTTTGTGGCTACTTAGTGCCACCCAACCCACCCATTACTCTCAAAACCCCAATCCACCCACTAGAATACTTTCCATTTTGCTAGATTTCTTCACAGCATTCACTGACCTTCTCACACCAGGTTCTGCTTCATGATATTACAAACAACTCATAATTTGGCCACCAGAAATTGTGATGGGTAGTAACGTATGTTGTATTTAAATGATATTTACCATCTACATTTAAACCAGAACCGTATTTTTTATGGCAAAAGTTGATTAAACAAACAATCAATTAAATCTCCTTGTGGCCCTTTGGGAGAGTCTAGTTTTGAGCTTGTTTTGAGCCTTTTTGGTGCTGTTGAACACACATAAAATGTCTAGTTGAATTTTACTATATAGGCATTTAATTTGTTTAAGATAAGGCCGCACTAGCCTTTTCAGTGCCCTACTCCCTCTCAGGCCTAATCTTTTTTAAATTTTTGAGTGTCCGTATGCACATCTACACTGCCCTGACTGCTATACATTAATCACACAATTAAATTAACCAATAAAATCTAGAGAAGCAGTATAAAACATGCATTTAGAAGATTACTGTGTTACCTTCATTTTCCAGCAGAACTGTGTTTCCTAGAGCTGTGTTGGGCTGAATGTTGGTTTTGGATAGATCACTCCACTTTTTCATGCTTCAATTTTGCTTCAAATTTGGCCTCAAAGGTAATTTTGTCTTAGGTAACCATGGACATGCACATGTGCTTTTTAAGTGAAAGTGACTCAGTGTGACCTTCAGTTCACAAGGGGAATGACCTAACCACTAGGCCACCACTGTCTACACTACACTACAGCAGTGGGCAAGTAAGCGCACAGAAAAATTGCTGATACTTATTTAATTTAATCTGTAATTTTTGAGGTTTGAATTGCAAAATATCAGACTTGTTTTAGGTCAGGGGTGCACAACTCTGCCCCTGAAGGGCCAGAGCCCACACAGTTTAGATGTTTTCTTACTTACACACCTACAAAACCTGGCAGTTTACAGATAGTCATGATTAGACAGTAAATCACCAAACTATGGTGGACACCAGTCCTTCAAGACTAGAGTTGTGCCCCCTGATTTAAACAAAAATTTTGCTTTGCAGTCTTACATTCAAATGATTTATGTAAATTGCATAAAACCAGTTATTTCTTATCATGTGAGATATGCAAATGTTCATGATGATAAAACGAACTACAGGAATGAGGTAAATCAACTAACCATGTTGTGCAAAGTTAACAATCTATCACTAAGTGTAAGGAAAATGAAGGAGATGTTTACTGAGTTTCAGAGAACCTGCACCCCCACTGACCACTGACAATAGTACTGCTGCAGAGCAGGGGAGCAGCACCAAATTACAGGGTGTGTACATCACAAGAACCTCTTGATCTAATAACTCTACATCACACCTTTTAAAAGTTCAATAAGGTTTCTTTTAAATTTAGCTAGTGGTGGAAATATTGCAATACTTTCTTTATAGTAAACTGTCACTATATGCTTAGCAAATTGTCTGTACATAAATAACACTGGCCAAATACATGTTTAATCAAAAATGTGCATTATTAGTCCTTATTACTAGTGCAGATTGTAAAGAGTTTTTGGCTGTATTTTTTTATTTGGCATTTCTGGGACTTGTTTTCTGTACCACATTATTAAATTTTACTCTGGTGAAATATTACTCATGTGAAAAAGTTTTAAAGAACTGTGATATTATAGTCTTGCCACAACATGCATAGCACTATTTAAAGTACTGGATAGGGCCAGTGCCCGCAAAGTTTAGGTAGTTCCTAACAATTTACAGGTGAGTTGAACCTAGTATGTTTGGGAAATCACCAAACTGAACTGGACACTGTCCATCCAAAAACAAAGTTGGGCTCCCCTGGTGTAGGACATTGGCTGATGTCAAAACGTATAGACTATTAATTTATTGACTTGGGTGAAAGTGATGGGTTAACTTTATTTTAGATGTGATGTGCTCCCTACCCATGTTACATTATCTAAAAAAACAACAAATTAAACAATAGATTCCATGGCTACAGGGGTCTTATATATATGTGACAAGGCTTTATTATGTACACAGATATGTACATTTAGTAACTCCTGCACTTTATTTCATGTGTTATATTATGTAGTAACTGTCTAATCCTCCGTATAGAAGGTATATAGCAAATATATGATAAAATGTAAGATGTGGCTGCATCCAGCTCATGTCGACAGATGTGGTTTTCCACAGAAGCTGAAGGTGAGATCACACTTGGCTAAGAAAAACCAGAGAAAAACGGTAAGTGTTGCATGTTTTTTCCCATCAGTGTTCTGTCAGTTCAATATTGGTGAAAATGGATTTAAAGCATTTTATTTAGAATTTAAAATAGAATAAAAGAAATTAGAAAAAAGAAATGAAATAAGTTTAACCAGTCAGTCAAATTCACATACAGCCAGGCCTCCATTTGATGAAAATTTCATAATTTGTTAAAAAACAAAACAAAATAATGATGTAATAATGATTTGAATTTGAATAAATGATTTATAAAATTACAAAAAGGTTAAAGTTTTTATTTATAAGCTAACAGGTATTATAACCCTAGTATAGCTTTTGTATGCTAAAATAGTAACTATGTGCAACCATATGTTTGCCAGTCAAATGACATTTATACAGTTCTTTTCACAATACTTTAGTTATTGGAAAAAATACAGGCATCTAAACCTGCCCTTAACTTGGCACCTAAACTTGCATACGACTGTGTCTACAGTTCTTAATCATGACTAACCTGATCATATAAATCCAACATTTCCCTTACAAATGTGGACTGGAGAATTAATGAAATATAATTAATCATATCAATTAAATATTCATAAATATTGATGCTTTTTCATGACCTGATTTGTAGCTATAATTTACTAAGTCCTCTTAATTTTAAGACATCATGTCATTGGTTCTTCTTATAAGACACCTCTTCTTTCATAACCTTTCAAAGATGCAAAAAATACTCCTGATAAGATTTTGTGGCTGATGTGGTTAAAGAGAAACAGGATATCTAACATACTATTGTGTCTGTAGGCCGTGGGTCTGTGGGGGGACATCTGTGCTCTCCCTCAGTGGAATGTTTTGGCAGAGTTTCTTTCCCTAAACTGATGTGATTGTCAGTATTGGTCTCTAAGTCTCAAAATCCAACACTTAGCTCTGAAGACTTGTCGAGCTGCTCATTGCTGCATTTGCAGTTGTGGTGGCTGGTTTCATGTGCTCCAGAGGAAGCTTCGCACTGCGGTTTACCTTTCTAATTTAGCGGTGCTGTCACAGGAGGGGACTGGCCCACAGCAGTGAGAACTGGTTCTGACTAATACAGGAGGTGTATGATATATATGTGTGTATATATATATATAAAAATTTCAAAAGCATAAAGAGATAAAGAGTAGGGTTTGCAATTAACACCTAGGTCTTGTATTAGTGGCTAAGATGGTCATGAATCAGTCGTATTGTTACAAACCAAACCAATTGCCATTAAAATCTGGTCAACCAACCAAAGTTACGGTATTCAAATGTTGTTCAGTTTGTGTAAACTTAGCAGAAATTAGTTGACAATGTCAGGCTTTTTGTTCACCTTGAAATGAGAAGATCTGAGACGGGTGACTGAACTGAACTGAAACACTGACTAAACCTCAGATTGAAAGATGCTTCACATAGGTTTCAGGAAACCCTACAGTCATGATCAGAACACAACCACCAATGCTCTAGCAATGAGGTGAAGCAGCTCTCAAAGATTCTGACTCACAATCAACACATGTGAAGAAATGAACCAAGAAGGTGGTAGTTTGGAGTCAAAGATATAGCATACACATTTTCAGACAAAAGGTTTTCAGTTTTTTAATTAGCAATGTACAAACAAATGTAAATTCACCCTAAAAAGTACAATGATGGTCTTAAGGTTCAGTTCTGTACCTTATAACTTGTATTATGTAATTATTTACAACACACATGTAAGAGAATCCTGGGGTTAAGACCTGGATTAAATATGGAGTCAGTATTAATTAAAACATATATAAGTACAATAAAATGTGGTACATTTTGTTCCCTATCTAAAGGTACTAAAGACTTGCCCTTGAGGATACAAGCCCAGTGACAGAATAACCTTTTCTTCTGAAAGGAAGTGGGGCTCAACTAAGGGTGAAGTGTGGGACAAGTGTTAGAAGGTACATCCCACATATAACAATTTCACATAGCTATAAATAAAGGGTTCCAAAATGCATATGTAAAAATGCTGATGGAAAAGGCAAAGCGTGGGAGCGACGTATTGCTGCACAAAGTAAAGGCGGAGGCTGGGTATTCCAGTGCCTTCTCATAATTGCCACTTTTATGCAGCACAGTGCCACTGTCCAACCCCGTTTACTTCAGCTTCCTTATGAAGCCATTCCATTACTCAGTCTTTTCAAGAGCTTACCTACACAAATGGTGGCAAATGTGTCTTGATTATAACACAGTCTTAATAGCACCCTCTTATATTTTGTCCTGCTCGCTAAGCCTCAGTGTTTTACAGTAGTTTTACAGTGTATTCAACAGAAAATGTATCATGATAGCGGATGTCTCAAAAGTTTTTTTTTTTTACAATGCTGATGTTTGGAAGTGGTTAGTAAAAATATCATTTCAGCTATATCCAGTGATGCTTCCTACACTCTTAAAAGTAAGGGTTCTAAAAAGAGGCCAAAGAAGAATTATTTTGGTTTCCAACACAAAATTTCAATGGATACTTTTGTGAATAAGATGTGTGAGGCGAAAGAACCTTTTAAGAGTTTGAATACCTTAAACTGCTAAAGAACCATTATATGAAGGTTCTTTTTTCTTCACATGCACAAATCTCTCAAACAGGGATCTTTTTAGAAACAAAAGTGTTTTTTCTGTAGCATTGCTCAAAGAACCATTTATGGCACCCGTATTAAGAGTGATTAGATGAAGAATGGATTAGCAACCAGGAAATTTAGGCAGCAATGCAAAACATGTATAAAATCTGACTTATATACTTACATCAGTAACCTTATGATGTCTTGTGTTGATTGAACATTGGATTAAGCGCTGTTGTCTTTAAGTAACATGAAACAATATTTTTTGAAACATTTTTTTTATTTATAGATTTTTGTTTGCAAAACTAAAATGTATAAACAAAAAGCTGAATATATAAAAATGATTCCTGAACATATAAACATAACTCTGAATATGTAAATATAACTGAACATATAAACATAACTCTGAATGTATATATATAACTCTGACTATGTAAATATAACTCTGAATATATAAACATAACTCTAAATGTATAAATACAACTCTGAATGTATAAATATAACTCTGAATATATAAACATAACTCTGTATATATAAATCTTATACCTGAGTATAAACATAACTCTGAATATGTAAACATATCTCTGAATATACAGTATAACTATAACTCTGAATATATAAACATAACTCTAATTGTATAAATATAACTCTGATTATCTAAATATAACTCTGAATATATAAACATAACTCTAAATGTAGAAATACAACTTTGAATACATAAATATAATTCTGATTGTATAAACATAACTCTGAATATTTAAACATAACTCTGAATATATAAACATAACTCTGAATATATACATTTTACTCTGAATATATAAACATAACTCTGAAAATATAAATTTTACCCTGAAAATGTAAATATATCTCTAAATATATAAATATAACTGCATATATAAACATAACTCTGAATACATGAAATATATCTCTGAATATAGAAATATAACTTGAAATCAAACTATGGAAGATAAGATCGGCATACTATTTTGCCAAGGCTCACAACCAAGCAAACATTTCCCTGAATTGTTTTGAACATGAGACACTTTACCAAACCACAGACAGAGTTAAGATTACATGATCATACTGGTATATGACGTTGTGATTAAAGCTGTGTTTAGAGATGTAATATACAATTTTATTAAGTTTGATGAATAGTAGTAAAATTTTCAACATTATCTCTGGCACAGTTGGCTGTATGTTAGATGGAACTGTCGTGGTAGGTGCACTGCCCCTAGGTATTTTGACTTCTTGTGTTTTTAGCCATTCCCAAGCAGGCCAACTGCATACCAGTATGTTCGTGTCACCTTTACTCTTTTCGTGGTCTGGAAAAAGTGCCTCCTGTTGTAACGGGTGCAGTGAAATGCTCACTTGGTTGTGAGCCTTAGGAAAATAGCTCGCTGATCTCTTCTTCCATAGTGTGGCAGGTGCTGGACATGGATCCACAAGGTCTTATAGAGGTCTTACAGTTATTCATAGTTATATATGCAGTAATATATATATATATATATATATATATATATATATATATATAGCTAACAGGGATATGTGGATGAACTTGGTATTTAGCTTAATAGCACTTTTCACAGCAGATGTTTCAACAAGCAGCTTTACCAAAATCTCAATCAATGCCTCTCATGATCAATCCCAGAGCAACAGCTGGAAGAAAAAAAATATTCTAAGAGCACAAGGAACAACCTTAAGAGTAATCAAGACTTCCAACACTGAAAGAAATAAAAGGCTACCTCACTTGATACATTTTTATCCCCTAAGGCACAAATAATGTAAAAGTACCCTCAAAGGTGGAACATGGTCCTTAAACAATTTTAAAGGCACAACATTCACAGTCCTAAGAGAAATTACCATTAAAACATAAAATCATTACATTTAAAACAGAGGCAAAAAAGAACTAAAACTGAATTAATTTAAAATATATTTAGATACATTTAAAACAAAAATTTAGATCAAACTGATCTCAAAAGACTGTGAGAATTCAATCAGCTGTACTAGCAAGAAGTAAACTATACTACTTTCTTTTCCCTGCATAGAATTAACTATAGTGTTAGGCAGATGTACAATGTCCATTAGAGACCAGGGTAGGAGAGCTTGTCTGAAACCATGCATGACATAAAGCAATAAGCCAGGGGCGGCCCGTGGCATAGGAGATAGGCCCGCAGAAGGTACTGCATGAGAAATCATCACACTATTGTGATAAAAAGTGATGAGCCAGCAACACCTCATAAAGCTTTGAGGTTTCCAATGCATTATGTCAGGTACTGTATCAGAACATTTGGAGTGTAACAAGAGACAGAACACTGACATTTGGTAGTCAGCAAAAATACATTCACTGCCTGCAAAGTTTATTAAAGATTGTGTTTGTGATTGTTAACAAACATAAGCCTTGAAGTGATTCTTCGTCTGTACACTTCAAATAAAGTCATGTAATTTAGTGTATAATGTTGTGTACTGCTTTTGCACTGCTTAGTGTACTAACATTGTGTAAAATGTTATAGTCAGAATTTAAAAATGTGGAAAAAACAGGAAAACTAGAAGACAACTTATTTTATGTTTTTATTCAAGACTGTTATTTGCAAATTCTGAATTTCAAATGTGGAGATAATGGAGCTGTCTGGGATGCTGCTTGAGATGTATCTGAACAAAAAAACTTTTTGACTTCTGTCTGAGCACTTAATGCATTGAGGAACTTTGCTCTTTTAGTCTAGGGTCTAGGACTAGGACTGTAGCTATAGACAAGGGGTTAATGCTTTGCATGTTATTTTAAAAATTATTAGATTAGTTGCAATACAGTGCTGGTCATTAAGGTTCAAAGTTCAGGGTTACTTTACTGGAATTAGCAATATAACTAATTAAAGTTATTACATAACTGGAAAATTACAGAGTGGTAAATTTTAAAGTTATCGCATGGCAAAACACACTGCCAGTGGCGGTAAACAGTAGATAAATTGCAGGCGCTATTGAAAAGTACTACGTCATAAAGTGAGGTAGTTCATTGGAATTACATTAGGATAAACACACACTAAACTTTTATGTGCATTCAGAGTTCTAATGGGCTGGTTAAAATTGTTAAACAGTCTTGCAGAACCAGAGCAGAACCGCTTGCTAGATGGTAGTAGAGAGAAAACTCCATGGAGTGAGTGGGAGTGGTCTTACACAGTGGCTCTGTTATAGCAGCGGGTTTGATTAATGTCTTTTAAGGGAGGTACATACACACTGATTGCCTTCTTAGCTGCTCTTACTATATGATGCATTGTATTAAAGTCTGAATCACTAAAGTTCCCGATTCCAAATAGTGATGCAGTGATGATTACCTTATTTGGACTTAAAATTGTTCTAAACATTTGCTCCTGGTAACACACACTTATACACACCGGTATATAATGTCATGCTTCACAGTACCACACACTCAAACAGTGCAGAATAACAATGCAATCTCAATAACATTACCCATATCTTTTTATTACTCACTGTGCTTCTGTCTGTGTCCAGATCACTAATAATAATGACATACAGGGGAAGGCTGCATGTTGGCCATCTTCACTGGTTCACTGAATGACTCCAAAACAAATTCAACAACTGAGCCATAACCCACCTTGCCATAAAGATCACACACTGCAGTATTCATTCAAAGAGACTGTATTCACCATTTTGATACTAAATAACATGATTATTATATTCATTATCTTTATATTGATGTTTCTGATGTAGTAAATAAACACTAAATAAAGTTATGTTACATTCAACTAAATTTTTATGTTAAACTAGAAACACATTAATTGCACTGACTCTCTTGTGTCCTCTAGCATTTTCTCTCCAGGCAGCTAGTCTAAAGCTAGTCTATAGCTTCATGGATATCAGATTTTTGTAAACCACATACCATCTAGATATCTGCATGCCAACCCAGCATGCCTAGTAAGGGCCAGTGCCCAAACACATGAGCTATGTATCTCTTGTGATATATTGTAATATATTGAGAAACCACTTAATTGAGTACACACGCATTGTATCTGCACCTAATAATCATTTTATCTGCTCCGCTTAGCGTATATACTGATTAGTCACAACAATAAAACCACTGACGGGTGAAAGGAATAACATTGAACATATTCTTACAGTAGCTGAGTTTTTGGACAGCAAGTGAAAAATCACTTCTTAATGTTTTGGAAGCAGGAAAAATGGGAAAGCATAAGATCTGAGTGACTTTGACATGGGCCATATCATGATACCTACATGACTGGGTCAGAGTATCTCCTAAACTTTGATTTTCCAAGGATGCAGTGGATGTACAAAAAGTGGTCAAAGGAAGGCCAATCGATGAACCACCTACAGGGTCATGGGTGTCAAAAGTGAAAATGAAAGTGACTATTTGTCATTGTGAACACACTCAAGCACCACAACGAAATGTGACCTTTGCGTTTAATCCATCACACGTGGAGCAGCAGGCAGCTATCAACAGTGCCTGGGGAGCAGCGCAGGGGGACGGTACCTTGCTCAAGGGTACCTCAGTATTGCCCGGGCCGGGACTCGAACCTGCGACCTTCAGGTCCCAAAGGCAGCACCCTAACCACTAGGCCACCACTGCCAAAGCTCAAGGCTGGCTATGATTGAAAGTTGTCAAAACACTGTGCCTTTCAGCCAGAGCTGTTTAAGTGTCATGAATGGGATTGTTAGGCTGGTACATTTAATGAAAAGGGTGATCAGTGAATTTGCACTGTGCAGTTTACAAATACAGCGTAACATATACTCACCTTGTGTTCCACGTGTCCGTGTTTTGGTGATAAAAGCCACATGTTCATTCCTCGTGTTCATGTGTGCCTCGCCCTCGCCCCGCCTATCACCTGGTCCTCGTTCCCCATTCTCCTCCCTGCTCCAGGTGTTTTGTGTTTATGTCAATTATTTAAACCCATGTGTTTTGGTCTTCCTTAATTAATCACCACTACTTCGTGACATACAGATTGTAGTTATTTTGTTTATCTGTGCATTGGTCAGCAGACCCACCATACATATATACAATATTCACCCAAATTGTGCCTCTCTCAGTCCGATCAAACCACACCCAGCTCTTCATTAAGGCAGCGCAGACTTAAGACACAACTGGGTTAAGACACAATATGACTTTTTGTGAGCGATAAAAATGAATCACTACAAGCAGACAGTTCACCCAACCCCAGGACTGACTTTTACAAAACAGTTGTAGCTGTCATTCTCACAAAGGCTCTATATCTGCGATCCTGCACCTGAGGTTTGTGAAAACATATAATGTTTTCTAAAATGGTTGACTGAAGCATTGGGTCACACATGGAAATGTTGTTCACACAAATCCAAAACTCCTTGACAGAGACTTATGAGGTGGGTTCCTTATTTTCTAACATAAATACAAACTAAACTCAGAATAAAACATAAAAAGGCACTTATTTTCAAAATTAAACTTAATTTTCTTCATGGTACATTTGTCTTGATCCATTTTCAATTTTAATGATATTTCCATGACCTTCTGATCTGAAAACAAATATACAAAACTAGGCGGATTATGAACAGCTTGATGTAGTTTTGAGCAGGCTGAGTGGGTTGATTCGTACTCTGGCCTGAGATCTTTGATTAGTTGAACTGAATAAAATGTATTAAAGGCCCAAACCCAAGTCCCAATGGCCTTGGAAATATTGGCAAACACAAAGCAATTGCTAATGAGAAAAAAAGAAAAATTCATGAAAAATTCACAAGTCATGAATTTCAATACTTTTTCTCTGTATTCAGACAAACATTTGAAGATTTAGAAATTGCTTTCTTTTCCCAGAGTACAGCCCTGTCCCAGCTCTTATCCAAAATTCTTTGAGATAGGACCAGCCAGAACAGGTAGGCTTGGTTATAACTGCCTGACCAACATGGTGTTGAACAAAAAATTTGGATGTGAAATAAAATGCATTTCTTTGTTAATTAAACTTGTCATTGAGCTGCATTAAGTGTGTAATGTGGACTGAGCCACTGTAGGTCAGAGAAAAACCCAAACATATAAATATATAAATATATATATATATATATATATACAGGTCCTTCTCAAAAAATTAGCATATTGTGATAAAGTTCATTATTTTCTGTAA
>JBBPDA010003980.1:0-17284 GCA_037974385.1 Arnoldichthys spilopterus | reverse complement strand
ATTTAAATGATTTTAGCAAATGGCTGTAATATGACAAAAAGTGAAAAATTGAAAGGGGTCTGAATACTTTCCGTACCCACTGTACATGGCTGTCTGCATCTTCAGCATAGTCCTTTTCTGTGCAGGAGGAAAGAGAAGGAAGATGAAATAGAAGTAAAACATTTGATAGTTTTAAACATTAGTTCAATAAAGGTAACATGAAATAAAAGAAGAACAGCTTGTGTCTTATAAGCACATCTGTACGGCTGATCCAATGTCCAAACCATGTTCTAAAGTCAAACAAGAAATGTGTTTAGGAAGTCATTACTTTATACAGTTACCCCACTAACATGGCTATTACAATTTTACGAATGCAGAAATTGTGGAAATGCTATAGCGGTTGTCAATATACAAACTGACTACTCTTATGAAGAGAATTATATTACATTCTGTGAAACAAATTGGTAGAAATTTGGTGAAGCCATTAAACATACAGGATGCATTTTCAAGAGCTGGGAAGAAAAGGTTTGAAGAACTCTAAATATAGTGAAATTACATTACTTTTAGTATATAGAAGTAAAATAAAAATGGGGCATTTACAAAAGTCTGCACACCATGCACCCTTTGAGCCGATCCAGCTTTATCTCAAAGTTTCTGACTTTATTCATGCCAGGTGTAGGCAATTCCGCAGCATATTAAATGATGTAATCCTTCAGATTTCTCATGGTGATGTGCTTATACTCCACAGCCATGAGCTCATCTAAGCAGCTGACTGAGGATCTGAGAGTAAAAAGTAACTGGTCCTTTTAAAGCAAGGGAAGATGATGTCTGAACACTTCCTACTTGTAAATTGTCTACTGTCTACTTTTTTTAATGACAACTGTCAGGACAAAATCTAGAAAGAAACTCTGTACAAACTAAAAGAAAACTGCACATAGACCAGCCAGGAATACGAAGCAATATTCCCACAAATTTGCCAAAGACCTACAGAAAGATTTGGCTGACAAGAACACTGACTGGCTGTCTGACCCACTGTGAATAGATGCTGCACAAAGATCATCTACTTAGATCTTCAGACATGTATGAAGCATGCAACACAATACTTATATAAACCAGAGGCATTTTGGATTCAAGTGAACTCTGTGGTTACAATCACTAAATGCATGTTAAGACAGTAAAAGCAGAAGCATTTCAATAAAGGAACATATTGGCAAATAGTAATAATAAATGTGAATCTGTTAAGCTTTGGGGTTGTGGGGCAGCCAGAGACATAGCAGGTGTTGCAGGAACAGAAGGAAAAGGATTCTACTACCGGAAGTTAACGCTCCACAGTCAATAAAGAAACCGAAGAAAAAAAGCCTGGATATTACAACAAGACAATTATCCAAATTATTCAACAAAATCAACAATAAGAACTTCAAAAAATGTAAGATTCAGGTTTGGAAATGGCCTTCACTGTCCACCCAGTATTACTGCAAATCTATGATTCGATGCTGTACATGAAAGACCAGCCATTTTTAAGAAAAAGTGTAATCTGACCAGTGGTGCCCAAACAGTCACATGCAATTATAGCACTGGAACTTCCGCAAATAAACTTGGCTCTAGAAAAATAAAAATGGCCTCTAGTCAGTACATTAAAAAGACTAGCACAGCTGACTGGGGTCACCTCTGTGGAAGACCATTCATTGTTAGAGATGCTGTGAGCAGGTTACGTCACATTTCGCTAGTGTAGATCTAAGGTCCTTAGTGGACTAGGGGCAGATAGGTGTGAACTTCCTCAACTCTTTTATATATATACACCCCACACACACACACACACACACACACACACACTTCAGTTTTTAACAGCTTTGTCTTGCTGGCTCTGGGCTTGCTGCAGGGCCTGTGGACTCATGTGTGTGCGCGCAAGTGTCGGCGCATCCTGTATGAAGCACAGGGACGCCCAGAGCAGCCTGTTGAACTAAACTAGAAGGACATGTGCACGTACACACGTGTACACACATACCCATACACCCAGAGGTATTCCACTACAGACAGAGCAGCCTCAAGAGAGAAGCTTGAATTAAACAGGGCTGACACACATATGCACTCCCATTTCGGCAAGGAGAGGTCCAGCACGGGGTTCCGAAGTGGACAGGGTCTGTCTAAATGCAGTGGGCAGACAGAATTTGTCTGCTTTCAAAGCCACGTAAATGGCATTCTAATGCTAACCCAGCTGCCCTGGAGTGTGTCTGCAAGCAAATGCTTAAACTATATACGGATCAAAATGATGTTCGGATTTGCCTCCTGGCTGCTGTCCAAATCTTTAAAACCTTTAAAGGTTTTTTTTTTTTCATTTTGTGGCCATTTCAGCTATTAGCTGGTCTCTAATGTACTGCTATGGAGCACAGTGTGTACCCACATCATACAGGAAAGACCACCTCACCAAATGGGCATCAGACGTGTGGGGCCACCTCAGCCTGACAGTTTAAAAAACCCTTTAGAAAATGAATAGTTTTATCCTAAATTACAATAAATGCCTCCCTATAAACATGGCAGAGGCACACTAAATGGCAAATATGAGCAGAATCCTGTATGCATGAAACTATTGTGTTATTAATGAAATCACCAATGTCGCACCATTCATATAAATATGGTGTGTGCAAGTGTATCTATATAAACAGTGAAAGTGACTATTTGTCATTGTGAACATACTCAAGCACCACAACGAAATGTGACATTTGCATTTTACCCATCACACGTACACACATGGAGCAGCGTGCCGCCATCAACAGCCCGCGGGGAGCAGTGTTGTTGGACAGTACCATGCTCAAGGGTACCTCAGTGGTGCCCGGGCTGGGACGTGAACCTGCGACCTTCAGTTCACAAGGGCAAGGTACTAACCACTAGGCCACCACTGCCCACATTTATGGGCATGCCACAGCGTCATCAGGTGATACACCTCACAGTTTGCTAAAAATAAACAAAACAACTCTTTAAAAATGCAAATGCTGTCAGATGCTCTTTTAATGATATATGCACATGTAATAATTGCATTTATAAGAGTGTTAAAAGGTGTTAAAACTGAAAAATCACATTTAAAGATTTTATTACTTACTTCAGTGTATCAAGAGACAGGAGAGCACCTTTAAACAATACCAGTTTAACCAGTTTACCAGAAACTTTTATATTTTAATTGTTCTAAAGAAAAAAATCACATTTTTTTCATATGAACAGTTTCTACAGGCTGCCATGCATTGCCAAGAACCTCCAACTTGAAATACAAATGCTACATTAACTTACATTACAAGTAGTGGTGGCCTAGTGGTTAGAACCTAGCCATTGTGAACAGACATTTGCAGGTTTAGCTCCTGGCCTGGGCACCACTGAGGTAACCTTGAGAAAAGTACCATCCTGCTACACTGCTCCCCAGGTGCTTTTCATATCTGCCTGCTGCTCCATGTGTGCTGGGTTAAATGCAGAGGTCACATTTCATTGTGGTGCACTTTGTGTGAATGAGTGTGCTTACAATGACAAAGTATTTTACCTTAACTTCATTTGAAGTGTCATTTATTGAACACTGACAACATACAATCAATAACTGAACACTGTATATTTTGTCCTAAGGTGTTTGTTGCCATTTTATTAAAGGAATAAGCTTTGCAACTTTTGCAATTTTTATTATTTTGTTTACTTTAACTATGGTAAAACCACTGTCCATGCTCTCGTGCATTATAGGTATTGGTCAGTATAAATAAAAATCAGAACCATTATGTCAGTGTCGATACTGCAGTTAACCCTGTTTTTATGTGAACTCAAACACACACATACACAAACCTGAGACCTTTCTGCTGAATGAGCTGAACGGGCACTGGAAGAAGCATGAGGACAGGTTAGGAAGTGTTATCTTTACCTCGTGATCAGTTGCGCAGAGAACAGGGCCTCGCGTTAGATTTGTGCCTCTTTTCAAGCATTCACAAGCACCTCAATATCTTTCTGCAACGCAACAGTGACACAGCGCTTCCAGAATGCCAGGCCTGATTAAATGCTGATCAAATGCAGATGATCATGATAAATGCCTCTGTCACACGAGAGAGCAGAGAAGAAACGACAAGCCTCAAAGGACATGCCACAGTAGCTCACTCTCAGCAGAGCATTCCTATGCCAATCTAATAACACTACACAACACGCATGCAAATACGCAGCCAGAAGTGTGGTGGGTGTTTCAGGTTTTATCACTTTTCGTTTCACCATGTCTGCCCCCGGAAGGCCATTGTCTATGTCACCATGGGAACAACACGTGTCAATCAAAGCCATTGGTGTTTGGAGGTGTCATTTCGCAGCTTATCACAGACAGCAGCGAGAAATGGATCTCGGAGAGCAGTGATAGTTTAGCAGCGCGACGCATCAAGCCAGGAGGTTGAGATAAGCAAAGAGACTGAAAATAGAAGGATTAAAATAAGGGGGCAGAAGGAAAAAGAGATGGGTGAGGGAAAAAAAGGTAGCCCTCCAAAAAGCAAGCACAAGTCTGTGCCCTTTAATACCACAGTCTATCCTTTTGTTTTCCATCATCTTCCTTTTTACCCTCTTCGATTTATTCTCAGCACTTACTCTGCAAGATCTGTGCGTCTTGCATACATCTGCTATTTGGCCCTCAAGACTTTTAATTAGAGTTCCTCAAGTTCTATCATCGCAAAATCCCACCCGCTTCTCTCGCTTCTCATTGATTAAAGGCCTTATATATCCCCACCTTGATTCCACCCTCTCTCTCTTCGCCTTCCTTTTTTCCATTCCCACCCCTCCTTCTTCCCAAGTAGTCTTCTTACACAACTCTCAAGGACATCAGCTAATGCCGCAGCTTCAATCAAGAACAAAACAAGGCCGTGTAAAGCTCTCCTTCCTGCCGCTGCAACAGCAACAAGACCATCAAGGTCTCTTTGATGCTTATTCTTATGCAACCAGACTTACATAATTAACTGAAACAAGCAACATGGCCCTGTCTTTAGATCAAACATGCTGTAGGAGGTGAGTCAGGCTGTCTCAGTGTCCTGTGCATTTGCATTTTCTAAAATGCTTTCATGTTTGATGTCCATCAAAAGTCTGGAGATTTATCATTTAGAGAAATAATTTATGATTACTGCTCGCTCTTCCTAACCTGATGACCTGCAGTTTTAATGTAGCAAATGTTAAATTTAGATACATTGTAAGGATAAACCTACATCTGGCCCTGAGAATATATACATTCGGTTTAAACAGGTCGGAGTGTTAATGAACGATGACATCAAAACGGTAAGTTTAGCAGCGTTTGCAAAGAAAAGTGAAATCTATGGTAATTTATTAAAATCATTATGAAAAGCTAGATGCCTCTAAATATTTGATGGGTCACACAAACAGGTCATGCATGTCCAATAGTTTCCTCAAGACTAGTTTAGATGTAAATGCATCTATAGTAAGTTTTAATGAGTGTCATTTGAAAGTAGGTTGATAACTACTAAACTGAGGCTTAACACACTTCTTGCCATCATATAACCAACGCCACAGTGAAATTTATTGGACAAGCATCAAGATATTACCTAGATAAGGACTTCATTATTCTCTAGAGCATGCAGTGTCCCTGCCGATTGTGAGTAATTATGGCTGTGGAATGGGGAGTTGGGTCTGGCGACTCGACCCTGTGCGCACACACAGATGATTATCAGGTTAACAGCATGCAGTCATTATGAGCAACAAAAAGACCAGCAGTTCTGAATTTACATTCAAAAGACCCTCAATTAATCGGGCACCAACACCTCATATGAACCATCTTGTATTTATAATAATTTAAAAAAGTTTCCCATTACCCCCCTCTCTCTCTTTCTGCTGACTCTTTCCTTTCAGTATCTTCACATTAGCAAATGAACAGGACAGGCAGCAAATCAAAGAAAGGTCATGAGTCCAAATGAAAGGGTTGTAGGGCCTTGGTGGAAGAAGGCATGCCCATCAGTGCTGCTGTTCATCACAGAGTGAAGGTAAAATGCAATATCAAAATGAAGTGATGTCCTGACATGGGAACTCAATGAAACACTTAAAAGCAACAAATAATATTTAAAAGTAAAACAATAAGACCACAACATTTAACTACGTATGTCAGTAATCACAAGATGGTGATATTTTGTGAAACATAGAATCATCAAATGTGTTACTAATAATGAAAACAGGGTTACACATGGTCATGTTTTTTGCCCATTCCAACAGCATCCCTGCTTAACCCTGTTCTGTGTTAGGAATCTGGACACCTCCTCAATAGTTACGTCTGAAATGCAGCAGTTTCAAATGTGCAAGAGATCAAATAAAATCAAAGCCATAAGATGTTTTTTAATTTGAATTAAGCATTAAATCCTTATTGCTCATCAATCAACAAAGTCAAACCATTTAAATGTTTATTTGACCAGCAATTAAGTTAAGATTGCATGTTACATTTAAAAGGGAAAGAACATTAGCGAGAGTACTGTTAGGTAATGCCGAAGTCTTTAGCATCCCTGCTAATTACTGAACTTGTTTCAGTCAAAGAGGATAGAGTGTTTATTCATCAAAGTGCTATTTCTGTTTGGGGGCTCAGACTGAAGGTCGCCATCTAGCTCTGCCTAATGAGGGAGGGAGAGAGAGAGAGAGAGAGAGAGAGAGAGAGAGAGAGAGAGAGAGAGAGAGCGCACTTTACAGTCTAGATAATTCATTTCACCCTTTTTATCTATTAGGCAAATACCTTTTTTACGGCGTGAAATCCTGATTAATGGTTCGAAGTGGGCCATGCGTTAGTAAATTCGCTACAGCCAAGTGCCAACGTAATGGACTCAGCATGGGATGAGTGACTGAGGAACCCCAAAGTGCATTCCCCCATATTTCTAACACTCCTGTTTAGTGTATGCATGTCTGCAAATTCATGTAGAACAGAGAATGTGTGGAGTATCCATCATCATTTAATATACTAACTGTTTGTTTCCATGCCAGAGCACAATTAAGCACATCAAAATGTATATGCCATCATTGTGATACACCGATAAGTGACCATGATGTCTGTCAGTGTGCTTTTTCCTAAGCGTAGCTGAAGTATTTCATAGTCATCTATTTTCATATGAAAGCTGATCTCAGGGGCACAGTTAAATGTATGTGCACACTGTGAGGAGAAAAAATCATTTCTTCATGCTGACAGGAAAGGCAACAGGGAGTCCAACATCATATACTGGAATATAATGCATACGGCAACTTTCTGCCACACACACATCTGCCAATTTACTGAAAATACCTACCAATAGTAGGTCAGTCTTGCTGGTGTTATGGAAGTTATGGAATGGTGCATAGTTAGAGATTTGTTGCTTAGCAAATGTGTGTTCCTCATTCTCTTGCTGTTTAATTTCTGACCACCAACCCACCCCTGGAAATGACTGGGTGAGATGGACTATTTTTAACCTAGCAATGATCCTGACTGTAAAAACTCCACTTGGCCTGATATACTCATACCAGCCCTACACACATTTCATTGGTAGTACTATGTCAGTGTCATTGCTACGTTGAGAACAAGCCTACATAATGTCTAATCAACACCATCAGAAACTAACTGAATGGGTTACAGGAGAGCTGAGAAACTGCACAAAAACAGATGTATGGAACTGTACACTAAGACCATCAGGAAAAAAAGAGCACAATGTAAATGTAACCATTGTGGTACAACATGATCCTTAAGGTAAAATTACGTATCCTGTGGGGCTGTAAAAACATACTGCATTCACTTCCCATGGGAAAACTGGGGAAATCGGTGATGTCACTACCTCAGTGATGCAGGGTATAACCCCAGTGACAACGGAGCTTTTTTTGCATCTTAGAGCTATGAAGTAGGTGGACCTCACGAAGAAGATGATTGCACGTACAGTGTTGTGTTTGCTATAGTGGACAGTGAGTGATTTTGTTTTCTGTAACATAATGGGGTAGAATAAAGTTTTTTGGTATCCATGAATATATTACTGGTTAAACTTTAGACATCCCAACCACTTGGCACAATCAACCAATCAGAACACTCAGTCACCCTTTCCTTATGTCGGTCACGCTCCCTCTTTCTAAAAAAAATTGTAAATAATTTGCAGGCATCACGGAGCTGCTATAAATATGCAGGAAGCTCCTGGAACTTTCAGAAGAGGAGAAATGACTGAAACATTGAAGAAAGTGAGTGACCAGAGGGGTGAAAAATTGACAGCTAGAGGTGAAGAGTAACATGAGGACTGAGCTAGGGTGAATAAGGCCACATTTAAAGCTGCATACAACTCCATAACAATGCACATAACTAGATTAAAAACACCCTTCAAATAATGTATTTTTCAGATCTACAAATAAAAAAACCTACATATGTTTAAATGAAAAAACTTAGGAAAAGCCATTTTTTCCTAATAATAAAAGCTCATATTCTAAATATTTTACATCATATACCACCTCTGTGCCATAGACAGACTTCTAATACAGCGAGAAACAGAAAAAAAAAACCTCCACAAACTTTATTAGTCATCAGTTAGTATTTCACATGAGAATAAACTAAGGTAGCTTTCATCCACTGTAGCCTGGTAGCTTTCATCCATTGTTATCCATTCTAATCTCTTTGGACTAAGCATCACTGTACAACTTGCAAAAATATATTCATGCTTTGCTAGTTACTTGTTCATTTGTCACGGGTTTGGCTGCAGGGTTCCTCACACACTTTGGAAATAACCTCCAGAGACACAACTCAACTCTTATTGCTGTAGAAAATAAAAGCTTATTCCCAGCTTATGTACAACCATGAGCCTATTCTTCTCACCAAGATACAACAACCATCCCAGTGTTGCTTAAGCAGGCTGCTGGTTTTAAGAAGCAGACAGGTGCATTAATGTAATCAAAAGATTGATTGTGTGATCTGTATCAAGCTTAACTGAGAGTGATAAGCCATGGCTGCTGTGTTAGCATGTCTGGCTCCTCCACCAATGCCCCTGCAGTTATGCTAGTCGTGGGCAGACAGTCAATCCTTTCTGACTCACGATTTCTGAGGAAAATAAGCCTCTCTGAAAGCCTGTGCCTCTGACAGGAATGGGTTCTCAGCAGGAAACCGAGCTTCTCCCCTCTCTCCCTCTTTCCTTCTGTCACACCGGCATTTCAAAACTTCCCAAGACAGTGCAACAGTTCTCTAAAACAGTCATTCAATGTCTTTTGCAGAAAAGGAAAAAATCCTTCTCCGTCTGTTACAATTGGCTTTTCATTGTGTTCTTCCCTGCTGACATCCTTAGAAATCCAGTCAGTCACCACTTTGTTAGGACTCTTCAGAAAAGGTTTGGTATAGTGCCACTTTGCGGAGGCTGTCTCTTCGCGTTAGGCTTTTTCTTGCACCTCCTTCTCTCTCCCGCTCTCTCTCAACCCCCCAACACCCCCCAATATCGCCTGCTTTTGAGCATATGCTTCAAAATTGCCCTGTGCTGTCACAGCCACAGAAATTTGGTGTGGTACAAATGCATGTGTGTGCGTGTGTGTGTGTGTGTGTGTGTGTGTGTGTGTGTGTGTTGGATTTGGGAAATACTTAGCTCCTGTCACTTTCTATTATGTTCTGGCGATTGTTTGGGGAGAAGGAGACAGAGGGGGCTCAGTGATTCGCTCTTTTCTCATTGATTTCCTTTAGCCTACCTAAGAGCAGTGAGCAGGCCAGTAGAGTGTATATGTGAGTGTGCTACAATCATGCAATACGTTCATAATTCACATCCAAGTTAAGTACTGGATAAGCTATTGGATAGAGCTCCATCACTCCAGAGATCGCTGTTCCACAGCCCAGAGCTGAGGGGCTTTATAGCCCTTTAGTGGACGCTTGTCTGGTGACTAATTTTACAGAGATTATTCAACCTGTGTGTGTGTGCGCAGATGACACCAGTGTCAGTAATACGTGCAGCTTAAAGCAGCTGAATTCACCAATTAGAAAGGGTTACTGCATATATACATAGTCACTCAGCAATTGCATCATTCTAACCCTGCACGACTCCTGGTCGTGCGGTGGGCAATTATCAACCCACTGCCGCAGTCTTGATTGATTGTGAGGAGTAATTTCTCCCAGTGCGATACACACACACACACACACACACACACACACACACACAAACACACACAGCCAATGCTATCGATACTTGGCTTTGATTAAGTCTACAAATGAGAAGGTTAGATCTGCTATATGCTTCCATACATCTCTTTTGTTCCTTAATTCACTTACCCAGTCCCTTCCACATATACAAGGCAAGATGTCAGTCTATCTGTCTGTCCATCTCTCTCTCTCTCTCTCTCTCTCTCTCCCTCTCTGTCCACAGGAAAGTGCTGTTGGGCTGGGAGGAACACAGAGGTAATTCATCAGGTTGATTGAGCTACACGGTGTCGTGGGATCAGGGCTGCAGACTAAAAGCAGATAAAAAGCCATTTCATTCTGAAACCACAGCGGCAACTGTGGTGCTCCTTCATCCAACTCCCCACAACAGCACTTAGCTGTAGCATAGCAACCGTCTGAGAAAGAGAGAGAGAGAGAGAGAGAGAGGGAACGAGAGCAAGCGAGAGACTCTGACTCAGTGTGTTTTCTTTAAAGGGACTTCCTCATGCTCACGACTAAGAACAATTAATGTGCATCTGTGGAGAAAGGGAGACTTACTTCATGATTCACAGCCACGTCAGATTCATTGCACACACGTCAGCATTTGGGCAGCAAGCACATACGCACACAACACGCGTTCTGTTTTACTGCATGGACCCACTCACTAACTACTTGAGACCAGTCATCTACATAGACCCCCCACACAGGTTGTATCAGGAAAAGGGCTTATATGCATTATTACACTGATCAGCTACAACATTAACACCACTGACAGGTGGAGTGAATAACATTTACCATCTCGTTATTTTAATACAATGACACCTGTCAGGGAAGTGAAATATATTAGGCAGCAAGTCAGCAGTCAGTTCTTGAAGTTGATGTGCTGGAAGCAAGACAAACGGGTGAGCGTAAGGGTCTGAGCCACTCTGACGAAAACCTCACTGTGATGGCTAGAAGAGAACAGCAGGTCTTGTGGAGTGTTTCAGGTCCAAATCCATGCACCTATATACAACATGCAGCTAACTTTTAAAAAGATCCACTTAATGTATTCAGGAACATAATGTTTTGTTCTACTTCATGCACACACCCTCCTTCTTTATCCTGAACGCTCTTTGATTTTACATTTTCCAACACTGATCTCATTTTCTATAATCCTGTATTTTATAATTAGAGATCATCCTCATGAATGGACAGTCCTGTCATAGCAGGACTCCCTCTCTCTCTGATTGGTCTGTTGAGGTGTCTCAAGGCTAAAGCACTCCACTGCACTGTCTGAAAGGTGAGTCAGGCTGGGCTCTGATTAAATGGGCTGCAGTTAGTTCTGCCTCCAGAATGCTGATTAGCCATTGAGCTGCAGCTGGCTTGATTCCTCCATTGTTTACTGATAAGAAGCATTAAGAGTGTGTCATAGTGGGATGCCAGTGATAGGCTTGGGCTCTCTGTGCATTGAACACTACACATTTCCATTTCTTCTCACACAGAAACGGTGGCCCATCAGGTATCACTGCTGGCTAATACCCAAGCTTACAGTGTTGGTATCACTGCTGGCTAATACTCAAGCTTACAGTACTGGTATCACTGCTGGCTAATACCCAAGCTTACAGTACTGGTATCACCGCTGGCTAATACCCAAGCTTACAGTACTGGTATCACCGCTGGCTAATACTAAAGCTTACAGTACTGGTATCACTGCTGGCTAATACTCAAGCTTACAGTACTGGTATCACTGCTGGCTAATACTCAAGCTTACAGTACTGGTATCACTGCTGGCTAATACTCAAGCTTACAGTACTGGTATCACCGCTGGCGAATACTCTGGCTTAGAGTACTGGTATCACCGGCGGCTAACACTCAGACTTAGTACTGATATCACTGCTGGCTAATACTCAAGCTTATAGTACTGATATCATTATTGGCTAACACAAGGTTTAAATATGAGCACTGTTTGATGTTTTATATTAATAAACGGATCAATAATCAGATATTACCCTTCTTTAGAATAAACACTAAAATGTATTGCTTTATCCAGCACTTCACCGTTTTATTAAATGAATAAACAGCAGTCAGACAGGTGCACACTATAACTTGTAGGTCTGTGGTTGGACTTTAATTCTGCTCCCAGCTATCCCTCTCTAGATGTAAATGAGATCTAGCCATTTGGCTAAGGGTGTTTACATAGGCATCACTGGTATTTACGATCTGGCACCCTTTGAAATGCAATATCCTCCTTCCCCCATGGGTAAAGGGGGGTGACGTAAGCAGTCGTTGAACCCTCAATGCAACTCACATATTACCATGATAACATACCAGATATGCCATGTCTGGTATCAAATGAATGCACATGCCATGAGGAATCTCATGAACTGATTTATATCACTCAGTGTTCTGTGTACATTGTGTTATATCATCTAACTTAACTGGTCATTCTGAGTGGCTCCACAGCAGGATGTTGCCACACCTATGCCCCTGCTGTGGAGATTGGTTATTGGCTGGTACAACTGTTTGATGTTCAGAGAACATAGAGATTGGCCAGTTTGAACATTCAAATTGTAACAGAGTCACCCATTGGTTCACAGATTATCACATGGAAACATTTCCCCGGTGTCCCTAAGACGTCGTCATATTTCATTACGAAATAATTTCCCCGATGCCATCAGGGTATCGCCCTACGGACATTGTCTACTTTGCTTATGGCAATCTGTGTAACTTAAGGTAACGGTAATTATACTGTTAAGTTATCCTTAATGTTACTACTGTATAATAAACCGTTGTTATTCCGCTAAATGGTTTCCTTTAATGTTGTTAAAGATATGTTAACGAGGCTGAGAATTCTGCACCTATCTCAGACAGAACCTTCTAGTCTGACGCTCTGGGTGATCATAATCTGAACACATATTAATGTCCTGACCAGCCTCTGAGTGTTATATCACAGTGTAATTCCATGCTGGGGTACAGGCTTTAATCCCTGAGGTTCAGTTATGGCAGTCCTATAAATAGGATATATAGTTTGTTAAATACAAACTCTCATTGGAATCTTAGTCCAACACATACTAAACGAACTGGATATCTTAATGCAGGTAACAGCAGGTTAATATTGGAGTCAGATTAAGATAGCGTGCCCACCGTCGTTGGTTGGGAACAAACACATAAGCTGGGGGGAAAAGGTCGATCAGAAAAACCCTACAATTATTGGTGACCCCGACGTGATCGAAACAAACCCCTACAAACTATTTCCACAAATTATGAAAGTGAGTGATTGTGCTGTGCTGTTTTCACAATGACGCAGTGCACCATAACAATGTGACCTCTGCATTCAACCCATCCGTGCAGGAGCAGTGCACAGATGGTGTGGGCAGCGCCGGGGAGCAGTGCTTGGTGATGGTACCACGGGTACCTCAGTGGTACTTGTACTGGTCTGGGATCCTTCAGTTTACTGGGGCAACTCCCTAACCATTACACCACCACTGCACCAACTATATTTGAATTATGGTACAGACAATAAATGAAAGAACTATTTCTAACTTCCGTGGCGACATACCATGAACTCAGAGGGCAGAGGCTTCCAGCTTGCCCTTGTGAACAATGGTTGCAGGTGTAAGTCCTGACCTGGGTGCCACTAAAGTACCTCTGAGCAAGGTACCATCCTGCTACACTGCTTCCTGGGCAATTTTCAAAGCTGTCCACTGATCCACATGTGCACGTGTGGTGGGTTAAGTGCAGGTCATATTTTGACCATTTGTGTGCATTAAGTGTGTGTACAATGACTGTCAATTTCACATCTTAAGGTTTGCTTCAAATGACATCTCATTGTATTCATACAGCGACAATAAATCTCTTATTTGGAAAGTGTGATACTTTAAACAATACACCAGCGAATAAAATAATAAATGAACTTTAAAAAATGTAAAAAAAAAAAAACAAAAGAATTCTACAAGTGACCAATAACCTCAAGACAAGAATGTGGCTGTGGCATGGGCTAACCAATAGAGCAGGAAAAAATGAATTTTGTTTGCGAAAGTGAACACAATCATAGAGACTTAACTGTGCAGAGTAGCTAATACCTTAACCTGCATATGCTCGTTTGACTAGAGTGACCTGCCTTGAAACAGCATTGCTGCTGACATAATAGGCAGAAAATGAGCATTATTACCTAATTAGCATAAAGTGGCGCTGATGGATGACCTAATCAGAAATTCGTAGGCCCACCATTCTGGAATATTCATGAATTACAATTTGGCCAAGATTTTATTAGCATCATTCACATGCAATAAACCTACATCTGTATGTATAGCACAGTTCGAAAAGGGCTGTAACCGTGCAATTGTGTATGTTAAAGGTCACACGCGTCACATAGAAAATACAGTACAAAGTGCACATAACAAAGATTGCATTACAATGAGAGAGCTGATACATGCTACGTTCATTACTACACTCTACACACTACTATAAATTTAACCCTTTGACAACCACAGTGAAACATTTGCATTTCTGCTTTGGCATTGTGTACTTTTTGATGGAGTGAAAGTGCTATGTATTTAGCACAGCCTCAACTGAAAAAACACACGAAATTGGCACAACATATTCAGGAATTAGAGAATTAACCATATTAGCACAAAAATGCTTACATTTTTATAATATTTAATGTAAAAATGTATACCTCCTGTCCTGGGTGTGCCCTGCCTTGGACCCTTAGTCAGCTAAAACTGGCTCCAGCTTCCCCGTGACCCGAAATGGAAGAAGCAGTTTGGACAATGAATGATTTAATGAAAAAAAAAGGAATACTATTAAAGATGTTAACACAAAAATACACAAAACTTACACAAAACTGCCCTTGTCCCATTTTTATACAACACGGCCAGTGTATGTAGGTACTCTTGGTGGTTTCTGTGCACAGTTACATAAGATTACACACACATTTTTTAAACCGGTCACAATTAGTGCAACTACTGACTCTTAAGTGAAAGTGAACATTTGTCATTGCGAACACACTCAAATGTAACCTCTGCATTTAACCCATCACATGTGCAGACGTTGAGCAGCTGTGCAGCTATCAAGAGTGCCCAGGGAGCAGTGCAGCGAGGCGGTACCTTGCTCAAGAGTACCTCAGTAGAGCCTGGGCCCAGGTCTTGAACATGTGACCTTCAGGTATAAGGGGAAATGTCCTAACCACTCACCACTGCCCCCACTCTTGGTATCATAAATAACTCTTCACAAACGAGCTGTTTCTAAGCTGAAAGATACAAGTTGACAAAAGAATAAGCTGCAACACTGGCTGAGGCAACACTATTACAGTCGTCCTCTGTGTAAGTTTCAAGCCACAGGTTTTGTAGTGATCTCTGGCTTATGGTGGTCTCATTCTAGGGTTAAGACATGACAGTAAGGACAAAATGCTAAGAAAAGTGCTGGGAGCTGCAGAGCACCACAGTGTGTCGGTGATGAATGTCAGCAACAGTGTGCTCCTTCAGTGGTTTCGTATTTGTGTCCAGAGTGTGGTGGCCTTCACGCTACTACAGGATGGATATGTTGTTAACAATGGGCTGTAGTTTTGTAATGGTGTGTAAGGAGTGTGTGTGAAGATGTTAAAGAATTCATGAGCCAAACAGAAGAGGTGATCCTTCAGTGTCAATCAAATATTGATGTATCAATCTCTCTCTCACACACACACACACACACGCGCACACACACAGTTAGAGTCCAACAGCTGCTGCGCAATGACCCTTTCATATTTGTCTAATAGTTGCTGCATGAAACTGCACGTGTCCGTCAGAGGGAGACTCATGAATCAAGCATGAGTGTGGTGGGAGGTCCAGAGATGGTGCTCCATATTCAAAAGCTCCTGCGTATTGTTTAAAGTGCGGCACTGCTTTCACATACCGCTGTGGATGGGAGAAGGAGCATTGCAGACTGGCACAGAAACACATATTCGAGCAGAAGGGGAGGCAGTGGGAGTTCAAACTGAGAGAGAAGTGTCTTTTCTTTTCCTGTTGCTGATGCCTCCCTCTCTCTATCTCTCTCAGCGGGTGTGTGAGGTAGCAGGGAAGCCCCCAGAGGAGCTTGTCAGGTCTGTGTGTGTGTTTGATTCGGAGCGGTTGGCAGCAGTGATTGACGGAGACTGCACTGCTACACAACACAACTCTCATAACATCAATTATTCAATCAGTGACAACCACACACACAAGCGCTGGTGGAGCTCTCGCTCTGTTCTACTCAGCCACTGCATCTCCCCATTCTTGTATGCACACTATGTTAGTCCATTCCAATTCAAGCTCTGAAGCAGTCGCAGTCTTATTAAGCAAAGCATCAAGCATATGCCAGGAGATGTCATGTCAATCTACACATGTGGTCATACATTCACGTTCACTGTGCTTACAGTATATGTGACAGAGAGAGAGGGGGAGGGGGGCGAGAGAGAAACTGGCACTTAGCTGCAGGGATTGCTTGGGGCAAGTTCTGTGTTCAGTGCGAGTGTCGCTATTAAACATAGCTGCCTGTCACACACTAACACACACGCACACGTGGTGTCAAAGTCTCAGACCCCCAGCAGAAAAGTGTCTGGCTTAACTTACTAACGAACAAATGCTCTGATTTAAGATAGATCTCCTGTTACAGCACACTAACAGCACATGACCTGAGGAACACAGAAAAATGGCCTGCCACAGAAGGGGGTTCGGGGGGGTAAAGGATAGGGATTTAGATATAGAGATAAAGAAGGAGAGAAGGGTGTGAGAAAAAGGATAGAGAGAAACAGTTAGAGGGTAAAGGCAGAGAAAAGTACAAAGAGAAGAGTAGAAAAGGGGAAATGTGTGTGAGAGAGAAAGAGAGATAGAGAGGATCAGAATACTTTATTGATCCCTAAGGAAATTGCTTCAATTTCAAAAGCTCTTGAGAGAGAGAGAGAGAGAAAGAGGTATATATAAAATAAAATTAACAACAAATGTCCATATAATTTAAATTAATATGAGAGCGTGAGCGTGAGAGAGAGAGAAAAAGAAAGTGGTAATATTGTAAATCAAAGCTGCTTACGAAGATGCACAGGACAGTGATTTGCATTTTTGCAAAACATGAATCACACACACAGAGAGAGAGAGAGAGAGAGAGAGAGAAAGAGAGACAGAGAGAGAGAGAGAGAGACAGAGAGAGAGAGAGAGAGACAGAGAGAGAGAGAGAGAGAGAAAGAGAGAGAGAGAGAGAGAGAGAGAGAGAGAGAGA
>JBBPDA010003955.1:0-17289 GCA_037974385.1 Arnoldichthys spilopterus | reverse complement strand
TAAAGGTTTCAGGTACATAGCCAATACTGAGGGAGGAATTTATTATTCTCATAAGAGGTTCCATTACTGTTGGTAGTTTTTGTTTTAAAAAGTGTGTAGGTAGGGGGTCTAGGATGCAAGTTTTGAGGAAGAAATTAGTGAGAGGAGTTCTTTTTCTTAAAGGGGAGAAAAACAATCTAATCGTTAATCTGATATAATTGAATTTTCTGAAGAGTTAAGTATCAAACTTTCTGGACAACAAAAAGCCTATGCCTATAAAATTCAATATAAATCTATACAAATTCTACAATTTCATGGCCATTATAATTTTTACAGTTTTCAGGTGGTAAACGGTCCCAATCCAAATGCTGGCACAGAAGCTGAGCTGTGAGAACATGGTGCTGTAGTGACAACATGTCATGAATTGAGGGAAGCTGGAAACCAATGCGGTTAACAAAAAGTATTTATTTGCACCAGCAAACAGATGTTCAAAGGGCGATCCGGAGGCGTAGTCACGCGGGTAAGGGTAGTTCGATATGGAGCAAACACAGTGTCGCAAAATAGGCTAATCTCTCGGTCGTTGAACAAGCTAAATTCCCAAATACCAGTAATTCTTTCCAAAACCGCTCAGAGTACCATCCAGGACGAGTATCCTTCGCGTCTCTCCCGTGTTCCAGCCCTGTCTATATCCACTGCTGATTTGAGACCTAACCAGCCTCACCTGAAAGCGCTGGACCAGTTAGTACTCGGGAGAGGGAGACCGGGGCCGACTGCTGGGTGGCGGTAATTCCCCTCCTACCTGAGGGGATCTTACCCTGTCTCTTACACAGCATCTCTTGCAAAAACAGCTTCAACAGAGCAGATAATGTTTTCAGTACAATTCAGTTACATTTTGTTTAATACAGCCCCTAGTGAGCAAGCCAGAGGCAGCAGAGGCAAATCATCTTATGGGATACACTGAAAAGTCTGAACTGACTGTCTGAAAGCAGTAAGCTTTAATGACACCTAAATCAGGTTTTAGATTCAGATTCAGAAAAACTTTATTGATCCTGGATGAAAGTTTTTAACAATTTCCTGTGGGATCAATCACATTTTTTTAAATCTGAAGACTGACATAGGTGTCAATAATGCTCACTGCTGCACATAACCTGTTCTAACAAAAAACAGCATTCATATCAGAACCAAAATCAGAAAATACTACTGATTGTAGAGGAAACTGCTTAAATTTCATTAATCAATGAATGTGTAATGTGTAATATATCTGTTTTATCCTGCTTTCTGCTGTTTTGTTTAAAGCAAACCATGTGCCATCAAGCAGACGGCCTCATCTCCACCGGCCAGAAGGCATGCACACCACCTATCGTGCTGTCCGAGGTCAGACCCTGACACTAGAGTGTATTCCCTTCGGCCTGTAAGTACAACACTCACCCAACTTGTGGACTGGAGAGTGTACCCATTTACTCCAATGAGCAGTTTCTGGAGCATTACTTTACTTACTTACTTACTTACTTACTTACTTACTTACTTACTTACTTACTTACTTACAAATGTGCATATCACATTATAGTGCACTGTAAAACTATACTCGCACACTTGTGTTTTGTGTTTTATTTTTAATTACTCTGGGTGATAGATGTTTAAGCTTTGTTGGGATTGTAAAAGGTGCCATATAAATTATATATAACTATATATAAATTATTATTATTATTATTATTAAGGTTATACCAATTTAAAGAAAACATTAAGTGTGTAAATCATGATCTACAGGGCTCTGATTATTTCAGCTAAGTTGGTACTGATGTAGACAATAAACTCTTTCCACATGTATTTTAATAGGTTTTAATGTAGACTTTACACCAATCAGCCAAAGCATTAACACCACTGACAGGTAAAGTGAATAACATTAACTATCTAGTTATTTCATTAGGGGGCATTGGGTATATTAGGCAGCCATTGAACAATCAGTTTTTGAAGTTAATGTGCTGCAGAAATAGGCAGACGTATGAATCTGAGTGACTTTGACAAGGGCCATATTTTGATGGCTAGACGACTGAGTCAGAGCATCAACAAAACGACAGCTTTTTCCTAATTGTAGCTAACCCATCTGGTCTAATCCCACAGATGAGCTACTGTGGTTGAAAAAGTGAATGCAGGCTCTGATAGAAAGGGGTAAGAACACAATAGGGACGGGGACCTACACAATATTAGGCAGGTGGTGTTAATGTTGTCGCTGATCACTGTATATAATGTATTATAAAAAAGTGCATAATTTCCTCTCTGGATGTGTTGTCGGACTAATACAGGATATAGCATACAAAGAGTAGCACAGCATGTTTTCATTAACATTACTGATAACTTGATACCGTGATCATTATATTGTTTAAAATAAACCAACACTAGTTATACATTTATTAACCGTATTTTGTTTGTGCCAGGCCCACCCCTACTGTGACCTGGGAGAGAAAGGATGGGCGTCTGGCTGCTGACAGAGTCACAAAAATGAGCTTTGATCGCTGGCTGCGTTTTGAGGACATTTTAGAGAGTGATGATGGAGAATATTCCTGTACTGCCAGCAACACACAAGGATCCGTAACACACCCTTATACATTTACAGGGGAAGGGGATTACACACACACACACACACACACACACACACACACACACACAATAGTGCTCTAATTGTTAAATTATTATACATAAAAGTCAGCTGTCAGAAACGTCTGACAGTATTTATATAAGATCCACTTGAGATTATTCTCCTCTAAATAAATTTGAATATTAGGCCAGAGAAAAAACACAGTAGATCAGTAGACCGCAACAGCCCCCCCACACACACACACACACACACACGCACACACACATTTTCTTCTTCTATTCCTCAAGGCAAATTATGCTGGTTTTCTCTCTGCAGCTGCTCCGTACTGGACTAAACCACCTCAAAGTCATCGGTATGCTCCTGGGGAGACAGTGCGAATAGACTGCCAAGCTGAGGGCATTCCTACCCCTCAGATCACCTGGAAAATCAATGGAGTTCCTATATCAGGTAACATACAAAGACTTGGGTTAGGACTTCCATCAAATTGTAATGACCTGTAATGACATTTCAGTGTGCATTTCAAATAATAATAACAAAATACAATTATTAATGTCCATTTCTCATCTCCCCTCCCTCAACACCTATCTATAATGCACATTAAGGGCTTCCTAATTAGTTAATTGATGGGGGGGAGGACGTGTAAGACTACAATTAGGAAACAGCTATAAAGTGTGAGTAACTTGCTGCTTGTGTGTGAATGTATGTGTGTGTGTGTGTTTCAGAAACAGATAAAGAGCTGAGGCAGAGTGTTAATGGTGGGACACTGATTCTGACTGACGTTCGCCCCAGTGACACTGCAGTGTTTCAGTGTGAAGCCTCCAATAAGCATGGAACTAGCCTGGTCAACATTTATATCCACGTCATCGGTCAGTCACAATCTATAGCTATACAGTCACTACTCTGAGCACTAGTCACTACACTGAGCTGTACAGCCACGACATTGAGCTCTACAGTCACGGCCTGTAGCTCTACAGTCATTACGATGAGTTTTATAATCACTACATTGAGCTCTACAGCCACTATACTTGGCTTTAAAGTCACTACACTGAGCTCTACAGCTACTACACAAACATCTACAGTCACCACACTGAGCTCTAAAGTCACTACACTGAGCTCTACAGCTGTACTACACAAACATCTGCAGTCACTAAACCAACCTTCTGTCTTGTGCTCTTTCTTTCTATTATATCACTCTTTGTTCCTCTATTAGAGCTCCCCCCTCAGATTCTGACTGAAGATGAGAAGGTTTACAGGATGACAGAGGGTGCCTCTGCCTGGCTTGACTGCATCACCTTTGGTTCTCCACCACCAAAGATCAGCTGGTGAGACAAAAACACACAATTTATTTTGTTTATTAATTTAATATTTTACTATTTAATCTTTATTTCGATTTATAATAGTTATATTTTATTTCATTTTTCAAATCATTTACACTACTCTGACACTTTATCAGAAACCCCATACTTGTAGCTATCTTACACATTTCAATATTGTATATGTAAGGGTTTTGGGAGTTGAAAGCAGATGCAAGGATGTGCAATTTGTCAAGTAGCAAACACTGAAAACAAATGATGAACAGTGAAGCAACAGGTGGGCTACAGTCTGTCTATGTAGCAGAGCTAATACATGTTTCTGATAAAGTGACCAAAGTATGTAGATGATATATAAAAAAAGAATGTTATGAAATGTTTATTTATTCATCTAATTTGTGTACAAACACTCTGTGGTCTAATAAACTTTGTGGCATTTCAATTAAATTTTTGCTACCTCTTTATTTTAAGTCTCTGTAATAATTGTGTAATAGTATTTTTAGAATTCGTTCAATAATAATGGGAATGTATTCACTATTAGAGCTGGGTTACAGTAGTGCATATTATGTTCATATGAGTTTTTATCATGTAATTACATTAATGTAAATACAGTAAATACTACATATAATTAAATAAGCTATGGTATTAATAGCACAATTACATCTAGTTACATTGTTTTGTGCATTATATGTACCAAATGATTATTACACTTTTTTTTATAAAAGCAAGACCTAATTTCTATATTTTCTATTGTTGTACATGTATAAAAATGGGTTTTTCTGTCTTTTATTAATACGTCTTCTTTAATTGTTTAAATAATAAAAAAGATAACATGCAGTAATGATACTGTTCCACAGTTTTTGCAAACCTGGCCTTTCTGCCACCTTGTACTATGACTATACTTGTAATGGTGTTGCTTTCCAGGGAAAGTGAAATAGAAGAACCAGTTCTGTCCCACCCTAAAATCTCCCTGTTGACCAATGGCACATTACTGATCATTAATGTCAGCCGTGAGGAAACAGGATCTTATGTCTGCTCAGTGAAACACTCCAACCTGTCCATCACTGCCCATCTAGAGGTGCTGAGTAAGTGAAGAGATGCAGTTACACATGGAAAACATCACTGTTTTGTCAGAACCTCATAACCTCATAATCTTCTTTTTTTACTCCATTTGAAAACACTTACATATAAAACATAAATGTTAAATTGGGCTCTGAAGTGGTGCAACTGTGTAAGGGTTGACCCTATAATAATAAATCCCCAGTGGTGCCATAGCCATTGATGGCAGGGAGTCCAAGAATCTCTATGTGACTAAGGTGGTGCTCTCTCTCCCCATCACTTAAGATCATACTACTCAGCCCGTGTGTCTGTTGCCTGACAACCAAATTGGGCAAAAAATATTGGAGGGGGTTGGGGGAAAAATAAATAAATGGCTGCCTTTCACAAATTATATGTAGCTGATTGTGATGCTGGGCAGGAAATACACAAAGCAAAGCCTGCCACAAACAAAAAATGTGAGGAAACCCAATTCTTGCCCACATTTCAGTGATCATGACCCACTGGTTCTTTGGTAAGTTGTAAGGATCACTGTTAAACCCAATTGCTTTTAATTTAAGCAGATAATCATTTGTTTTACTCCCTGTTTCTCAGCAATCCCACTCTACCATTACCCCCAGCCTGCTGTGACCTCACATGCAGATGCTCTATAGGTACCATATGTTTGCTAACATGACCCTTTTTCTTTCTTTTTTCCAGACAGAACTCAGATTATAAACCCTCTGCAAGACCTTCAAGTCCACCGTGGTCAGTCTGAAGTTCTGCATTGTCAGTACCTTGTGGACCCACAGCTTATGGACCCCATGATCCAGTGGAGAAAAGATGGCCACAAAATCATGTCATTGGCACCGGATGACAAGTAAAACACTTTTTATGTTTCTTAAACTGTCAAACATTTTTGTGTTTTTTCTGTCAAAATATTTCAAAACACCATCCGAGAGAATAAACGTAATGTCTCTGATATTTTTTGTTTCAGTATATTATGCTCCAAATATATAGTACTATTTTCCAAAATCCAAACTACTATTCAGTGTCATGCTTTATTTGACTTTGAATGTAAAAATGAGATTGACCAAAAACTGTTCGTCAGGATTTATTGACCTAATGTTTGTCTGTGTCTTCAAAGTGATGAACCAGTCACAGAGTGTTACCCACACTTTAGTGTTAAAAGTCTGAACCCTTGTCTACATTTAAAAAGATACATAGCCTCTCATCTGGTCTGAAAGTGTGACCATCTGTTGGGTCATGTGATGGCAGGTACATGGTGTTTGAAAATGGTTCTCTTAAAATTATGGAAGTCCAGAAGAAGGACGTTGGACGCTACAGCTGTGAGGTCATCACTGACCTGGACATGGAGACTGCCACTAGATTCATCACTGTGGTTGGTGAGTCACAACCAGTGGGCAAGGGGATGGGTCAGTCACTGGGTGAGTGGGTGAGTCAGTAGATGAGTGAGAGGGTGGGTCAGTGGGTGAGTGAATGAGTGATTATGTGAACGAGTAAGTGAGCAAATGGTCATCAAATGAGCATACAGACAAGAAGGTGGGAGGGTGAGGGAGCAAGCGAGTGCCTGAGTGAATGAATAGGTGGGTGAGTAAGCAAGTGAGTGATTGGATAAATGAGAAAGAGAAAGTGGTTGAAGGATGGTATAAGTCAAGTCAAGTTTTATTTATATAGCACTTTTTATAACTCAGGGTCCTAGCTCCTAAAGGGTAAGCCAAAGGCAACAGAGGCCAGGAAAAACTGGGCTATATGACAAAGATTTTGGGAGGAACCAAGGCTCCGAATGGGAACCCATCCTCTGTCTGACACTGAGAAGCATCAAACGAAAGAAAAGAATATAATCTCAGTTTAAAGAGGCAGCAGCAGGTCCTAGTATACATGTGGGCCACAATGACTTTAAATCAATTAAGTGGAAGATAGAGCTGTTCATAGGGGCTCTCCTCAGTAGAAGTGAGTGGGTTACAGTGGTAAGAACTTCAGCGAGAAGTATGGCATCAGGATGGGTCAGGCTGATCCAGACAGCAGGATGGGACAGGATCACTGGTATTTCAGGGGCAGCATGTGTAGCTCAACAGAGATAAAGATAGAGAGAGGGAGAGCAAGAGAGAAATAGATTGTTAGACATGCTTTATGCTATGAGTGATTAAGAACAATGTACACTGTAGTCTGAGTGCAAGCAGGAACTCCGGCAAAACTCACTGTGACAGCATGACTAAAGGGGAGAGCCAGAATGAAGCAAAGATATGAGGGCATCCTGGGGCATAAGGCATCCAATCACTCAAACATCAACAAACCTGAGTGAACATGTTAGAGTAGGGGGCAACAGCATCCAAACATTCCAGTTTACCAGATTACCCAGATTACGTCTGTATAAATGACTCACTCACATTCTGACATAGACATGCTTCCCTAACCCCAGGTTCTCAGTAGAATTTTGTGACCTCCATGTTTTTTTTTGTTTATGTCTGTAGATAAGCCGGACCCTCCCCATTCTGTCCAGCTGTCTGAAAAGAACAGTCACAGTACCACTGTCTCGTGGATCCCAGGAAATGAAAATAACAGCCCTGTGTTTGGTAAATCCAAAAAATTATTTTCTAAATTATTAACTAGTTAATTTAATACCTGAAATGTCAAATTTACTTAAGTCTGTGCAGAAAATTCCCTGTAGCATAAAGATGATGAGATTCAAGTTTTAAGATTCTTTATTTGTCAAATACACAGTACAACATAGTGAAATTCAAATAGTGAAATTAAGTTGACAATTAAACTAAAATTAAAAGAGAAATTTAGAAAAGCTAAATCTGAATTTCACCACCAGCTCCATAATCCTGCTGACATTCAAATACAAGCAGTCATTCTGGCTCAAATTCTGAGCCATTCTGTCAATGTGAAAACAGAGAAAGAGTACAATGGATTCGCTGCTTGATCCAGAACTGGGGGGGTAACTCAGTGACTCAATCTGCCACAAAAGATCAGGATTAAAAAGTTACAAAATTAACTTTAACACCTGATTTCCTATGTCCCAAACTGTACTGCTGTCATGTACAATCAAATCAGATGTCTTGTGAACAAACTACAAAAAGTAAATAAAAAATAAAAATAAACATAGCCTACACAGAGCAATCAGTAAGGTGCCTAAATGTAGCCATGTCATCTCAGGAAAAAAAACTATTGTTGCTGCTGTTAATATTATACCTGCCTGTTCATCTCTGTTGTCCTGTAGAGTATGTGATCGAAATAAGAGAGGATATGCATTCAGAGGCAGGTGACTGGAGGGAGCTGGAGCGGGTTTCTGCAGAAATGAAGCACTCTGAGATTCCCCTGCAGCCATTCTGCACTTACCACTTCAGAGTGGCTGCTGTTAACAACATTGGAATGAGTGACTTTAGCCTCCCATCAACATCTTACACCACACCCCCTGCAAGTATGTTACTATTACAATCACACACCACACCTGCACAAGAATGTTACCATCACTATACACCACACCCCGTGCAAGTATTTTCCATAATATCCATTTTGTGATGCAGAATTTGAAAGAATGTCATTGTTATACTAACTCATCAATCTGTTTATCATCTGTTTGTTTGATCACCCAAGTAAAATTGGAGATATGTTCAATTTTTAGGTGTGAATACTGATCTTTTACATGCAACACCCTATAACTGCTATTTGTGGCAAATTTCCAAGGCTCACTGATGTATATGGGGAATGAAGGCTAACCTGTCTTATTTGATCCCACAGAAAAGCTACTGTCGTTTATAAAGTGAATATTGACTATGAAAAAAAGGGGCAGGGGATATGCCTAAACTTTTCATATGACTGTGTGTTTGGCTTGGTGTCATGGTTTTGTTTGCATCCACCACACGTGTAAAAAAAACAAAAGGTTCTTCTATAGTTGTAATGTCTCTATGTTTATGTGCCTCTCTGTACAGAACCTGAAACACACCCAGAAAATGTGAGGAGTGAGTCCACTGACCCAGACAGCATGGTCATCACATGGGAGGTACACTGACACTCATTATAAACAAACTAAAAACTAGAAAGCTCCCTCAGTCCTAACCTTAAAGTAGTTTTTCACAGTAAGGACATTTGGTGCATGCAGCTGAAAGAAGAATAGAAGGTAGAAGGGAGTGATACAGGTCCATTAAGATAGGAAAAAAATGAGGAGATTCTGAGCGGTTTGGAGTTTTACTCAAATTACCAGCTGTCAAGGAGTAGTCTGTGTGCAAAGACTGATGAGTGCAATGCAGAACCAAATTTCACAAGCATTTGATTCACCCAGGGAACTTAAGCTGTGAGCTGTTTAGCAAGTAAGCAACATGCTATCAAGCTTAGCTGCATCTGAAAATATTTGAGCTTCTTATTTTTATTATGAAGCTCCCAAAGTTGCCAGTTGGCAAAACAGTTCTTGGCTGTAGCTGCTTCCCCTCCTTGCTAGCAAGAGGGCTGTTTGTTTGAGAGGGGGCGGAGCTTAAGCTTAAGAATGTTTAAATATAGACTAAGTAGAACAAACTGAACCACTCCTCCCAGTGGACAAGGTTTATTCTTTATTCTTCTGTACTTTAATAACATAAAAGCTGCTTTTCAGTGCTGAAACAGTTTGTTGCTCCATAAAGAATATGACCTCTGACCTACAGAGTTGATGGAAACCTAGCCTGATGCATTTAGGGGAAAATTTGTTGCTTTTTCCCTAATCAATATATGAATAATTGAGGACTAGTAGCTTTCATTCATTCCACACATTAGGATGTATGGATAAACTATTCTATTAACCAGATAATTTAATGACACCTTCATTCAGAATGCTGTTCATGTAAACGATTATGTTTGTATCTAGTACTCTACCCTGTTAAAGACTAATATTTTAAGGAAAACAGTGTCATGTGTGACTATTACTAGTCCTATTAGTTTAGCAAGAAAGCTAAAGCCATACTCCTTTTTCTCCCCTTGTTGTGATCAGCACCTTTTTGGAACCAAAAGAGCTTCAGTGTCTGCTTTTAATACAACCCCAAATCAGAAAAAGTTGGGACAGTATGGAAAACGCAAAAAAGAAAATAGTGATTTCTAAATTTTTTTACTTGTATTTTATTGCAGACAATATGAACACAAAATATGTCAGGTTTTGTCTGGTCAGCTTAATTTCATTTGTAAATATACATCCTTTCATGTTATTCAGACATGCAACACATTCCAAAAAGTGTTGGGAAATTAGTAATTTAGGGCTAGTTAAGAGGTAAATTGGTTAAATAATGATGTGATTTGATGTCAACAGGTGATTGTAATTATGATTTGGTACAAAAGCAGCATCCAAGAAAGGTCTAGTCCTTTAGGAGCAAAGATTGGACGAGGTTTGTCTGTTTGCCAGCAAAAATGTGAGAAAATTATTGAAATGTTTAAAAGCAATTTTCCTCATTGAATAATAGGAAGAGATTTGGATATTTCACCTTCAACGGTGCATAAAATAATTAAAAGATTCAAGGAATCTGGAGGAATTTCAGTGCGTAAAGGACAAGGGCACAAGCCTAAGCTGAACAACCATGATCTTCGATCCCTCAGGTGGCACTGCATCAAGAATTGTCATTCATCTATAAGCGATATCACCACATGGGCTCAGGACTACTTGGGCAAATCTTTGTCAAGTACCACAATACATAGTTACATCCACAAATGCCAGTTAAAACTGTGCCAAAAGGAAGCCTTATGTTAACAGTGTCCATAAGTGCCATCAACTTCTCTGGGCTCTGAGGCATCTGGGATGGACCATCACACAGTGATGACAGTTTTTGGGAGAAATGGACGCTGTGTGCTCCGGACCAAAGAAGAAAGGCGTCATCCAGACTGATCATCCAGCAACAAGTCCAAAAGCCAGGGTCTGTCATGGTATGGGGTTGTGTCAGGGCCCTTGGCAAATGTAACTTGCACGTCAGTCATGGCACCATTAATGCTGAAAAGTACATAGAGATTTTGGAGCACAATATGCTGCCTTCAAGAAGACCTCTTTTCCAGGAACGCCATGCATATTTCAACAAGACAATGCAAAACCACATTCTGCACACATTACAAAGTCCTGGAGGAAAAGGGTACGAGTACTTGACTGGCCTGCCTGCAGTCCCAACCTGTCTCCAGTAGAGAATGTGTGGCGCATTTAGAAGTGCAAAATGCAACAACGAAGACCCTGTATTGTTGCCCACCTTAAGATTTGTTTGCAGACTTGTTTGCATGACTTCATCATTTGGTGTCTTCAGTCCCTAAACGTCTTTTAAGTGTTATGAAAAGGTATGGCAACATTACAAAGTGGTAAATGCTTTATTGTCCCAACTTTTTTGGAATGTGTTGCAGGTCTGAATGACAGGAAAGGATGTATATTTACAAATGTTATAAAGTTGACCAGACAAAGCATGACATATTTTGTGTTCATACTGTCAAAATACATTTAGAAATTATCACTTTTTTTTTATTTGCGAATTCCATACCATCCCAACTTTTTCTAATTTGGGGTTGTAACATCATTGTATACAAAATGACCAAGGAGTGCACTCTTTTTGGTTCCAGTGAAAACTCAGAAGACAGCAGTGTATCCCCCTGCAGGGGCCCTCAGCTCTATCAGCAGGGGTTAATGAAGAGAAAGCAGCAATACATAATAAGAAAAACACCATCTACAGCATGCTTTGTTTGTTCTGTCTTATCCTTTCAGGAGATGGAGAGGAAACACTTTAATGGACCAGGTTTTAGGTATAAGGTGCTTTGGCGTCAAGCGACCAGTCAGAACTGGGAGCACAGTTATACATCTCATCCACCCTTCGTTGTCAACAAAACTGGCACCTTCAACGCCTTTGAGATCAAGGTGCAGGCAGTCAATGAGCTGGGTGAAGGACCCAGCCCCATCCCTGCCTTCGGCCATTCAGGAGAAGACTGTACGTTTCTCTAGATGTTGTCTTGTTAGTTATATTTACTATCCAGCACCCATGGCTGTATGCAGTTAAATCCTCACAAAAAATGTTCCAAAATCTAATTCCTCCCTCAAGAGTAGATGCAGTTTTGAAGTTCTTCTTATTAATCCACTTATTTTTAGAAGAAATGCTGGAGGTTTACTCACTTTTGGATATACAGTGTAGTACATATACAATAAATAACATTAGAATTGGGAAAACAAAAGATACAGTATAGCATTGTAATTTTTCAGCACAATATTATATCGATATCTCGGCACCTATTAAATTTTTAATTAGATTTATTTAATAGACTTTTATTTTGGTACATATGCCTACTCTAATAACATTGTTTCTAAAGTTTGCACAAGACCTTGTTCTTCTTTTGTGGATTTTGGAAAATAAGTCACAGCCTCAAAAAAGCTGCCGTGACTCCAGTTCATAGTTTTGTGTATACACTTCTGTATTTGATCCTTGCTCTTCTCCACAACTTCTTCTCGCCACCCAGTGCCCCTGCATGCCCCTACTGGAATAAAAGTTTCTCTGCTTGACAGCACAACTGTTTCTGTCACATGGACTGCAGTTAGCAGAGAGTCTGTACGTGGACACCTTAAAGGCTATAGGGTGAGTATGCTGTCAGAAAATAGTCAGTACAACTATCATTACTTGCATAAACACAGTAATAATGGTGCTTTATACATGTATATGATGCTTCTTGTGCTTTCACTCACTGGCCGCTTTATTAGAAACACAACCATGTGATTCCAAACAGTGAGCGCTATATTAGAAAAGACAAATGTATTAGAAACAATTTGGCTTCAATATGTGACCACCTGCCTTCTGTTTTCTTCCTTCTATTTCTGCTGCTGCTATACATTTAAACCCCTTTCTACCTCATTCAAAAATCAGCTGCTGTGGCAAGTCAATTTCCCCAATAGGGGATCAATAAAGTTCTATTCTATTCTATTCTATTCATCCCTAGGGGTAGGGTTGCTGTTTTTATTTGGGTGATGGATCATTCTCAGCACAGCAGTGAACGACATGGTAGAGGTCATGGCAGTTTTGTGCCACTGGTATGAGTGAATCAGGTGCAGCAGTGTTGGTGGGATGTTTTACATATCAGTATCAGCAGATGGACTACAGTCTTTAACTGTACAAGGTCGAGCTATAAGATTTACATTTACATTTACAGCATTAAGAAGCTCTTATTCAGAACGACGTACAACAGTGCTTTGTAGTCCATGTCTGTTCTATCTGTAAAGACAAAACCCATCAACAGCTGCCATCCTACTAAGATACCACTCGTTAAGTTACACACCATAACAAACCTTGTAACAAACAATAAATATGAGTTTTAGTTAGTCTCCTAGATACTCCTTGAAGAGATGCATTTTGAGTTGTCTTTTGAAGACAGCAAGGGATTCAGTAGTACGGATGGCAAGATGAAGTTCATTCCACCACTGGTGAGCCAGGACTGAAAACAGTCTTGATGCAAGTCTTCCTTTTCTGTAAGGGGGTTGTTTTAGATAAAGTGGCCAGGGGTTATAAATCTCTTTACATAATTACCAGTTCCTAATCAGTGGCAAGTTAAGTCAAGTAAAGTTTATTTCTATAGCGCTTTTTACAACTGATGTTGTCACAAAGCAGCTTTACAGAAACCGGGTCCAAACCCCCAAAGAGCAAGCCAAAGGCAACAGAGGCAATGAAAAGCTCCCTAGCTGTAGGATGAAACCTTGGGAGGAACCAAGGCTCAGAAGGGGAAACCCATCCTCCTCTGGTCAACACTGGATAGCAATAACAAACAAGAGAAAAGAAAAGGAGAAAAAGAATAAATAAAATAAACATATATAACAATAATAGTTCTCTGTTTAAATGGGCAGCAGCAGTTCCTTGTGTGCTGACTTCTTCAGTTCTTTGGCAGATAGGGCTAGACATGAGGGCATCCTGGGGCATAAGGCAGCACAAACCTGAGTGAATACGTCAAAGTGGGGGGCGACAGCATCCAAACATCCCAGTTTACCAGAATACTCTATGCCTGAGAACTCTCCAGATCTACCCAGTATCTACGACTAACAGAAGGCTTGACTAAACCAATATTGAGACTATTGAGTCCTGAACATAATTTGGAAGATTATTCCCTAACTGTTGGACTGTTGAAGAAAGCCCCTGCTGTGACCTTTGCAACATGGGGTACCAGCAAAAGACCTGTTCCTTTTTGATCTCAGTAGGTGTGGTGGATCATAAAACACCAAGAGTTCACTCAGGTACTGTGTTGCAAGATTGTTCAGTGTTTTAAAGGTCAATAACAGCAATTTATAGTCAATGCGAAATTTGATCGGGAGTCAATGCATATTAGGTAAAACAGGGGTGATGTGATTGTATCTTCTGGTTCTAATAAGAACTCTTGCTGCTACATTCTGAACTAACTGGAGCTTGTTTTTGCACTTATTAGAACATTCAGACAGTAAAGCATTACAATAATCTAACCGAGAGGTAACGAAGGGATCAACTAGATTTTTTTGCATTGTATAATGACATTATATTTCTTGTCTTAGCAATGTTTCAGAGATGAAAGATGCCAATCTATTATCTACATGAGCTTCAAATAAAAGACTGGGGTCAATGATCAAACCAAGATCTTTCACTGCTGCGCAAGATGAAACAGAATAGCCCTCTAGAGTTACTGTGTGATTGGACAGCTTACTATGAGCTGCAGGTGGCCCTATTATGAGTACTTCTGTTTTATCAGAGTTGAGTAGTAGGAAGTTTAGAAGCATCCACTGTCTAATGTCCTTTACATATTCCTCAATAACATTAAGTTGGTGTTTCTCACCTGGCTGTGTGAAAAATTTATAACTGTGTGTCGTCAGAGTAGCAATGGAAGTTTAGTCCATATTTTCAAATAATATTATCCAGAGGTAGCATATACAAGGAAAAGAGCAGGGGGTCTAATATTAAGCCCCGTGGTACACCAAAATTTAACTTGTGTGTAGAGAAGTAATCGTTTATAGCAAACTGATATCGATAAGTTAGATAAGACCTAAACCTCAAAAGGGCCATTCCCTTAATTCCAGCAACATTTTCTAATCTGTCATGGAGGATGGTGTGATCAATAGTATCAAAGGCTGCACTAAGGTTGAGTTTTCTTGTGCATGCATTACTTTGTGTGTGTGTGTGTATTTGTATATGTATCTGCATGCAGATCTATTTGCTGAAACGGAGTACAAGAGGCAGCCATGACCACAGAGGCAAACGCAAGAGAGAGCTGGCCACCAATGGGCTGCATAAAGAGAGGGAAAAGCGAGTAATAGAGGTCCATGGAGACAGGAAAGATGAGGAGATTCTGAGTGGTTTGGAGTTTTACTCCAATTACCAGCTGTCAATCGCCGCTTTCAACAGCAAAGGGGAGGGGCCTCAGTCTGATTTTGTTGAATTCAGCACACCAGAAGGAGGTAAAATTATGACATCCAGCAACAGAATCCCATTCATAATGATGGATTTTTATTAGCACAAAACCTTTACCTTTAGCCCACATGTTAACAATCATACAAGACATTTTTCTCCCTTTTGGCCTGATAATGAGGAGTTCCCCATATGTGTCTAGAAGTCCAAGAGAGCACAGCTGGCCTCTGGGTGGTCCTTCTTCTCCCCCACTTCCCCACAGTGTGATACTAGTTAGGGTGTGTGTCTATTAGCTGACATAAGGGGATTTTTTGAGTATAACTCAACCATAATCAGTAATAAATATCAGAAACCACACATGCAAGTCTAATGGGTTTTTTAAACAACCAATTTGGTATGTTTTTGTCATTTTGGTATGGTGTGCGTCTATCACTGTACACCCAAACTAATTTCTAAATGTCTGTTCCTCTTGGTTTCAGTCCCTGGCCCACCCTCCTTCAAGAAGATTGACAGTCCATCAGACACTGAGCTCACACTCTACTGGAGACCTCCATACAAGACCAATGGTGTGCTGAAAGGTTACATTCTGCAGTACCATGAGAGTAAGTTCCATACAGTTAAACACTTAACCAATAAAAACATTGTGCTTCCACTCATTGGCCACTTTATTAAAAATACTCTTGTGCTTCCACTTAATTTCAAGTTTATCAGTGGAACATCATTACCAGCACTGAAATTCTTGGCCTTGGAACATCCTTAAATTGCACAGGAAATTAAAAAAATAACATTAATGAAGTAATAGAAAATAGAATACAACAGTAAAAATAATAAAAGAAAATAAGGTAGGAGCAATCTGTGGTGGTGCTAATTCCTAAGCACTACTCCCATCTGCCCCTCTCAGCTGTCCACTGCTCCTACAGAGATAGATTGCAGAAATGCAGAGGTCACATTTTGTTGTAGCCCCCTCCGTGCTATACTGTTGAATGTTTACAATGAAAAATAATGACAAGTTTGGTTTTTTTTTGCAGTGAAATACTGTTCATGTTTTTGTTTTTTTTATGATAGATGATCAGTGTTGAGCAAATTAGTAGCCTAATGGCTTGCGGATAGAAACTTTCCCTGAGTGTGCCAGTGTGGGTCTGGATGAACTTGTACCTTTTGTCAGACAGCAGGAGTATGAAGAAACTGTGACTGGGCCTGGTGATGTGCTGTGCCAGTCTGACCACCCTCCGTAGGTCTTTGTGGTCCAGAGCATTACAGCTCCCATACAAGGTCATGATACCACTAAACAGAATACTTTAGATGGTACTTCTGTAGATATTGGTTAGTATTCTGGAGTCTATGCCAAACCTCCTCAGCCACCAACTAAGATCCTCACTGATAATGATCCTTAAGAATCTGAAACAGTTCACACAGTTTCCACCTGTATTCCCTCAGTATGCATGAGCGCATGCCCACTACCTTGCAGCCTCCTGTAGTCTATGTTGAGCTCCTTGCTCTTGCTGAGGTTGAGCAGCAGGTTGTCCCAACACCATGTAGTCAGGTGGAAACAGGGCCTGAAAGTTAGGTCAGATCTTGTAGTATAGGGAGCTCTGGCATCCAATAACAGAAATGGGTGATGTCATCCTTTGTCAAGTTTATCAGTCAAGTTTATTTTTATAGCACTTTTTACACAAAGCAGCATTATAGAAACCAGGTCCTAGCCTCCAGTGAGTAAGCCAAGGGCAAGGAAAAACTCCCTAAGTTGTAGGAAGAAACCTCAGGAGGAACCAAGGCTCAGAAGGGTGAACCATCCTCCCCTGGTCGACACCATATATATATAATATAACCTAATATAATATATATATATTAGTTCTCAGTATAAGAAGACAACAGTTCATTATGTATAGGTGCCGCGATGACTTTAAATCAGTTCTTGGGTGGATAGAGCTGTTCATAGCAGGTAATCTCAGGGTCCTAGGCCAGCACAGTTACTCAAAGATAGTCTTTCATGTAGGAGCAAATGATATTC
>JBBPDA010003945.1:0-17290 GCA_037974385.1 Arnoldichthys spilopterus | reverse complement strand
TAGATAGATAGATAGATAGATAGATAGATAGATAGATAGATAGATAGATAGATAGATACTTTATTGATCCTGAGGGATTTTTTTTGTACCAGTAGCCACCATATACATAAACAAGTAAACAATGTAACAAAGTAAACCCACATAATACAAAACAATAACTGTACTATACAGAATATAGAAAATGATATAACTATAAGCTATAAAACAATAAGCTATAAAACCTTAATAAATACATTATATAAAAACGATGTAAAGTGAAGGTGCAGTAAGTGCATAAGCAGATGTACAGATTCTCAGTATTGATGGTAATAGTGCAGGTAATAATTAAGTGACTTGTGGTGCAGTTGTGTAAGATGAGACGACCTGAGAAGATGTGGTGCAAAACTGAGTGTAATGTAGGTAAGTTACGTTTGAGCCCGTGAGGTCGTAGTGGAGAAGGGAAGCATCGTCAGGCCACGTGTTCCTCTCTCCCTCTCCCCTGATGTGCGGAGTTAAAGAGTCTAATGGCTCTCGGGACAAATGATCTTCTGAATATGTCTGTACTGCAGATCTGTTCTCTTTAAAAGCTTAATCTTCTATTAAATTTGCGGTGATACGTTTTTTTAAACTTTGCACAGCATCTTTCATAATCTAAATATATCCTTATTGAAACGACAGACACGGTGATGACGTAATCTAATCATTACAAAACTCTCCCTGCTGCTCACCTGTCGAATATTAGACCTGTTAGCGCAGTGTGGAGAAGGCGACACCTGCTGGTGAGAAAGGGGAACTTACGAGTTTTTATCCCGCTGCACATAAACCAGCAAAACATCGTCATTAACGTTCAACATTACATGGCAAGTTTTCCAACAATCTTAATTTAATTTTCCGGTAAAGCAAACGTGCGATATAAATATATTAGATAAAAAAATATTAGATTTTGAGCGAGTTTGCGCTTGGTGTCGCACGGTCAGCTGACTGGTAGCCGGACCAATCAGAGCGCAGCATCGCGGAAGTGAACACAGAGAGCATGTAACAGATCCAGATCATGCGTTTCCAAACAGGCTGCATTCATGAGCTGCGAGGTAGGATTTAGGAACTGCATTGGCGTTTTTACTGAACGTACAGCGTGCGTTGCGTCACATATAAATGTACTGCAAAATAACACAATAGTAATGCTTTAATGTAATTTTTGCTGGTGTTTAAAGGACAGTGTGAAGGCATTTACTGATCTCCCAGAGGTTTTATCACTGTGAGCCACACATGTACTACTGATCTGTCTTAAATTCCCTTAAGGCATAAAATGTGTTAAATATTGATCATTTTGGAATATTTTGGGTTACTTTTAGTCCATAACAGGACCAGCTCGTCTACATTTGCACTGTGGAGCCCTGATCAGTCATTGATGCTGTTTATTCTTCTCTTTAGCCTTAGTCATAGCCTTTCTTATATATACTTTCTTATATATCTTATATATTTTTTTTCTTATATATTTCCATATTTCTTAAATTTTTTTAGTCTTTTATTCATTTCTCTTTTTATTTATTCATGTATATTGCATTTATTCATTTCTTTTTTTCATGTATAACTTTGTAACAACTATGCCGGTGTACTGTTGCTTGAAAACATTAATTTCCCGAAGGAAACTTCCCAAGGGATTAATAAAGTTTTCATCTATCTATCTATCTATCTATCTATCTATCTATCTATCTATCTATCTATCTATCTATCTTTCTATCTATCTATCTATCTATCTATTTTATCTATCTATTTTATCTATCTATCTTATTCTGAGCTCGTTTGTGTGGGATATGAACTGGTCTCTTGCCACAATAGATTGTCTAAACTGCTCTGTGTCTTTTTTTTCTCTCCCTCTGAACGACCACATGAGCAAATTCATGGTCTTCAATGAAATGTTTCAAGCAGGTCTCTCTGATGATACAACAGCCCTGTAAGAAGATTATTTTAGAGAGAAAAATCTGAATTTTTATTATTTATTACACAGCAATAAATTATTTTTGGACTTTAAGACATTCTGTTACAATCGAGTCATTTCTTACATTTCCTTCTCCCTGGCGGTTCAGTTATGATATTAATGAGGTTTATACACAAAAAAACAGTCATAATTCATTTTTGCTGAACATTGTCCAGCCTCTCCTAATGAAAGCATTTTTGTTACTGTGCCTGACGCACATAGATGTAAATAACCTTTGCTCCACTGTGTTGTGCTCAAAAAACCCCTAACAGGACGCCTTCTGTGTGGATGTGAGAAGCTAAAGTGATTAATGCTGGTGCGATGTGTGTTTTCTAGGTGCTGGTGTTGTATTTTGCAAAAAGCGCAGAGTTAACAGGTCTTAAATCGGAGACTGTAAGTGTCCAGTCAGAATTAACAACTCTGCAGCTGTGGCAGGAACTGGAGAGAAGGCATCCAAAGTGAGTATCAAAGTACATGGGTTAGAAAAATGAGGGGTTTGCGATCAGATCGGTCCCTTTTTTCAAGACTGTCCAACTTTTACAACCCGGGATGTACACTGAGGATGTCCAGTTCCAGGCAGAGCCATAGTACAGCGTAGTTGGGTGAGCACAATTTAGTAGTTTCCCTCCTTAAACACACTCACCAAACCGGGCAGTTAACAGGTGAGTTGAGCAGGGAAATCACCAGACTGTGCTGGACACTGGCTCTCCAGGACCAAAGAGCTCAACTACCTTGAGCAAGGTACCGTCCCACTACACTGCTCCCCGGGCGCTGTTGGTAGCTGCCCACTGCTCCACGTGTGATGGGTTAAATGAATTTCGTTGTGGTGCTTGAGTGTGTTCACAATGACGAATAGTCACTTTTACTTCAACTCAATAAAACATTCACACAGACCAATGGGACATTTAGTACAGTTCACAACATTTGTTTTGGAGTGTTTATTTCAGTGAATCACCCTTCCCTCATTACATGTCTGTCTCTCCTGACAGGCTGAGTGCTGTACGTGAGCATGTGGTGCTAGCGCTGCGTCAGGAGTACGTGGCTGTGGGTGATGAGCGTGTGAGCCTGCGGGAGGGGGACGAGGTCGCTGTTATCCCGCCACTCAGTGGAGGCTAGTTGGAGCCTCAGCGTGGGTACTACACAAAGAGAAAACCATTTCACCCTTCATGCAAAAAAAAAAAAAAAATCCTTCCCTTTCTGTGTCTGTGTCAGAAATACAGAATCCAATGAGCTCCAGTACAGCGGAATCTGTAAAAAGGAGTTTTGAGCGTCTTATGTTGACTAAAATACAGGCTGTTATTCAGTGTGATGCCTAGATGTCTCCACTTCTCTCCATTAATCTGCCTGTAGTAACCTACTGAATGTTAGACTGGCCATGACTACACAGTCACCTAGAACTGGTGATGTGACTGTGTGCTGTGTTTTTTTTCTGTACCAAATTGCAGTGATGGCTGAGGATGGAGGTGGTCCTCTAGATCTGATTAAACTCACCACTGACAAACTCTCCACTGATTCTGTATCTGACTCCGTAAGATGCCCCTCCTGTGGAGCCACATCGTTATTCATTGGTACGACATGGACTTTCACTCTTATCTGTTCGCTGTGTATTTCCATTGCTCTCATATTTGTCTTTATTCCTGTTTCTTTATAAAAAATAACCATTTTAATCCTTACTGCAGGGACCACCAGAGATCATTTTGAGGGGAAGAGGGTGGTTCAGCTTGAATATGAGGCGTATGTGCCCATGGCGGAGTCTGAGCTGAAAAAAATCTGCACTGAAATCAGGACAAGATGGCCAAACGTCTGGCACATCTGCATTCATCACAGACTCGGGTGAGCAGCTGTGCTGATGTGGCAAATGGCAACGCACTGTTGGTGAAATCACCGGAATGATGATTTTTGGGTTGACGCTGTATGTTTCATGTAGGATGTAGACCTAAACAAATAAACACCAGATGGGTTATAGATGATGGGCTCATTTTCAGCTTATACTTCCTTAAATTTAACACCCACCTTAACTTAAAAAATGACCCGGAACATTCAGTAATGGTACAGCAGTAACCAGGAGGTGCCTGCGGGTCCTTCTGATGAAGACTTGAATGCTTGAAAATGTCTGAACCATCACAGGTCGTCAGTATGATTCCTGAAGTCATTCTGTGTGTTACTATATATTGAAAATATTCAGTGTATACAATATGATACATATTTTAGAACGACTAAAAACATCCATGTGACCCCACCTTGGGCCGCACTGTGCAGTTTGAGTAAGTGATTATTTGTCATTGTGAACACACCACAGCACACGGTGCACCACAACACAATTCAGCATTTAACCCATCCATGTAGGAGCAGTGGGCAGCTGACAGGCAGTGTCCAGTGCTTAGGGAGGGTGCCTTGTTCACAGGTACCCCAATGGCACTTGTACCAGTCTGGGATTTGAACCGGCAACCTTCAGATCACAGGGAACAAATGGTGAAGAAATATGAATAGTTTGCTGGAAATAATCTATAGGATTTAATAAAAATGTAAATTGCAGTATCAAAAAAATCCAAATCAACCCTAGAGAGTTGAATGACACTGACCACTGATGAAGGTGAGAAGTGAAAGTGACTATTTGTCATTGTGAACACACACAATCTGCACCACAACGAAATGTGACCTCTGCATTTAACCCATCACATGTGCACAGATGGAGCAGTGGGCAGCTATCAAGAGCCCGGGGAGCAGTGTAGTGGCACAGTACTTTGCTCAAGGGCACTTCTGTAGTACCCGGGCCGGGACTTGAACCTGTGAGGTTCTGTTCACTGTCCTTACCACTAGGCCACCACTGCCCACCAGGTCTAGAGCCAGGGTGGGCAGCTCCAGTCCTAGAGGGCTGGTGTCCAGCGCAGTTTGATGATTTCCCTGTTCAGACACACCTGGTGTAGTGAGTGTGTTTGAGGAGGAGAACTACCAAACTGTGCTGGACATCAGGCCTCCAGTACCGCAGTTTCCCAGCCCTGGTCCAGAGAACAGCAGAACTGTTAAACACAGCCCTACTGAACTTTCAGAATATATTTATGTTCAACCAGCCTATTACAGTTAAACAGACATTAGTACACGCCACATTTGAGAAAGGAACTTTGATATAATAAGATATAATATTAAATATATAATATTTCCTTGGTTGAAGTCTTAAAGGGCATTAAAAAGCACAACATCTGATTGTACAGACTGCATCAACCCTTTCTCAGGATACTGACTGTATGTTGATCTGTTTCTGTATCTACAGTGTGGTTCCTATCACAGAGGCCAGTGTTATAATAGGTATTTCATCACCTCACCGTGGCGATTCCCTGGAGGCTGTGAAGTACTGCATAGACTCTCTGAAAGCCACTGTCCCCATTTGGAAAAAGGTGTGTTATATCTGGCATATGAACAGCACTCGTTGGAACCAAAGAGCAAGGCCCAACAATCCTGTTTCAACAATGGTCTGCCTATTCTTCCTTTTTAAGGAGATCTATGAATCAGAGGAGCCTTGCTGGAAAGAGAACAAGGAGTGTCTGTGGGCAGGAAGTCGGGGAGGGAGCAAAGCAAGTTGACCTTTGATCTGTCCATCGAGCGGCAGTGCTTTTATCTAACGCCGTATCCGCAGCCAGTCCACACAGACCACAGCATGAAATATAGGTTTTTATTGAAAATCATAGAGCTGTTAAGCTATTTACACATTTCATAATTGCTGAATTAATCACAATAAAAGCTTTTAGTAAAAAATTGATATTGAATCTGCAGTTTTTCTATGAAAAAAGCAAATAATGTACCAGTGCAAATATTCTTTATGTAAACATTGTGCATTTCTAACACTCTCCCCTGATCGTTTCCCTTAGCTGCTGTTTTTGGGTTGCCAACCGTCCCTTAAAATATGGAAAAATGGTGTAATTGGAAGCTAAAACATGTTCTGTATTGAACCGATAACAGGATGTGCTTTGTTTCATATTTTTGCGAATCAGTTCAGCGCAGATCTGTGGGAGAGAAATCTCACAGGGTCGACTAGTAAGACAGAGCCATGTGTGTGAGAGACAGAAGGAAACCTTGCTACTTCCCCTTTAGCCTGTCTGCCAAGGTATAATCCACTACCCAAACAGAGAACATGCTTCTCATTGGTTGTTAGAAGCTGTGTGAGCATTGCTATGATTGGCCAAATGGAGCCAGTGGTGCAAAATGGGTGGGAAACATGGCAACCTCTGAGAAAAGTGTCTCTAATAACTAATTACACTATAATAATACCTGCACTAACAATGTAACTACTGGTGATGTCACTGTTACATGTGCTTATGAACTTGTCATTTCCTGCTATTACATAAGATACGCTTGTGTAATTACATGTTATTACATAGATATGCTTGTGTAATTACATGTTATTACATAGATACGCTTGTGTAATTACATGTTATTACATAGATACGCTTGTGTAATTACACAAGTAAAAACAGCAGCTCATACATGTGTGTAATTACATACAGTAACAGTATTTACATTGTTGTTGCATGTGTTATTAGAGATTATATGGAGATTAATATAAAATGAGACATATATATATCACACAATCCATAACTGTCAATATATATATATATATATGTGATTTTTAAGTGAAGGAGCAAATTATTGATGCAATTGCAAAATCATTGTGTCAGAGCCACACCCCCCATTCAGAATAAACAATTTTTATGTGCAATAGAAGATATTCAAGCGACGGAACAGCAGTGAAACAACAAATCATGGCAGTGCCTCCTCTCCTTGTGGTGGATAAAAACATGTAGTCCTCAACCCGCACCCACATTCCTTATTTCCATTACAGGAACTTGGCAACCCCAGCTACCTCACTCTGAAAGCACAAGCCTTGACTAATAAATCTATAGCAAAATTCCAGTATGATCAGACTGACTGCAGTCGACATATTACCTCTGATACACACTACACACGCTGGCAGTGATTGTGAGCATATAAAGCACAAATACAACAAACTCATCATGTACAGTTTAAACGCACCTCAGTGTACTGTGCAAAACATGACAAAAATAAAGGAAAAAACGATAAAAGCAATAAAGTGCTGCATATAAAGATGTGGGGATTGATGTCTTGGAGCATAAGGGGAAGCCTGCAGGACGTGATTACAAATCCCAAACAAGAGCATCAAGCCTCTACCACTGTGGGTCTTGAGTACTCTGGTTGAGCTTTACAGTCTCTTTACAGTAGTGTGCAAGTCTGAGGCAACGTGCAGTTTTCCTGAGACAGAGAAATTGACCATGTTACTCTACACTGATCAGCCATAACATTAACACCACCTCCCTAATATTGAATCGGTCTGACTTTGATGCACGGTGCTCTGAGACCTCTCTATCAGAGTCAACAATTACCCACATGCATCAGTGATCCCTGGGTGCCCATGACCCTGTCGCCGATACACCAGTTGTTCTTCCTTGGATCACTTTTGGTAGGTGCTAACTACTGCACACATGGTAAAACCCCACAAGACCTGTCGTTTTGGAGATGCTCTGACCTTGCCTCGCTCAAGAGTTCCACAGAAGTCTCTGATCACAAGGCCATAACCACTAGGCCACTGTAATAAAATAACTAGATAGTCAATGTTATTCACTTAACATCTCAGGGGTGTTTATGGCTGGTCAGTGCACTTACTCTAAACAAGAGTTTGGATGTTATTGTATGTAGTGTCCTCGAGGGGACTTGCAACCTGCAAACTTCAGGTCCAAAGGCCAATGCCCTAACCACTAGGCCACCACTGCCCACAGTGGAATATGTTTCTCACTGCAAGTGTGAGAGCTATAGAGCCACAATTTGTTCCTGGGCTACATAATACTTTCCCTTTACATCTGTACCAATGTAGACGTTTTAAATTACACAACACATATTTACAAATTCCATACGTCTCATTATATCTCATTTCTCATTTTTTTGTTCGTAATGGCGCAATTGCTACAGGCTTCTCGTTTCCAGCGTACACAGTTACTGGTTCAGAGGCAATGTGAGAAATGCTCATTTGCATATTTGTTGTAAAAGTTCATAAAAGTACTGTTACTATTTTTTGGGGGGGGGCTTCAGAATGTTGATGAAAAAATACATTCAAGTAAATAATATTCTCTGTACAATTTTCCCTAATGTGAATAATGCCACTTTACCATTTGTGTCATAGTGAAGTTACGTTTTGTGTCGTGATTCAGCAATATTTCCAAAAGAGCACCAGAAGGAAAAGGGAAAAAACATTTTATCTGTAACATTTCTCTGCTTTCTCGTCCCTGACATGATTTAAAGATAGTAACGCTGAGTGAAAAATTGCCCAAATAAAAGCTTCTCCAGTGTTGAAGACTGACTGAGGCAGTCATGAAGATACAGCAGAAGTGTAGATTTTCCATGGCAGCACAACAGTGCCTTTGTTTGTCCCCTATGGCCCTCAGACGGTCTTCACACAAACCAGTTCCCACACACAAGTTTGCACCATGTTCTCCTCATGTTAAGGCCCACACTGTCAGCTCTTTAGGCCTGTCCTGCTGGAGACAAAGTTCTTTAGGCTTGTCCTCTTGCTGATAAAATTCTTCAGGCCTGTCTTTCTGCAAGTGGTGAAGCTTTTTAGGCCTGTCCTTCTGCAAGTGGTGAAGGTCTTCAGGCCTGTCCTGCTGCAAGTGGTGAAGGACTTCAGGCCTGTCCTGCTGCAAGTTTTGAAGCTCTTTAGGCCTGTCTGTCTGCAAGTGGTGAAGCTTTTTAGGCCTGTCCTTCTGCAAGTGGTGAAGGTCTTCAGGCCTGTCCTGCTGCAAGTTTTGAAGCTTTTTAGGCCTGTCCTTCTGCAAGTGGTGAAGCTCTTTAGGCCTGTCCTTCTGCAAGTGGTGAAGCTCTTTAGGCCTGTCCTTCTGCAAGTGGTGAAGGTCTTCAGGCCTGTCCTTCTGCAAGTGGTGAAGGTCTTCAGGCCTGTCCTTCTGCAAGTGGTGAAGCTCTTTAGGCCTGTCCTGCTGCAAGTGGTGAAGCTCTTTAGGCCTGTCCTTCTGCAAGTGGTGAAGGTCTTCAGGCCTGTCCTGCTGCAAGTGGTGAAGCTCTTAAGAAAGGTCCTGTTACTGGTGAACTTCTTTAGGCCTGTTCTGGTCTTGGTGTTGAAGCTCTTTAGGCTTGTTAGGCTTGTTAGTCCTGTCCTGCTGCAAGTGATAAGGTTCTTTATGTCTGTCCTGCTGATGGAGATCTTAAGACCTTAAGATCTTCTGTTGCTGGTGAATTTATTCAGGCCTGTTCTGCTATTACTGAAATTCCTTAGGCCTGTTATGCTGGTAAATGGGTGAGTTTTACTGAAGTTAATGCTGATGGTGTGGCCTGCATCTCTGCGTTTCTGTTGTGGCTCAGTCAATGTTGTCCAGCAATCTTACAACCAGAATCAGTGATTGTCTCAGGCTTGGTCTGAATTGTCCTGCAGTCCTTCTGCTTCTGCAGAATCACCATTCTTCTGCAGCTGTTGATATTTTCTCTTAAAGAATCCCAGCTGAGGAGATAATTGCACAATTGTATTAAGTGAGATTATCATATAGCACTGACCGCTAAGGAGGCAAAATTATCTGCTGGTTTACAAAAATAATTTCAGCTGATTGTAACCTATATATAAGTAAAATATGAATCATGCATTGCTTAATTAATTGCAAAGAAGTTTGCAGACAGTTTTTTTTTGTTGTTGATGTGATACTGAAAGTTTAGTTTAGGCAACAAGGAAAAATTTGTACCTTCCAAAGAGCTGCAACAACAAGAGCAAGTAGAAGTAAGCCACCAATAACGCTGCCAACAACAACACCAAGAGGGACGTCTGCTTTGGCTCCGGGTTTACTCACAGTGACTGCAACCTGCGATAAAGAAGATGATAGTCTGGTGATTTTTCCCTGCTCTTAAACTCCTGGCAATTATCTGATGATGTGTGTTTGGTAAATTGCCAAATTGTGCAGGAATCCAGTCCAGGACTAGAGTTCCTCCTCCCTGGGAAAAAACTTTCTGGGAAATGGCAACTTAATGCTTATTTCAATACTACAACCATTCATTCATGACAAATGACTGCATTTGGGGCAAAACGTCATTACGCCACTAGTATATGGAGCTATAGCTGACATGTCTGAAACATACTTTTGACAAATCATGGCTGGTTCTATAAAGATGATGTCATACTTTACTAGTAGTGTTTACTTACCTGCGCTTGCTTGATTTTAATGATGAGCAGATCAGGCTCAGTCGTCTCAATCTGAGCATCAACAGCCAGGACAACTGACTGGAAATCAGCCTTCACACGGATCAAGCAGAGAGAGAATATGAGGGCGAGAGACATAGCTACACGGTTGTTTTCTAGAAACGGTGATTTTGCCACTTTTTTCTAGTAATGCTAGAGAAACAAGGAACAAATGAGGGATCAAATAAAGATGGAGATTGCACTGTTTATCAGAAGAGCTGCGTATCGTTGCTGCCCAGGAAAAGACTTTACAGAAAGCCAAAACGTTTCTTACGTCTAATCTAAGTTGACTGAAAATTGAAAAACTGCAGAGCGGCTTTATCTGAGAAACTTTAGCCGTTCAGCTAACCTTTGCAAACGTGCCTTTCCATATCCACGCAGTCACATTCACATAGTAATCGGTCTTCGGGGTCACATCTTTCAGCACACACCTCATCTTCGTACAGGTTGCAGTCTTGCAGTTCTGTGGATAATATATGGATTTCCATTAAACCAAAGAAATGTCCCACATCACCTTATATTTGATGTAAAATACCATGGTTACGTCAATTGTGCTTATGTGTTTCACCTGTGCCAAAGCCCTTATAAGCGTGGTTGTCTAACCAGCGAGTCCTTGTCCCTGTTGACCGATGTGGCTGCAGGTAAATTTGGTAAAGGCTCTTTGGGTTTTAACTCAAGGTCTCACTATTCTCTCCCTTGCTTCTGGCTTCCTTTTACCCAAGCTCAAGTCCGTTTGTGGTTGTCTAAGTCACGGGTAGGCCGAGGGCCCCCTTTCCCTGGTCCTCTGATGAGTGCGCCGATCGCAAACGGGCCGGTTGAGGCATGGATTGCACATGCTCCCTCTCACGATGGGGAGCCCACGCCTGCTTCCCTTTACACTGAAACCCAAGAGCCATTTTCTTTGCTGCCAATGCCCCAGAGTAGGCCCTGGCTTAGCTCGCGGCTAATGCCTAACAAGCTAAGCTACGTATGTTAACAACTACCGCGTCGTGTTCACATCTTGCACCAGCGGAAAACGGGTGGGCATAATTCATTTCTCCATGACCATTTTTCAGCCTTTCTTTATTCCTCTTTTTATCCACCGTTCAGCCATAACATTAACACCACTCACAGGTAGCGTCATTGACTCTCTAGTTATTTCATTACAATGGTACCTGTTGGGAGGTGGGATATTAGGCAGCCTGGAACAGTCAGTTCTGTGGCTTAGTTTGCATATATGGCTTATGTGTAGAATTTAACTGTTATAATGCTTAGAAACTTCAATAATGTTAACATACTTCATCTGATTTTTTTTACACACAACACACACTGACCAGCTCACTAGTTCCTCTGAAGCTCTCCTCAGTAAACCTGGCTGTGTGTTCTTTCTCTTTAATCCTTAAAGGGTCAATCAGGTTGCTGCTCTCACACTGCACATCACCAGCCTGTTGAGTACAAAACCGGAGCCGTCTGTTCAGAAATGCAGTTCTAACGTCTGGAAACACTGTCACTAAAATTAAACCATAGTTACACATGCATGGCGTGATTATCGTGAAATGCTAACGTTTACAGGCCTCAATAAGTAGCTATAGATCACTGCTGCTCAAATCCGATTCCTATAGGGCTGGTGTCCAGCACAGTTTGGTAGTTCCCTTCCTCAGACACACTCCCTTCACCTGGAAATTAATAGGTGAGCTGATCCAGGTGTGTTTGAGCAGGGAGATCATCAACCTGTGCTGGGCTGTTTCCCCAGGGATCAGATTTAGGCACCTTGGCTAAAGAGCATAGCGAATGAGCTTAAAAGTAAATGAAAATTCATTTTGTTAGAAAAACTGTAACCAGATAATTAGAATTTATCATTCTAACGTTTCCACTGTGATAACTATTTGGATCATGTCACAAAACTGGAACACAACAGTTTAAGTAGCCTTGTGTATCCTCACAGGGGCAGTAGTGACTGAAGTTATGTAGATCAGAGGATTCTTTGCTTTGGTGCTGCTGGGCAGCGAGACGTCGAGATAGGCCAGACTGACTGGGAAAATTCCTCCCGACACCTGCAGGGGGCGAGACCACAGAGAAAACTTGTTCAACACCAGATTTGGAAACCACTAAACAGTGCTGCATTGTAGGACAGGAACCGAGGTAAAAAAAAAAACAAAAAAAGAGACTGAAGAAACATGGAGCATCTCTCATGGTCCCTCTTGCTGCTTACAGCAGTTTCTTTAAAATGCGACAGTGTGGTTGTGTTTTCCTGTTAAGCGACTGACCTTGAGCCTGAATTTGAACTCTGGGCCAATATCACTGTATGTCTTCATTGTGGTTGTAGTACCTTCTTCTTTGTCGAGCAAATAAACATTTAAATTTGCTTCTCTGCAAAAAAAGGTGAAAGACAATGAAACAATGTGGATCTGGAAAATGTAACCAGTTCAGTTAAAATCCCTTTTGTATGAAAATAGATTACGGCTTGTTTTCCCAGAACTATGAAGTAAACATTTAAATATATGTTAAAATACAGCCTAACAAACACTAATACACAGCAAACGCTAACATAATAAGATCAGTGTTTACATGTGCAGTTTATAGAGTTAAGTATTTTATACTATTAATGTACGTATATGTATATGTAATTTAATATTATTAGTGTAACAGTTAGGGAGCTGCCCCTGTGATCTGAAGGTCACTAGTTCAAATCCCAGGCTGACACAAGTACCACTAAGGTACCTGTGAGCAAGGTCCCGGCCCGGGCTGGCAGGGGGTGGTTGAGAGGTGTTTGGTGACATGTTGCCATGGTTATGTCAATCATGCTTATATGTTTTACCTGGGTCAAAGCCCTTATAGGCATGGTTGTCTAACCGGGCAGTGCGGAGTCCTTGTTCCTATTGATCGCTTCAGCCACACCGGACTCGCTGGTAATTTGGTAAAGGCTCTGGGTTTTAACTCAGGGTCTCCCTCTTGAGGTTTCTCTAAAATTAGTAGCAGGCGTGCCGACCGTATGCCTGGAGCGCTGCTAGCTAGCTTTAGGCAAATTCCCTAAAGGCCGGGTGTCGGGGAGATCCGCGTCTAGCTCGGCCGGGCTCCTGTTTGCGGCCTGGGTACGGCTAGTTGAAGCTCACGCTTGCTTCTGAAGAATTATTCATCTTCTCCTGTAAACCCAGAGGCCTTTTCCCCTTCCCAGAGATTCCTCAGAGCACGTTTGCCTGTTGAACATTGCAGCGCGGCTTCGCGACCCGGTTAGGGGAGATGGTTCCCTTAGCTCCCCTGCAATTGGGCCTTCTGAAACCTTACAGCGAATGCATGTAAAGTATCAAAAATGCTTATAGAAGCATCAGCCAAATGAGTAAATGTAAATGGATACCCCAGTGCTCCCCTGATCACAAGGGCCAGCCTCTGACCACTAGGCCTCCACTATCCTCTCTTTCAGGTGTGTTTTTCCTTCATGTTTATACTCATGTTCTCTTGGCTCTAATAGCCGTGGTTCACCGCTCTGTAACAACATTTTTCACTGGAATATGGAATGTGAAATCAGACCTGCTGAGGATAATCTCTGTGCTGTACTGGACAGGGATGGACACTATCTCCTTGTTATCTGCAGGAGTTTCTTCTGTACTGTCACTGCAATGAGCGAGATTTGGAGAGAATTATTCAGAATCAACATAAATAGTAATGCTTCAGAAATCATACCCAGATCACTGTCCTAAACAGCTCAAACAGGCATTTACTTACCTTTGGGCTTCAAAGTCCACTTTAATGTCCTTTTGTAGCTGGCCTAAATTAAAGTCGAAATTGATGTCAAATGTAACCTGAAATGGAGAATGAAACAGTGATGTGGCAAAAGTCTTATCAGAACACAACACTGCTACTTCTGTTGTATTACTGTACCCACTATTCTGCGTATAATGCATCAATATCACCAGAATAAAACCCTGTATTACCATTTCTTTACATAATTTGATAACAGCTGTTTATAGAATACAAACATTTGGTGAACAAGACCAGAAATGGTCAAAAATGACTTAAAAAAATATTAGAACATCATCATTATCCATTTTCTAAACTGCTAATTCTATTTTGGGTCACGGAGAAGCTGGAGCAAGGCAGGTTTCCAAGGCAGGGTTCACCCAGGACAGGAGGCCAGCCCCTCGCAAGGCAATACACAGACAGACAACCATTCACACACACTCACACACACACACACACACACACACACACACACACACACACACACTCACTCACTCACTCACTCACTCACTCTCTCACCCACAGGAGCAATTTAGAGAATCCAATCAGCCTTTTGACAATGGGAGGAAAGCCACACGAACACAGGGAGAGCTTGCAAACTCTGCACAGAAAGGCACCCGTGGCCGATCCAACCCAGGACCTTCTTGCTGTGAGGCGAAGGTCTTGTGTTTAGGACGTTGCCCTTGGGACCTGAAGGTCACAGGTTCAAGTCCCGGCCCAGGCACTACTAAGGTACCCTTGAGCAAGGTACCGTCCTGCTACACTGCTCCCCGGGCGCTGTTGGTAGCTGCCCCCTGCTCCACGTGTGCACGTGTGATGGGTTAAATGCAGAGGTCACATTTTGTTGTGGTGCTTGAGTCTGTTCACAATGATGATCATATATCTAAAATGGAATGTCCTGTAAAGTTACTTTTCAAGATACAAGGTTTTGACAGTGATGCTGTCCTTTGATCATATAATATGATTTTATCTTTATTTTATCTTATATTTATTTAAATGTATTTATTATTTTTATAATAAATGCTATACTATATTTATCAAAACAAATACAGAGTTCACTTATTTGATCTCACCGATTGGTCGGTTTTCAGGGCCGGATAGCCCACTTGACATAGCACTTCTGTGTCCTTGGCTGACGTGCATTTCACCTCTGTGCCATCAGCCTGAAAAAGAAGACTGACATCAGCCCAAATTCTGGCTACAGACACAATGCAAATGGCCTATGTTTGCATGATACGTGTGAGTAGTGTTATATTCATTTCCATAAAACCTGGCAACCTTGTAAAAAATGTAAAACTGATAACATGGGACGAATTGCTAATTTATCCAAACAGTCAAATTACGATGTTGTTCAGCAGTCAGTCCGGTAGGCTGTTAAACGCAGTGGCAGTAGTTAAGGAATCTAACAGTCACAGTGCTGATGTAATGCCTGATGTGCAGCATGGTAGGCCGCCAGAATTATCACGTAATAAGCTGACCACAATGACCACGTCAAGCCATATGTGAACTGGGTGCATTTCATTATGTGGGTTGAGACAAATAAATAAAAAATAGGAAACATTCACTGGGACATGTCATGGACTTTAGGTAGCACAAAGTAACAGCAATATGGAGGCTTTGCTTGATTGACTACATATGATTCTGTGTAACCATGTACATCTGTGTGTGCAGTCAAGTCATTATATCATAGTACAGTTCAGTATCAGCCACAGTGTAAAGACAGACAGCTGATTAACCAATCTGGGGACTTTAGATAGACCTGGTGTTTGGGAGGCATGTCATCATGCCCCATTGGCAAACAGCATGAGCCCAGTTCAAAGCCATCATAGGACATTTGCATGCCTCTTTTTAAACTGGCTGAGTTCCTAAATGGTCCCACTGGGCTGGTGCCCTCAAGGATGCCCCACTGGTACCTTTAGTTGATGCATTTCTCTTTTTTGGGGCTGTTTTTCTTTTCTGCTGCATGAATGTGCCTCCCAGCACCACCTCCCCTTCCCCACAAGCCCCTCTACGCTTTTTACCCCCCCCCCAATGATAAGATTCCCACTCATAATTTAATAGAATTTTAAAAATTATTACAGGTATTTAAATGACAATTCATTGTCTGTTAACACTTCCAGCTTGTGACAGGCCTGCAGTACATCTGGATTTTGTTGTGAAGGTTGTCATACATACAGGTGGCATGACAGAAGAGTAGAAAAGGTTGCTGGAGTAACGGGCAGAGACTCGCGTGTTGTAGGCGTTTTCCCTTCTGTTCATCACGGTCACAGAGAAAGTCAGTCTTCTGTTGTTTTGGGTAACCAGCAGTGAGTCGGCACTACAGAATGACACAAATACCAACACTTCGTTGACAGAGCGAATGTAGTGAAAGATTTAACAGACATGGCTTGTGCAGTGCTGACGTGGCTCTTTTGGAGGAGCATTGTGTAATAAACAGTTTACACAGCTCACAAGCTACAACGATCAACCATAACATTAACACCACTGACAGGTAAAGTGAATAACACAGCAGTCATTTTCTCTGATTGATTTACATTATGCTGTCCTTTACTAAAAGACATGTCAGAAAACGTCATCTTGGGGTATGACAGGGACAGCTATATCTCAAATTATTTGAATACATAGTTTTACATAAGTTTTGGCATCCCTGGTCAAATTCTATGATTAAATAAGTGAAGGTAAAGCTGTAGAGCAGATTTCTGCACAGTGTAAGGCACAAAAAGTCTTTATTTGCTCCATTTAATTAATTAGAAAAATGGGAAAAAATACAAAATAAAACAAAATATTACACATATTCATTTGCGATTCCAAAATATAATAACACAATGTTACACAATTTTTGTTTCTGTCTTCTAAGTGTACTGTAACTATAAAAACGGTTCTATTCTTCACAAACTGATTTTATGAAAACAGCCCACAAAAGCTTCCTGTTTATAGTGAGTCTATTAGTGAGTATGCAGTCCCAAAAAGTTCTAAAAGTTTCCAGAAAGTTCTAGAAAATTCTTCACAATTCTAGAAACTTCTGCACAGTTCTCAAAGTTACCAAAATATTCCGGAAGTCTACGTAGGGTTTAAAGTGAATGGAGAATGTTCTTAAAAAACAGAAATTTGAAAATGTCACCGTCCTGAGCACAGAAGCAAAGTTCTTGTGGAACAACAGACATTTTCTATTGATTCTAGGCAAAAGGGAAAACACACTTTGCACCCAGGAAAAAAAAAAATAGACCTCTGTTACGTAGTGAAATAGAAGGTAATTGCAGACGAATTGTGCAAGTGCAAGTTTGTCCCTGTAAGTGAAAGTGACTCTTTGTCATTGTGAACACACTTAAGCACCACAATGAAATGTGACCTCTGCATTTAACCCATCACAC
>JBBPDA010003925.1:2899-17291 GCA_037974385.1 Arnoldichthys spilopterus | reverse complement strand
GGAGAGAGAGAGAGAAAGGGAGAGAGAGAGAGAGAGAGAGAGAGAGAGAAAAAAAGAAAGAAAGAGAGAGAGAGAGAGACTATGGGTATGTGTATATGTGGATGTAGATACGCTATTCATCACATTATTGCCTGTTTCTGTCTGTTTCTTTTTCTCTCTCCCCTTCATCCTTTTCTCTTTCTCTCCAGTTCCTACTCTCTCTCTCTCTCTCTCTCTCTCTCTCTCTCTCTCTCTCGCTTCCTCTCTCTCTCTTTCTGTGTGTCTCTCTCTCTCCCTCTCCCTCTCTGTATAATTGTGTGGATTAGGCTCTATCACAGTGCTGTATATCCTACATCAGCTTTGGTGGGGTTTAGGTGAGATCCACCTGAAGAGAGCGACATTTAACTCAGCTGCCCCACACACACACACACACATATATACATTAATGCCAAGATAACTGCTTTAGGTTGCTGCCCCAACACACACACACACACACACACCAAGGAAGGCGGGAAGAAAAAGAAGTGAGTGTGCTGAGTCAAACGGCGCCCTGGAGAGACAGCTTTAAACTCTCTCTCTCTATCTCTCGCTCCTATACACACACACACACACACACACACCGAGTGCAGTGCCAGAGCAGAGATGCGTAAAAATCGGGCTGCGGTACAGTTAGCCCGAGGTGCTTTGGCTCCGCTTTGCTCCACCTGTCTGCGTTTAGCCGCCCTGTTTATCAGAGAGGAGAGCGGTCACTGACACAGTGAAACTGCCACGCTGACAGAACAAAACAATCCAGGCTCCTCCCACAGAGGCGTTCTTCCATAGCGACTGTTGAGAGGTCGGACAAGCTTTACAGAACACACTAAAAAAATCCCATTCAACCTAATGGAGAAGGAGGCTAGTGACCAGAGCGTCACCACTTCAACCCTAGGGGCCGGCAGGGAAAACGTGGGATGGGGTGAGTGAACAAGCAGCATGTTCCCTCCTCCCAGATCCACAGCTTAAGGCACCTTCCCCTCAGGGCGGAGGTGTGCAGCCCACTGCTCCTGCTCCTGCTCCTGCTCCTGCTCCTGGTGTATGTACACTGGTATCATAGATGTGCTAAATGCAGAGCACAAATTCACTGCTCACTGTTCACAGGGTGTGAGTGACATACTCTAAATAAAATACAAGACTGATTGATTGGTTAATGGATTTATCTATTGGTTGACTGATCGTTTAATTGATTGGTTAATTGATTTATTGATTGGTTGATTTATTTGTTGACTGATTGTTTAATTAATTGACAGGTTAATTTATTTATTGATTGGTTGATTGATTGGTTGACTGACTGTTTAATTAATTGATTGGTTAATTTATTTATTAATTGGTTGATTGGTTGACTGTTTAATTAATTGATTGGTTAATTTATTTATTGATTGGTTGATGATTGGTTGACTGCTTGTTTAATTAATTGATTGGTAAATTTATTGGTTGATTGATTGGTTGATTGATTGTCTAATTAATTAATTGGTTAAGTGGTTTACTGATTGGTTGGTTGATTTGGCCTCTGCCCACAGAGTATTGCTTCAGTACCTCAGTGGTACTGCTACCGTCTGGGATTTGAACCAGCAACCTTCAGGGTAGCAAGAGCAACTCCTGAGGGTTACACCACCACTGCCCCTAACATCAGGGGAGAGCGCGAACGCAGTCCCACACTACCAGGAATTATGCAGCCAAGAATCCACATTTGGGAAATTCACCAGGATCAGTACAATGGAAGAGCAATGGCTGAGCCTCACCTTTGGTGAACCACCTTCGTGATCATGGCATCGCTCATCAGGTCTCTCATTTACACGAAATGTTTATCTACAAACATCTGCACATGAGACTCTCACATGGGCTTCCTCTCTTCCACTGATGCTCACAGATGCTGTTTGAGTGCTAATAGCTCCCCCTTGTGGGGAGTGTTCAGACTGCTGAGCACGGCTTTATGACGAATCTCTGTTTATCATTCAGACTGTAATCAACTAGCTGAGTGGCTGAGAATGAACATTTGCATAAAGAGGTCTTTCCTTTTAAAAGACCACATTTGTAACTATGTTTGAATTCCAGACGATCAAAGAGAGAAGCGTTTTATCATTTTTGAAAGGAGGACTACGGCCCCCTCTGGTGGCCACAGCTTTTCAGGGGACGATCAGGACGACTATAAGAAGCGCAGGGAGACTCTTGTGAGTCTACACGTTTCTGAGCTGCTCTCCGTTCTTCCGAGTTTTGGATTTTGAGCTTTGAATTTGCCTTTGATGTTTTTGTTTGTTGTTGTTTTTCGTTCACTTTGCCTTGTGTTTTGACCTTGGATCACTTCCTCCAGACCTGTCTGCCCCTGCTTGACCTTTTTCATGGCAGACGCTGATCTTGGCCTTATGCTCATTAAAACGTTTAACTTGCACATGCATCCATGACTCATGGTTTTACCATTGCTCACACATTTACTTCCACTGAGGATATAAACAACTGGCTAGAATGAAGTCACACCAATCAGCGTCCATATAAAAACTGTGCAGTGAAAAATGATTTGCTTGATTTGTTCTATATTCATTTCTCCAGATCTTCAAACAAAACTGAATATAAGACGTAACCTGCGTTGACAGGATGTTTTTAAATGTTTGTCAGTGATCACTTTGTTTATCATTTATGGCCTAGTGCTTAGGACAAGGTACCGTCCCACTACACTGCTCCCCAAGCGCTGTCGGTAGCTGCCCACTGTTCCACGTGTGCACGTGTGATGGGTTAAATCCAGAGGTCGCATTTCATTGTGGTGCTTAAGTGTGTTCACAATGACAAATAGTCACTTTCACTTCACTTCACTTACGTTTATCCGACACCCACTGGTCCCATGTGAAAAACTGACCCCTAGGTTACTCAGTCAACCACTTCACGGAATGTAGTTAACTGGAATCAGTTAGGCTACACAAAGTCACTGAAGGTAAATATCACTTCATTGGAAACAGTATGAAGTTGGCTAGACGTTCTCCACAAGCAGCAGACTCTCAGAATTCTGGAAAAGATTAGAAAGAATGTTGTTGAAGTGTATCAGGCTGGAAAGGTTTTTAGAGCCGTTCCTAAAAGTCTGACTAACTCCAGCCAAGCAGAGCCAAAATCTCCAAATGGAGAAAACTTGGAACAGTGCTGGCCAGTCTACCAAATGCACTCCAAGGGCACAGCGACGACTCATCCAGGAAGTCAAAGAAGAACCCAGACAAACATCTGAGGAACCGCAGGCTTTACTAGTCTCAGATAAGATGACTCTTCTCAGATAAGGGGATAAAACAGAACCCGTAGAAGAGCTGCGAGGTGAAAACCACTGCTAACCATGAGGAGCACAAAGACTTGTCTCACATTGGTCAAAAAAACACTTTGATGAGTCAAAAGTGGAACTTTTTGTAATGTGGGAATCTTGATGCATCTGGCACGAAGCGAACGCCAATGAAATGTGCTTTCTACCGAAGTTGTGTAAAGTTTTTCCAGCTTTTCAGCGGTGGCTATGAAAGAACACATTGTGGGCAGAGCATGAATAGGATTCTTGGAGTGAAAATAAATCAGCAAATACAATTTCACTCCACTAAGCCGCCACTACAAGGACACTGCGCGAGTGTAACTTTCCAGAAACATTATCAGAGCTGTAAGGTCACTGAAATGTTGGTGTCTTGAACTGTCAGACTCACGGGGACACAAATTATAACTCGCACAGCTGTAAACCTCACGAGGAGACGCATCAAGACTCTTCGGTCCTGGCTTCCCATTGGTGGGACGAACTTCCTCTTGCCATCAGAACGACTTGCTGCTCTTCAAATCAATCTCAAAACCCACCTCTTCAAGAAGCGTCTAGGAGACGAACTGCCCTCGTGCTTATTGCTTATTGTTTACTCTGTAAACCCAAAAAATCTGGGTTGTCAGGGTTTGTTATGGTGTGTACCGTAGCCAGTAGTGTCTGAGTAGAACGACAGCTGTTGATGGGTTTAGCTTTAGACAGAAGAACAGACATGGACTACACAGCACTGTTGTACATCCCTCTAGATAAGAGCGTCTGCTAAATGCTGTGAATTGTGAACACACCACAGCACAGCACACAGCTCACCACAACAAGGTGGAACGTCTGCATTTTACCCATCCATGTAGGAGCAGTGGGCAGCTGACGTAGGGGACGATAGGGCATGGGGATGGTACCTTGCTCACAGGCACCACAGTGGTACTCGTACCAGTCTGGGATTTGAACCAGCGGCCTTAACGTTACCCTAACCATTACACTGCCCCAGTGTGGTGTGATGGGGTGTGTTCACAATGATAAATTGTTGCTTTCAGTTTAAAAACACTGTAAATGTTTGAGTGATAGTGACTCCTGACTTCACAACAAGGGTCAATAAAGGATTTGGCAATGGCCCCATGGTGGGATTTTTACACTTTGCTGCTTCTAAATACAGAAGCCTCCTATTGGACATGTTAAGTCGGTGCAAACGTTCTCATCTGTACTGAAATGTACTGCAATGCGAGTTTTCCCCCCAAACTACTGACGGGCAGCGTAAAGAAAAGCCTCACTAAAAAAAACACAGTTCATTTAAATACTCCGTCTATTCGAAAGAGAGGAATTCATCTGCGAGGACGTGTGCAGACCCTGATGAAGATACGCCGTTCCTCATCCCGCACCGCCTCTCTCTCTCTCTCTCTTTCGCTCTCTCTCTCTCTATCTATCTATCTCTATCTCTCTCTCTCTGTCCTCTCTCACTCTATCTATCTATCTCTATCTCTCTCTCTCTCTCTCTCTCTATCTATCTATCTATCTCTCTCTCTCTCTGTCCTCTCTCTCTCTATCTATCTATCTCTATCTCTCTGTCCTCTCTCTCTCTCTCTCTCTCTCTCTTTGCATGAGCGAGTGTGTTTCGCTCCGTCTCGCCGGCTCAGCGGAGTGTGCATCTTCCTCACGCTCCTGCCCCTGTATCTCATTCTCCCTCTGCAGCCTCCTATCTGCAACAACATTTGCGCTCTTCAAAACCGTCCCGCCGAGCCGCTCTTCTTCATCCAGATCAGCCCTGCCGCGGTTTCCAGGTCAACACAGGGCTTCTTAACCCCCTTTTGAAACCAAAAAAAGGGAGAAAAGTCACGAGTGCCGACTGGAACCCGATGTTAGTCGCATGTAGACGGTAGTTCAGCATGAAATTCTGTAAAGATTCCTTTAATTACGCTGTTAACGTCGCACAACAACAATAAACCCACACCTCTGATGGGTCCTGCTCAAAACATGTGCTAAATGAGCGGCCACAGGCGTCGCCGCAGTCATCCCATCGTCATTTATTCATAAAACAGGCCTTCGGTTTAAACCGGAAGCCCGTGAATATGAGAACGTGATGGCAGCCATATGTTCTGTACTATAGGGTTAAAAATATGCTAAAATCAGCACTGCTGTATGCGTGTGCCAACGCCGGCTCTGGCACAGATCGTCCGCTATCAGTCTTGACCAGCAGGAGAGTAATGGGCTCAAAACTGATCTCTATAACGCACGAGCGTGCTGATGATTCCACACGCCATCTCAGCGTTTGTGGCCATGTTCGGCTCGGCCCTGTACGCACCACAGTGTTTAAGTAGACGGCAGTTTAACTGAGTGATGAAAAAATTCATTTCGGTCCGAACGGCGGCGATTTACCACAAACTGTTTCCTAGACGGCTCTGAAAAAGGGGCGGTGCTTCAGATCACGCGTCCATCCATCTGTTCTGTATCAGGGAGATGCGGATCCGCCTTATACGCACACCTCTGGAAAGAAGACAAGTTCGTTCTCCAAGCACACGCCGAGGGGTTGCCAAGAAAAAGAAAAAGACATCAGTGCTGAGAGAGGAATTCGTACAATATTTTTTGTCGATTTATTATTGTATTTACACTGTTTAATTGAAGCCGATGCCCTTCGCGTTGTGCGGACATTTAACGATGAACGTGATGAAAGGGACAAAGGAAATAATAGTTAATATACATGGAGGCATCTGTGGCCTAATGGTTGGAGATGAGGCTTTTTCTGCTTCTCCTTTTCTGCTCTGCTGCCTCGCGCACCGGGCAGCTTGTGGTCACTGATTGAGCGATGAATTCTGCATCAAACACTGCTTGAAGACAGTGTGAGGCCATCTGTCCCAAAGATGAAGATGAACCGAAGGCGAACCCTTCGACAGGATAATGATGCTAAGCACACTAGTAAGTCCATCAAGGAGTGGCTCAGAGAGAAGGAACAGAAGGTTATGGAATGGCCTGGTCAAAGCCCAGATCTGAATGCCATTTGGGGGGTGGGGGCGGGGGGGTGGTTCCATGCAATGGTGAAAAGCCTGAGCAAGCTGATGTCAGAAACGATCTCTGCTAAAGGGGGCATCGCCAGCTTCAGACGCCAATGGTGTGCTTATGTTCTCCACAGAGGAATATTACAATTGTTCTTCACCTTCATCTGTACATTATATATATCTGTATATCATACAGTGGTACATACCACTGAGGTTCCCTTGAGCAAGGCACCGTCCCACTACACTGCTCCCCGGGCTGGTGGTAGCTGCCCGCTGCTCCACGTGTGCACGTGTGATGGGTTAAATGCAGAGGTCACATTTCGTTGTGCTGCTTGAGTGTGTTCACAATGACAAAGAGTCACTTTCACTTCACTTCAAAGATTTACTTCCACCATGATGTTTGTGAAAATGAAAAATCATCAAAATTCGTTTCCCGATTTTAATTACACACCATTAGTGTTTGTGTGTTCAGCCGAAGTGGAACATGTGAATGCAGCACCTACGAGTCTTCGCAGCTCCGTAACTAAATCTGGTTTAACTTTTAGTTATCGAGGCAAACGCTGCGACTCTTATGGAGCTTTTCCCTCCTCCCTTCGCTTTCTTCTGGATGACCTTCCCCTCACTTCCAGTATTCCTCTCTATCAGAACAGGAAATATTTTCTCATTTCTGAACTGCGGCGAAAAACAGAAAAATGAGTTTCATCTCCTCGAGATGATGACTGTTTGAACCCGCTGCGTCAAAAAAAAAGACTTATCTGTAGATTTTTTTCTTGCAGCCGGGTCTCCTGAATCAGTTAAAGCAGTGTGTATTCACTCATACGGCGCATTAGGACCAGGGGTGTCCAGTCTGGTTCAGGCCCGTGTGGCTGCAGGCTTTCATTCCTGCAAAGTCCATTTTTTTTCAAAGATTGAGATCAACTGATTAAACCAGTGGATTAAGAAAAGCTGCCGCTTGATTGGAAGGAAAACCAGCAGCCGGACCTGCTCTCATGTCGATGAGACTGGACACTATGGATTCAGACGTTTAGGTTCCGTTTTGGTCAGATGTATCACATCAAGATGTTCCTCCACAACTCGCTCCTTTCCTGCTCTTCACTGGGCTTAGGAAACCCGTCGGACAAACACAACCGAATCTTAGGAAAGAAGAAACTTTCCTTTGCAGTTAACTGATCATATGTATGTTAACGTTGGGTCAACAGTACACTTTATTTAAACTGAGACTATTATATATATTATTATTATTTTGGTTGTTTTTGTATGATGAGTTCCCCCTTCTGAGCCTTGCTTCCTCCTGAGGTTTCTACCTACAGTTTAGGGAGTTTTTCTTCACCTCTTTGGCCTTTGGCTCATTAGGGGCTCGGGCCCGGATCCTGTAAAGCTACAAATAAACTTGACTCGACTTGACAATGAAATGTGTTAGACGAGAAGATCCAGTAAAGTCAGCAGAAAGAACATGAAAAATAAAGAATTAATATAAAAAATAAAAACACAAATATATACATAAATATATAAAGGAGCATAGAAGGGGCTGGACACTCCATTGTCCACCAAGAGGAAGGACATATACAGTAATGAGCACAATACAGTGTCATGTACAAAAGTGACCAGTGAGAACAGCAATAATACACATTGGGTAGTTGCAAGAACAACATAGTGTCTCTCTCTCTGCCTCTCTCTCTCTCTCTCTCTCTCTCTCTCTCTCTCTCACTCTATGCCTCTCTCTCTCTCTCTGCCTCGCTCTCTCTCTCTCTCCCGCTCTCTCCCTCTCGCTCTCTCACTCTCTCACTCTCTCTCACTCTCTCTCTTTCCCTCTCTCTCCCTCTCTCTTTCTCTCCCTCTCTCTTTCTCTCCCTCTCGCTCTCTCTCTCTTTCCCTCTCTCTTTCTCTCCCTCTCGCTCTCTCTCTCTTTCCCTCTCTCTCCCTCTCTCTTTCTCTCCCTCTCTCTTTCTCTCTCTCTCTCTCTCTTTCTCTCTCTCTCTCTCTCTCTCTCGATTACCGGATGGAGCTGAACGCACTCTGATTATTTATTACTTGTCCACTCCAGTGAAACCTGGACCAGCATCTGGACCTCAAATCCAGCCAAGTCCTTCCTTACCACTTTAAACAATACGCCAACACAGCACAGAACAGGAAGACTTCTGCAGCCATTGCTGGACACTAGAGTAAACGCAGAGCTTCATTTGTACAGTTGTAGTAAAACTGTGCGTAGTTTTCTGGATCAGAACAAGTCCTGTTTAACAGCTGAAAAATCCAAAACCCAATGAGAGACATGCTACACACCCACAAAACGGTTTCCATAGGAACGACGGCACATGTAGAGCATTAAACAAACAAAGACATATTCATGATGCAAACCCACTACACTGCCCCCTGGGCGCTTCTCCTAGCTGCCCACTGCTCAACACGTGCACGTGTGATGGGTTAAACGCAGAGGTCACATTTCGTTGTGGTGATTGGGTGTGTTCACACTGACTAATTTCACTTCTTACTTTGATACTAAGGAGCTGCATCCTATTGCACAGCTGTAAAATGACAGATCATCCCTGTGCCACAGCTATGAGTCGCCACCGTGTAACGCATGGAGGCCAGGAAGAGGTGCTGCCACCTGGTGGTTGGAATCCACTACCCCTGAAGCGGCTCCCATGCCCAGCCTCGACCAGGTGGCCTTCATTAAGAGACTGATGAGAGGCATTACTTAGGCTGGCATCCGACACTAGGTGGATGCGAAGCTTACTGTTGGGTTGTCTGCAGTATCCCAAGCCGTTTCTCCAAGCCGTAGTGTTCCTTAGCCTTAGCTTCCCTAGCACCCTTAGCCCTTAGCTTTTTGTGTGTTTTTCGACGACTCTTAGCCTTAGCCATAGTGTTCCTGTTCGCTCCAGTGTTGACCTTAGGACTGTGTTTTGACCCTGTTTTTGCCTCGTGGATTTACTGAGTGTGCACGTGGATCCAAGCTTCTTCTTGCGGGCGTGACACACACAGCCGAAACAGCCCAGTTCATCACTCAGTAAAGACAGCGGATCATATTATGGGCTGTGATACAGATTTTTAAATTGTGGTTAAAATTCTAATCCTAAAAGTAAAAGATACTTTTAGTATTAGAATTTTAACCACAATTTTAAAAACAGGGTCAAAACACAGTCCTAAGGTCAACACTGGAGCGAACAGGAACACTATGGCTAAGGCTAAGAGTCGTCGAAAAACACGCGAAGGTCGGTACACAAAAAGCTAAGGGCTATGGGCGCTAGTGAAGCTAAGGCTAAATTGGCCAAATTACTCATATCTATGAAAACACAGTTTGTCTGTACATGTGGAGTATGTTTGATAAGTGTAGTTCAAAATTCAACATTCACGTTTACACACGTGCTACATGTAGTGAAATGTCCGCTGGTGAATCCCAAGTCAAGGTGCAGGATGAACAGAATTATTAGATTAAAATGAAAGAGAAATGAAGAGAAGCTTAACGTAAAGTATTGAAAATACAGAAAAATATCATTAAAAAGAAGCACGTCTGAAAAACACGAAGGCTTCACTTGCAGCAAACACGTTTCAGCTAAAAAAAACGAAATAATACACGGAATAAAATAAAAGAGCCTCCAATTTCCCAAAATTACACCACATTTCATTAATGGTACACCCGTCTCGAGCAGTTTCCACTTTGAATGAGGTTTCTATCACCATCTGATCTAAAGTCATCAGGCTTTAAATCCAGCTTTACCAACCAGATGGGAATCGGCCAAATTCACCCACCCGTGGAAAAGGGTTCGCATCCACCGGAGAGAGCATAAACAACGGTGATGCTCTGTAAAGTCTGACAAGGCAAAGCAATACTCCGCGAAGCAGGAAGCCTAGCTAGCATAGACTAAAACACAGGTGGACTTGTTCTAGACCGGCAGTTCTCAAATCTGGACCTTGAATCCATATTCCACTCCTGGATTTTGTTATCACCAGTAGTTACTGAACTGTTGATAGAACTGATTGGCCACTTAGAGTCATCTATACTGGTGGCAACACAATCCAGGACCGGAATATGGAATCAAGGTCCAGATTTGAGAACCTGATCTAGTCCTGGGTCACTGTAAGCTCCGGAGTGAAAAACTCAAGGTGGATCTCTGTTGCCTTGCAACCAGCTGCTGGCTTCACTGGAGCGGATTCTCACAGCATCGCGTATCATGATGAAAATGTTTTGTGATTTTGCAGCACGTGTTTCATTTGCAGTGCACTGGGTTTTGACGTGCAACCGTAGTTTCATACCCACAACGTGAGATTCAGAGATTCACATTAATGCAGTTTGGAACTACGTCTAAGGCCAAGTCTGTCAACACCAGCACTGTGTAGTTACTGCATAAACTACATCATCGCCGGCAGTGAACTGGTCGTCGGCTCGTTATCGTCTGTTATCTCCTCACCGGCTGTTCGTTTCCCGCTGTTCCTTCTTAAACAGGTTATTATAAAACACTGAATTACAGCAGCAAGCATCGCGCTCACAGTTTTACCTGCTTTCTGACACTGATACACATGAACAAACGCACAGCGTGGACAGTGTGAGCTGTGATCTGCGGCGTTTGCTCACTGAAGCCCCTCAGCCAAGAACCTTTACGAACGTTCTGAAAGTGCAAGACGATGCAGTGCTCACCAACAGCCAAGACATTACGACAAATGTGAAAACATATGCTCTCCTGCAGTAAAGCGCGCACGCACACACACACACTCACACACACACACATTAACACTCCTCTATCCTTCAGTGTTTGCAGTGTAATAGAGGAACAGAAGGTTACCCTGCAGGTAAAACTCCAACACACCTCCTAACAGATTTACTGTTTCAATCTCTCTCTCTCTCTCTCTCTCCCTCTCTCTCTCTCGCCCACTTGTTTCTCTCTTTACCCCCCCTCTCTCCTGCTCTCTCCCCCACACTCTCTATCTCCGTCTTGCTCGGCCTAGCCTTTCTCTTTCCCACTTGCCCCCCCCCGCTCTCTGTGGAGCCGTGGATCGTGTCCTGCGGTGACGCCGCACTGTGACTTTTTTAATTCCTCCGAGACGAACCTGCTCCAGTTTTTGCCGCTGTCATTACTAGAGCAGATGCACTACAGTACATGTGAACACCTTTATTCATGCTATGCTAAATGACCAGGGGAGCCACTGCTTTCTAATTAGTCCACTGGCCACAGCAGCTCCACCAAACTTTCCCTCTACTCCCTGCAAACGCTGTGACACTGCTCCTCTGGGTGAGGCTGCAAATCAGATTCAGCGTGTGTGTGTGTGTGTGTGTGTCTGGACGCCAGTGGGCAGCTCCTGGGCAGATGATGATGCTGATGGTGGCGCTCTCTCCCCCGACGCCGTTCGGGAAGTTGCCGCACCGTCTAATTGCTTTTCTCACCAAGAGCCAAATTTTTACTTCCCGCTCCTGCTAATCTGCCAAACGTCGCGGCTCCGTCATCACGGCCTCGTCAATAATGTCATATCAAAGGCTCATACCAGAGCGTGTCATAACACAGAACCAAAAACACCGCCCGTGCTATGGGTTTGGCCGAGGCGGCACACATAGATAGTAGATTGGCGTAACCATGGCGACACGTCACCAAAGCCACCTGTCGGCCTGAAGCAGCGCGGTCGCCAAAGGCAGGGCTCTCAACCGCCCACTGCTGGCCCGTCCGGGTGCTAACCTTCTCACATTTTACACTTTACTCCATTGTTTACGTCTAATTTCTAAACCTGTAAAGGAAAATCAAATAAGGATCATTTTGCACGTTCGTCCACCACCAGACTGTGCTATATCCTCCAAAATATGATCCAAACTCTAAACTGTACTGTGTGAATCAGCTTTGCAGGTCCCAGAGCAGGCCAGACAGGTGGCAGCGCGAACAGCCAGGTGGAAACGTGACAGCGGAGAAGCAGCCGATGTTAATTGAATAAGTTACTTATTGGTGAAGCTGTTTGTCAACACAATGCTCCACAGCAGGTCCATTGTAGACGCCACAAAAGCAGCAGATGTGAAGCCCATTACATTTGTGACACTGTCAGTTATAGTGAGCAAATCCTCTGGACAACAAGGCACCGGTCTTCCAGTAACAATCACTGAAGGGCATTTACAACACTCTGGGGCCATCAGTCGGCGCAGCGCAGGGATGCAGTTCCTCCACACCTGCCAATGGCCAATAACAAGGAAGTCAACAAAATATTCTTTTTTTTAAATAAAAACAAAATCCTATAAATGCGTAATGTAAGCATCGTTATGGCTTCAAAATATATAAAAATACACCACTTACGTACCAGGCATATAGAAACGAAACCACAAAAGCCCATTTTGAAGCCATCATAGTTGTGACCTCACAAGAATGAGTACATTCATATATGACAAAAGCCAATGCAGGTGGGTAAAGTTGTAAGTTATGGGCGCTATTGATGGGGTAGTGGTGGTGTGGGGCAGTGGTGGTGTAAACTGAAGGTCGCCGGTTCAAATCCCAGACCATGAACCGTGAGCAAGGTACCATCCCCAAACACTGCTCCCAGGGCACTGCCCACATCAGCTGCCCACTGCTCCTACGTGGATGGGTCAAATGCAGAGTTCACATTTCGTTGTGGTGCACAGTGTGCTGTGGTGTGCTCACAATCGCTTGCTCACTTTTACTCAATAAAGGAAGCGACGAGGTAGTTTGGGACGAGGCCCTCGTCTGAAGCTCCTCCCTCTTCCTATAGAACTTCTTTCAGAATTTCCGTCTCATTTCCGTGTGCAGTTTTCAGAAAATAGTGATCTAACATTAATTACTGTGATCTTTCCTTACCTGTCATTTCACATCTAACACGTTCTTCCCACCGCTCGGTGTCAGCCAGTGGAGGACGAGTTCCCCTACAAAGTCTTGATTCCTCTCAAGGTTCCTACCTCATGCCCTTAGGGAGTTTTTCCCTGCCGCTGTCATTCTCAGCTTGCTCATTAGGGGTTTTAGACCTAGATTCCCGCAAAGCCGCTCGCAACCATGTCTGTTCTAAGTGTTACTGAATTGGATGGAACTCATCTACTCACCACCTTCTTCTCTGATGACACAGCCCTCAGCTGCCATTCACTGCTGTAAGTGCAGCAGGAGGGCCAGCAGCAACAGTCCACCTCATTACCCGCTCCAAATAAACCTTCGCGTGCGACATCCAACTCACGGGTACTCACTACTCTCCTCCTATCTACGGTTACATGTTGCACCTTCAGGATCAGACATCAGACATCTGGACAGCTCTTTATTTAACCTGAGGTTTTAGGTTGTAATGTGGTTTTAAGGGGATCTTCTACCTCGGGGGGGGGGGGCTGCATAATGGAAAATCTAATTTTCTTTGCATTTTTGAGTTTAATGCAGCATGTAAACAATGCTAGAGCTTCAAAACACACCATTCACTTCCAGGTGGAGAGAGAGGGACTGGGCACCGCACACAGAACAGCAGTTCAGAGGCATTTTCAGTGGCCGCTGTTGCCAAACGGAAGCTTTTTATCTTCACAGATGCAACTCGACTACACCCCAAACAAACACAATCACATCACAATGTACACGATATATCACCCAGTACTAGATACATGTGATGTAATGAAAGGCTGATGGTAATGGCAACAGTTATTGGAGACATTATAATATTAAAATGATAAAAGTGATAATAAATAATGGGTAATGGCAGTATTATCAATGGCTTATGGTGATGGCATAATAGATGGACAGTGGTGATGTTATGAACTGGTAATGGCAATGTTATAAATGACTAATAATAATATAATAAATGGGGAGTGGTGATGTTATGAACCCCTAATGATGTTATAAAATGGCTCTGGTGATTTTATGAATAAGTAATGGCAATATTAGAATTGGCTAACAGTAATATTATAAAGGGGTAATAGCGAGGTTATAAATGGGTAATGGTGGTGTTATAATGGTTAATAGTAATATTTTAACCGGTAATGATGGCATTATAAATGGGTAATGTAATATTATAAATTGTAATGATGGCATTATGATTGGGTAATGATGGCATTATGAATGGGTAATGATGGCATTATGAATGGGTAATGGTGGCATTATGAATGGGTAATGTGATGTTATGATTGGGTAATGATGGCATTATGAATGGGTAATGTGATGTTATGATT
>JBBPDA010003904.1:0-17291 GCA_037974385.1 Arnoldichthys spilopterus | reverse complement strand
TAAACTTTTCCACAGGGCTCTTCAGTAATAGGGTGTGCTAGAGTAAAACATCCTGACCTTTTTACTTCTGTGCACCATGCAGATGTGGTGTTTTGGAAAAAAAAAAAAAAAAAAAAAAGCTAATGCAAGTAAAAATAAAAAGTAATAAATATATAATTAATAAATGAATACAAAGACACAGAGTCATGTGCAAATTCAGGCAGAGTCAACAGGGGCAAAAGGTCACAGAGAAAAAGCAAAAATCAAAGTAAAAAAAACAGACTGAGATCAAAATTCCAGCAAACAGTAATATCCAAGGCAAAAAAAGTTCAAGATAGGAAGGAAAAGACCTGTGCTCCTCTGCAGCTTAATAATTAGACCATTTCAAGTGGAAAATTGTTTGGAATCCCCTCCACAGTAGTTGCACTTAGAAATCTGTCAGAGGTGAACTGCTTGTCATCTGCAGGTTATATCTAATCTACATAAGTGTGAAACAGAGAGTGCACACACACACCCACCCACCCCAGTGACATTTGGCCTTTTTTAACCTTTTCTCACCCTCTCTGGATATAGAGTGGCTGGTAAAAGACTTGTTTTACAAGATATCAAGACGAAATTGAAAGCTTGGCTTGTCACCATTACAGGGATTCAGCAAAATTATGCAAACGCATTCAGAATTTAAGCTTTGTACTATAATCACTTCCTGTTTCCCGTTATAGCACCCACATGGAGCAAAATTGGCAGGCAAAAGTGGAGTCCAGTCATGTATAAATGATTCAAGTTTGGTGGATATCAGACAAAGCGTTCATGAGTTTGAGCTGTTTGGCCCTGTTCCAAGTGGCAGCCATAATAATTACATTTTAAAAAATGCTTTATCACTCTTTAACAAGAGCTTCTTGTGCGTAAAATGACACCACTTTCTTAAGAAATGAGCAAAAATTATTTAGAGAGCTATAATGCAATAATTACTCTAATTGGCGTATTAGCACGACAGAATTGCTGATTCACACCAAATTTGGAGCTCCTGTTCAGAGTGCTATTCTGAAGAATCCTATCGAGTTTACACCAAATATAAAAAAGTATGCCGGACTTGTAGCAATATAGCAATACATGAATTGAAATCATTTATTGGCTTATTGCAGCAAAAAAAAAAGTCAAAAATGTTTTGATTATTATTTACTATCAGGGTTTAAAAATTCTTTAACAATCAAGTTTGAGACAATTGGACCAAAATCCAGGGATGAGTTTGTTAAATGATATTTTCAAACAAGCGACCAATGAAGGAAAACTATTTATTTTTTGACAACAAAATTGAAAAGTTGTTAAGGTTACTACAGTGCATCATACAGGTCAAATTCCATGTGCTCAAAAATGACAACTGATTTAATTGCTATTTTCAAAAATAGCGCCCCCTGAAGGCCAATTCTTCTCAAGCGCGACTGGTCATTAGACATTACCTACATGGACATACTATTCAAGTTTCATGACGATCAGTCAATGTTAAGCCTGTCAAATGTTTAATTCGCACTTATTAGCTAATGGCGGCCATAAATTAAGAGCTATCAATTAGCCCATGAGATTTCACGTATAACTTGTCGAAAAGAAGTTGCATGCCAAATTTCAGATCAATCGCATGCATGGATACTGAGAAACAAAAAACTAGCATTTATAGTGCCACCTAGTAACATAATTGCGCCAAAACGGAGAGGCATCCTCAGAATCATATCTAGCATGTTTCAAGATTCATTTCGATTGGTCAAAGCATCGAGTAGCTACAGGTGTATAACCAAAACATGCACCGCTTTGGAAGGGTTAATAAGCATATGGCAGCCATCTTGTGTATGAATGTCAAATTTTTTTTGATAATTATTAATGCTCCCAGTCTGCTGAATTGATTGACACCAAATATGTGAAGATTGGGCAAAAACTCAGGGACTAATTTGCTAATTAGTTTTCGCATATTATGCTAATTAGTGAAAAATCGAAGGGACGGAGCTCCATAGTACCAGTGGCAAATTTATTCGGCTCGACGCAAGGAATAATGTAAAAAAAATGGCATGTCTGCCAACCTTTTAGTTTAGGAGATACAAGGCCAAACGCGTTTGCCTTCGCTATAGCGCCACCTTAAAGCCGATCAGGCCCATATTTTGCACCCGAGTAGTGGGAGGGAGTACTACTGATTGACCCAGTTTCACGTCTCTATGTCTTACGGTTTGCTATGGCAAACACATTTTAAGGCAGAATCAGAATAATAAAAATAAGTAAGAAGAAAAATCCTAACAATTTCAAGAGGGTCCTACACACATGCGTGCTTGGACCCTAACAATAATAACATCAACAACAACTATGATAATGAAACTAAACTTGTTGTAAATGTAAGACTTGAAAGTGTAGGTAGCGTATTATAAATTATAAGGAACCATTTGACATATTAAGCATTTACATACTACATTAATAACTTTAAATGTTTTCACATTTAATTTTTGACCTACTTATAATCTTGCTACCAATTGATGCAAAAAAAAAAAATCATGATATTACACTTATTTTTGCATGATTAATGATTGCCAATGACCCTCATAATGTATTTATAAATGTATACCATAATATTACTTTTTGAAATGTTGGACACATTGGGATACTTTTACCAGTACTGTTTAGGTCTTGCTTCATTCACTTAAACAGCCCTTGAGCAGTATTTTACTGGCATACATGAGTTAATATTTTGCCACAAACATCCTGATAAACAGGGTGCAATGCCCTACACATGAATGACCAACAGCTCTTTCATTTCTGAATAATGCACAACATACATGATTCTTTTATTTTACAGTAAACAGTTGTTGCAAGAGGAAAGTGCTTTGCCAGCCATGCCACATGTCTTTAGTACACTTGTGACCATGCATGAATGCAAGGTATATTTTATGGTTTCTCTCTACTTTCATCATGTATTTTGTACATGATTCTAGACATTCCCAAAACCAGACTTTAAGCCAAAAGCATCACAGAAACATACTACTTTGCCAGCTGTTATTTAGACACCACTTTTTTCCCTTCTGTTCATGCATGAACATTCCTGATAATTTCCTGGGAACTGTATCAGGTCTCTTGCAGGTAAATTGTTACATTAACTACACCTATACCTGGACTTCAGCTTGCAATCACACTTCATATTCAATACAGTTCTATTCCTGGGTAAGTCCATGTGTAAAAAGAGCTTCAATGTCCATTATAATTTTATGGAAATGTTGGCTTCCAAGTCGTTTATGCTGCATAAAATCATAAATACATACAAGAGAGTACTTACTCATTACAATAAAGATTGGCACAAAAAGAGCTTACACAAGAGTTTACCAAAAGTCTTGTGTTATTAATTTCAAGTGTAATGATTGTATATTTTGCAACAAAGTAAAACATACAATCTGCATAAAAAAGTCATCACAAACTACACCATAAAATTTAATACCATTAAAACAGCAACCTTACAGCACACTTACTGGTAAAACCTTGGTTGCTCGGGGTCAGCTGGAAAGGACTCTGCTGCATAGCTAGCTGGTGAAGTTTGGTGAGCTGGGGAAGTGAAGAGGTAAAAAGCAGAAGAAGAAATCTTAGGAAGTCGTGGCACAATTACTGAACATTCCACAACAAATGCAGGCCCATTTAATTTGTTTTGCTTATTTTTGTTATATTTTATATTTTGCATTTGAGGCAGCACCAACACACTTTGTGCATGCAAAATGACTTTTGACTTAATCAATGTATGCACAGAAGCCAGTTTGCACACATACATGGGGTCTCCACTGAACTGCTGGTGTTGGGGCCTCATGGCTTCATTAATATGCATTTTAAATCTTGGCTCTGCTAAGGCACTAAAAATAACAGAGCAATTTACTAACATGAACAGACTGGAAAATTTGCACTTTTAACACAAAGGAGAAAGAGGCACCACATGGAAGCCACAACGAAACAGAATTTAAACAGAAGAAACAAAAAAAAAAAGATTTGTAATTGAAAAGCAGACATGCATTTTTACAAGAAAATGTGAAGTTATACAGGTGGCTGCTACATAATTGCTAGCTGGTTTCTATGGCCTTTCTGACAGTTGCTACGATGTTGCTAGATAGTTGCCAAAAAAACTTTAGAACAAAAAGTGGGGGTTCAATAACTTTTTTACTTCTGGCAAAAAGGAAGAGTCCAAAAACTTGAAAAACTACCAAAAATCCTAACTATTGTGCCACCATTGCCCCAGGGTTGTTAGTGGTTTGCCGTGGTTTTCCAGGTGGTTTCTAGGGTATTTCTTAACTTGTTTTTATAGGTAGAATGATAAGACAATATATCTCTGGACAGAGGGAAACCCCAAAGTTAATGTCAATCAATCCCAAAGTCAATGTGCCAACCACTTCCACTCCCATACCAGCTGAACTCATCTTTAAGGAGCTAAGGCAGCCTCCTCCAACAGGCCTTTTGAATCTACAGGGTTGTCCTTTGTACAGTGGGGCTTGAATATTTGTGAACCCTTAATTTTCTATAGTTCTTCATAAATATAACCTAAAAATCACCAGATATTTAAACAAATCCCAAAGCAGACAAACAGAACCCAGTTTAACACAAATGAGTAATAATTGTTATACTTGGCCATTTACTTACTGAGGAAAGTTATCAACATTACTGATCTGTAATTGGCAAAAGCATCTGAAGCATTCAGTATCTGGTTTGACCCCCGGTTGTGAAAAAATAACGGTGACTAAACATTTCCAAAATTGTTGCTCTATTAGACTATTAAATGTCTTGGTGATCTTTGTGTACAAATAAAGGTGCTTGTTCAACAATCTGTTGGACTAGATATCTTTTCTGGTAATGTAACCTTTTCTAGACTGATTAGAATATTTTTTCTGAGGTCCTCAGATATTTCCTTTGTGCCATAATACATTTCCACAATGGAATCCTTCCATGGTTTTTAAGACTCCATTCACGTGTCCTATGGTCATTCCATTTTACTGTAAAAAATCTACATTTTTCACTGAGCTCTTTATCTACTTGCAGTGCAAAAATCTGTTTATGATGTAGCTCCTACTAATGTCGAAATATACAAAATTATAAAAGGTTTACTAATTTTCAAACAACACTTTACAGCAGAACAGTCAAACAGTTCACTTACATCAGGTTGGGGAATTGCATGTTGTCCTTGAACGGCATATGCCTGTAATCAGAAAACAGGCACATAAGTCAGACAGCCCAACACACACACACACACACACACACACACACACACACACAGGAGTATATTTTGTGCACTCACACACTTTCTCGCTCACCTGGCGCACACTGTCGTAACTGTCTGTTTCGCCTGCTAAACTCAGGCTAACGGTTAGCCTCAAGAGGAGTTTCTACCCACAGGTCATAAGGTTCTTAAACCAGGACATGCCTCACATTCAGTAGGTCTCACAATTGCTATGCAGACAAAGCACAACCACTGCATTGCACTGCCTTCAAACTGATATATCAACACATTGCCATTTGTACACCTGCTTGATCTATTTGCACACTGCCATTTGCACATATGGATTATCTGCACTTTATATATTCTGTAAATTCAGGAATTTAAATTAATCTTAACTTTATGTACCACGTTAATTACGCTCTACATTAATCTGCAAACTTCTTGTCCAACAAATTCTTTTTGGTCTGTTTATATTGTTAATGGTGTGTGTATATACTGTTTATTGTTAGTTTTTTCTATTTATTATTACACTTCCTTTTTTCTTTAGGTAACTAAGCCATTACCCATTCTTTTGGGTGCTCAGGGATACATTTACTCACTATATACTCACTATATACACACGCATTGTCACATACACAACGTATTAGTAAAACTGTTTATATGACAAACATCTTGTGTTCAGAATAGCTACACAGGTACAATGTGCTCCTTAGTGAAACCCAGAGATATGTCCAGTTGATAGAAGGGTCAAAGTAGATCTTTTCCCTTGCAAAGAAGGCAAAGTTTAATTGGCAAAAGGGCTAAATTTAAACTATAAAGATTTTCCTATTTAGAAGGCATTCAGCTTTGTTTGAATACACAATTTAAACCTCCCTCCCTTTCAACCACCCACCTGCCCACCCAATAGGCTTCATTCAAACCCATCACAATTTTTACAATTTCACACTATTTTTAAGACCCTTCAAGAGAAGAATTGCAAAAGCAATAATTTTAATTTTGTGAGTCAGAAACCTAGAGACATTGGCTCAGCCCTAGAATGAGCAAGAAAATTGCCACAGTGGCACAATAAAAATTCCACAAGAAGGCTGTGCCATCTCAAGATGGTAATTCAACATCCTTTGTAACCACCAGATAAAGTTAAAAGCACTTAACAGGCATATTTAAGCAAGACTTAAATAGTGACATTTGGATAATGTAGCTGAAAGATGTAAGAAACTGCTGGAACTACCTGTCCTCCAGCAAAGATCACAGGGGAACCAGATGGTTTGGGTCTATACGGGATGGTCACACCTTTTGGAGGAGACTAGAAAGAAAAGTGTACTGTATTAAAAAAGTAAAACATCAAAGCCCCTCCCTCTTTAATCTGCAATCAAAATGTTTTCTCATGTAAATCACTACGGTTAAAATATGATAGAACACCTGAACATGGCAGAAATACAAAGGTCTCTTTTCTCTGTTTTCTTGAAAACATTCATGTAAAAAGTCTTTTAAATTTGTGGAACCTTGCAAAATCTTAGTTCTACACCAAGTGCATTCTTAGTTAGGTAAAACATTTTAGTACGTTTTAGTAGATAAATGATGGCACTCAGAGCAGAGTTCTGCCATTCTCTATAAACTTTTTCAACTGCATATTGCACAAATATGACTGAAATTTGTAATGAATAGCCAAGAAACCATAAGGAAAATTAAAGACATTTGTGCAAAACTACAGTTATTTAAATATTACATCTTTTATTGTTGATTTTAATATTTAGTATTACTAAGTTATATTACTCTTTTAGATTTCTTTTCTGTATTTTTTCTCTGGCAATAATTTTACATTCAATGGTTTAATTTCATAGATATTATTCAAAGGTTTTCGATCTCTGTGATTTTTATTAGCAAGTTACAGGTCATAATGGCTTGGTTTAATGATGGCATCTTGTCCCAGGTATCAAACATTAATCTTTGCTCCTTAGCTTAAAGACCATTTTTTAAAGGCACATTTGAATTAACCATTTAATTAATAACTGGTAATTATTCATATTAGATTAAATGTTGACAATCTCTTATGGAAACGAAGTTTTTAACCTCTACAAAGTCGACAAGATTGGGCTCACTACATTAAAGACTAGTAGACATAGCATCAGTGAAAGCAAAAAAACATTATTTCTTTTTTTATGTGTGACTTCAGACATTTAATAACTAAACACAAAATGTAAGATTTGCTGTAAAATATTTAGAATATACATTTATATATCACGTTTATAATATTTCTACTCAGGAACAGGTATCGACTCCAAATTTTGATCTGGAAAAGCTCATACCTCAAGCATTACTACACAGATTTGCTTGACGCATTCAATGATGGACTGTGGGGTGCCCGCGATGGTAATGGCACGCTCTGTGGAGTTTGGCAGCATGTCCCCAGCAACCTGTACTTGGGCACCAGTGGACTTTGAAGAAATCAAAGACATCAGATATCAAATTTTCTTAATTATAAATGTTAATTTTAAAAAGTTTAAGCTGGTTGTCCAAGCATTCCCTACTTCTCGTATTTCTTTAATCTTGCAGCCACCTTTGCCAATGAGAGAACCACACTGACTAGCAGGTACAACGATACGCAGGGTCACAGGGGGTTTGCTGGTGGCTGTGCTGTTGGTCATAGAGCTGCTAATGTCCTGTAAGAAAAGTTGATTATTTAAAGGGCTAAACAGAGGAAGCAGTCTAAAAAGTGTATCATTCCAAGGTCAGATTTTACCTCCTCTAGTTTGTCAATGATCATGGAAAATGCTTTAAAGATGGCAGAGGTTGGGCCAGCAAGAGTGATTATTCTCTCTGGACAGTTGCCTTCTGAAATGTTGATCCGTGCACCACTCTGAAAAAATGCAAACAACACTGTTCAAACACAGACACACAGATCAGTCATACTCCACTTATATTGTGTTGGTCCTCTTCAAGCACATCCCACAGACGCCCAATCAAACAGAGATCTGGGGAATTTGTCAAAAAGTAAACACTTGAACTCTCATGATCCTTAAACCATTCCTCAAAAATATCAGCAGTGTGGCAGGACACATTATCCTGCTGAAAGAGGCCACGGTCATAAGAGAGAACCATTTCTATGAAGGGGTGCACTTGTTTTCCAGCAGAGCATTGCCCAGAGCATCACACCACCTCCACAGGCTTTTCATCCTGTAGCACACCCTGGTGCAATATCTTAGGGTGAAAAATACAAACACGGTCATTCACGGGATGTAAAATAAGTGCATTTCATCAGACCAGGCTACTTTCTTCCACTGCTCTATGGTCTAGTTCTGATGCCCAAGTACCCAATGAAGGCATTCTCAGCAGTGAGCAGGGGTCTGCATGGGCAATCTGTGTGTGTGAATTCCCATACGCAGCAAGCAGTGATGCACCCGGTGTCTGACATCACAGCCAGAATTAACTGTTTAACTTTTGCTTTTAATGTTTGCGGTCATGCGTTATTTAATTCATCCATTAGTGGTGTTAATGTTATGACTGATCTCAGACATTTACCACTTTAATATGCTGCTGAATGCCTTATGTCAAAAACTGAAATGAAGATACAAGGTTTCATTCAGACAATTTTGATGAATAGTTAACTTTACCTCTTCTCTCATTCTCTTCACAGATTCACCTTTCTGTGTAAAAGGGGAAAAAGACAATTTAAAAATCAGAAGAAAGGAAAAAGCAGCATTTAGAATATGCAGGGGGGAAAAAAAGATCTGCTCACCTTGCCAATTATGCTTCCAACTTCCTGTACAAACACACAAATATTAACATATTATTTAAATTCACATTAATTCAGCTTCTAAAAAGTACCGCTATTAGTAAGTCAGTATATTTTTTTAAGTGACAGAAAATGCATTTAATTATTTAAATTGTAACCTAGTGTCTACATACAAGCTTGTAATATTGGTACGACAGGGAAAAAAGCCCAGAAGCAGTTTTACAGGCATATTACAAACCTACAAACTGGTCCTAGCATGAAACAGGCTATTTTACCTTATTTGGAATGCTCATGAATATTGGATAAGCTTTGCTCTATTTGCTCTGCAATAGAGGAAGTCTACAGAGGTGAAACATTTAGGCAGAGAACCTTATATCTTTGAGCACAATTTGGATAAAGAAACAGACATTGAACAGCCATTTTTTTCTGAGATTAGAACTCATTTAGTTTAACAATGTGTCACTATGAGTTCTCGCAGCCTAAATTTAAAGCGACCTATTAAGCGGAGTTAAAGCTGTTAGTTCACTAAACCTTTAATTTAATGATGGCAGGAATTTGGAATTTTTCAGTTTTAGACCAATGTTTTACATGTGTGGTTTATATTTGAAGGAGGCAGCAATGGTGTTTGAGGTTCACGTCTGTTCTTTGTACAAAAATCCACTTTTTCAACTATTCCTGGATAAACACAGCTTTTCAATCTATGGCACTTTTAAGAATTTTGCAAGCACTTTTCATAGTATATAAATCAGTCAGTATTTCAGAGACAGCCCCCTATTTTTAATAGAAAAATGTATATTCATCTATGAGGCTAATTTACTGTTATTCCTGCCAATCATTTAATTCCACTAATCCATATTTTCTATGGAGTTCAACTAAGAATGAAGAACCTTGTCCGTTATGGTTTTCATATTTGGCAATATATGGTTTCAGGCAATCTCTCTGTACAAATATTGCATTATACATAATTTTACAAAAACAAAATTGTTTACACACTACATTCAGAGTAGTTTTAAAAAGTGAAAAAATATTCTTAAATGCAATTTTGCTATATTAATTATTGACTACTCACATGATAAATAATAAATAAATCCAAACACAAACATATAATTAACTCAAAATCAAAATGCATAATTAGTTAGCTTTACTGTTGTGATGACTTATCCACTTTCAAATATGCATGCACTGTTAATAACACCATGATGCACAAACTGGAATACAATATATAGCATACTTCTATCTGTAAAAGTTTAAAACAAAGATTTACAACTAATGCTAATAACTAAATGAATAAAGTGAAATGCGACCTTGCCATGCATGAGCAGTCTGATGGTCAGGGTGACATTGAGCCCTCCTTCTATCATACCGGAGTCCATAATGATGTCCTGAATGGAGAGTAACTTTAATGCGGCAGGGGGGGGGGGGGGGGTTTTTTGTCACAAAGCTGGACCTCAAAAAAAAGGAAGCAAAGAATAAAACTATTTTATAAAAGTATAACCACGCACGTTTTGGAATACCTATTGAATTCTTTTACTTTAACAAAAAGAAAAGTCAACAAGGTGAGAGTCTAGTGCAATGTTCTGTAAGATCTAAAAGGAACACAGTCTGTTGACATACAGTTTAAACAACAGATCTACAGATTAAAAAACATTAAACCACTAATTTATTTTATTATCCCAAAAAAATCTTTAAAAAAAAATGTGATTTCTCTCTGTACTTAGTTGGGCTGCACAATTAACCATATTTGCAACACACATGGCTGAAGTGAACAGACTCAAATGCATAAAGATCCGTTGCATTTGCTGTTGAATAGCATGTGTGCAACTGAGTAATGCATGTATGCACACCAGTTGATAGACATTAACTGAAGCAAGAAACATATTGGGGTGAGATTTTTAACCCATTTGAGACAATGAATAGTAAAAATGCTTATAGCAAAATGACCATAGTAGGTGATATACTGCTTATAAAAATACAACCTTTATATCATACATTTATGAAACTAAGATATGATAATGTAATGTACAAACAAAGCAAGACACGTTAACGTAAACTCCTTATATTAAGCAACTTTCAGAAATCTCCGTCTTGCTTTGTAGCTAGTTGCATTCTGAGACGATGTTAGTCTAGGTTGTCATCAAGAAAGCAAACGTTGGAGATGTAAGGAAGAAATGTATAGCGTTCTTTTAGGCGAGTAATAGCCTTTAGCCCAAGTTTAGCTTAGCAGACTGTCACCTGTGGTTCTGTTGCCCTGCTGCCTCAAAGATGTAAGCACAGGTGCATGGGTCATATGAAAGAAATTGCTTAATAAACTGGAACATTTAGCACCTTTACCGGGCTTGCTGCCATTTGTTGTTAGCTAGCTTAGAAAAGAAAGTGACTTATTGTGAACACACTCAAGATTCACAACGCAATGTGACCTCTGCATTTAACCCAGCACACGTGCACATATGGAACAGTGGGCAGCTATCAACAGCGCCCAGGGAGCAGTGTAGCGGGATGATACCTTGCTCAAGGGTTGAACTTGAACCTATAACCTTTAGGTCTCAAGGACAATGTCCTAAGCACTAGGCCACCACTACCCACGGTCATCACAAATCTAATGTACACTGCTCTCCAAGGACTAATTCTGCTGCAGTTTATATTGGTAATTTTGGTCAATCTCCTGATGGGCTTAAACTAAATATCAATAAGAATCAGCTTTATTGGCCATGTGTGTTCACACACACACACAAGGAATTTAGTTCTGGCAGATGGTGTCTCTAGTACTTGAAGACATTACTATACAAAATACAATACAATACACAGTGGACTATACAATGTAAAATATACCATCCACTATATGCAATATATGGTACACACTATACAATACACAAGACTACACAGTATGCAGTAAACCATGCAGTAGACTGAACACTAAACAATGGACAATGCCCCATAGAGTATACAATAGGTAGCACACTGTAAATGCAATATGTAAAACAAAATGTACAGTATACAGGCAATGTGCAGTTAAACTGACAACGATTTTTTTAGGCTGGAATCAGCAGCAAGTCACTTGTAGTAAGCAGCAAAAATAAACTCAAAGCACAAAGTGTTTGGCTTGCTGCTAAAATTCTTTGGTGGTCAATAATAGAGAAAAATGTATGCATCTTTTCCTGTTTGGGTGTATTCAGTTACGGTGCAGTTTATACTACCACATAATTGTTTTTACCTGATGGTGTGTGGGAGAAAAAGTGAAACCTGATACATCACTGGTCAATGTTATTGTTCCTCATCGGATTAAATTCAACTTTTTCCAGAAAAAATGTAATTTCACTTTTTTTTATGACATTGTATGGTTTATCTTGCTTAAGATAACCAGAGATATGAATCATCAAGGTCTTCTTTAATTTAAAGCTGACTTTAAACTGACCTGTTGACTCAACAGAAGATATTATACTGAGTGAGTGATTATGTGTCATTGTGAACACACTACAGCACAGCACACAGTGCATTACAACTAAGTGTGCATTTTAACTTCATATATGAAGTAGTGGGCAGCTGATATGGGCAGCGCCCAGGGAGCAGTGCTTGGGGTGGAAACTTGCTCACAGGTACCTCAGTGGTACTTGTACCAGTCTGGAATTGGAACTGGCGACCTTCAGGTCAAGGGGCAACTCCCTAACCATTACACCACAACTTACCCCAAATACACAAATCAATAAAATTCATAGCGTATGTTGGGTAACAAGTCAAAGTGTCTGAGTGAAGCAAATCTGGCAACACCTTGATTGAAACTCAAAATGTTAGTCAAAGGATGAGTTATTTTTTTGAACATATGGCTGTCTGAACATGCACAGTTAACCCATAGAATGCATGTAATTGGAGCGAATGCTTTTCCATTAGTTTGTAAAAAAAAAATAAATAAAAAAATTAGGATTGTGTGTTTATACTCTTTTTTTGCATTACAATGAAGTGTGCATTTTTACTTCATATATGAAGTAGTGGGCAGCTGATATGGGCAGCATTTGGCAGTGTTGTAATGCAGGAATATAAAACAATAGAATGTACCTGTATTATATCTGCATTAATTCTTTTATGCTCAATTATTACTTTTCAACATTTTGAAAACATTTTAACACTAACATTTTAATATTTTATACAATCTGATTAACTGATTTGCACATATTTGTGTGTTGCCCTCTTGACTCCAAACAGGTTTCTTCTTAAATTTGTTCTTAAAACAGGTCAAAGTTTGCATCTGATTCAGGGTATCTTTTTAAATGACAGAATTGATGTTAAATGATGAATCCCATTGTCCTCTTAATTTGAGAGCGTCAGTTGTTCCTTGTTGGTATAGGACTAGTGTACAGAAACGGGCCATCTCCAGGTCTATAGACAGCATGATCACTCGCTGATTATTGGGTGGCATGGTTCCAAAGTAGCATAACTGATGTGAATTGAAGTGTTCATTTTAAAAGATCACAATGCTTTGTAAAATATGTAAGAATTATTTAAAACTAGCATAAAATATAATACTATTACTGAATTTAAATCCTATAATATACAACCATAGAACTGACAAAAAATGCAATAACCAGTTATTGTGCACAAACATGACAGCAGTCAAATGTATGCAAGTGCACAGATTCTGTTCTTACCTTAAAACAAATACAAAATACGAAAACATTGGTGAATGACCGTATCTTTGTGAAAACTGCTTTTATTTCTTAAGAATTGGTGAATTTGGCCCACTGTCCTTAAGCATACTCAAAGTAAGTATGCTCAAGTAAAATTTGCAAAAGGAAAGATAAACTTAACTAAACACAGTTTAATTCTGCTGTAACTGATCATTGTTAAAAACAGCAAAACTCATGTGAATGAAGCTACACTCCAATTTGTGATCCGATAAGTAAATGTGCACCTGTAGGCAGTAACAGCAATAGGAAGTGATATAACCGAGTTCTAAAAGGAATAATGCTATCTGATATGCAAACAGATCCTTGCAACACCAAATGGAATGAGGAACTGCTGAGGTCATTTGGCATAAAGCAAATCTCACATGCCAGCACTTTCACCCTTGTAAACAGCTTAACATGACTGGTGTGAAGATTGTATAAAAGGTCTTGTTTTAGAATTGTGTTGCATGAGCAGTCAAACAAACATGACTTGTGCATGTAGCTGGAAACCTTCCTAAAACAGAATGTTTAAATAAGAGTAAACTTGTATGGAAAACAATTTCACACCAACTCAAGCTTAATTTTTCCATGTTTTGTTACATACATACCTTTTACCTCTGTCTACATTGCCTTTACAATTGCCTATGTCTTTTTTAAACAATTAATTATATAACAATTGGAAAGAACAGACTTGATTGACTAGTCTTCAGTTCATATAATAATGAGACAAACATTAGATATTCTCCAAACTAGTGCTTATTGCATTAAGCTCAAAGCATCTCAAAACCTGTGTGTTCTTAAAATGTATAGACACTCCATTTACTTTATTTAAAGGCTTTTATTAAACATGATGTTCCATTAAAGTTCCTTTACCGTAGGATCTGCAAATGTTCACACTTAAAATCACGGACGATTTTCAAGATACATTGGCAAATATTTATCATTTGTCTCCATCACAGGGCAGATACACAAACAAATGCATTAGTGCAAACATTCATACATAAGGGCCATGTAATTTACCTAGTGTCTTCTGCCAGTCTGAAGCAAATAGATGACCACATTACTAATATTTAGAAAGATATGCGTTTATGTGGTAGCTTTGTTTTAATTGGAACTAACACAGGTAATTTTAGCAATTTAATGCATTTTCTCTCTTGTGCATGTTCACTTTCTTTAGTACAGTCTAGTATGTGTACAACATATATATGGTATGGGTTTCAGATTCATGTCTGTGCAGAGCTTTATCAGCATGGTTTAGTGGGGTTTTTAAACTTTGCGGCCAGTTTAACTTTGCAGGGAGCAGTAGGTAGTCGTCCCAGCACTGCCGCAACATCAGATATTCTGGGGTCAAATGGGCAAAACATCTCTGAAGGATGGCACCCAGCTGATGACCCTCCAACTGGCCCTATGGTACTTGTGGAGGCGCATTAAGCAGCAATGGCCGGTGCTTTTAAAATGGAATACATCCGGAAAATATCAGATGTCCGTATATTCATGAACCATACCAGAACTTACTCAACAACATAATCTTAAACCTTCAGTAACAAAGTTTATGAACACTTTCCCTCTGGCTTGTTTTATTCACACCTGGACCCGAACATATTACGTGCTATGTGAACCACTGTGAGGCTGTGAAAACGCCATGAAAAAACCCTTCGTGTCCATGATCAGTTTGTTTTCAGAAAGTATTAAGTTTTTATTGTAAAAAAATAGCATTAAGACAATGACGTGGAAACAAGTTCGTCCTTATTCAGAACTGGAAATGGTTGGAATCCAATTCCAAACCCCTGCTGTGTAACTTCATTGTGCAACTCGGTAACTGTCGGACTGTCTCATTAAGTTATATTCTACGTTATCTGTTGCCCTTGTTCCAAATTGGAGAGGATAGGATTCACTCTGTAACATGTCCGTTTGCGTGGGGATTCACTACACTCGACACGTTTCCGGGGGCTAAAACGACACTATTCCCTATATATTTATATATAACATGTAGTTTACACCACCGTCGGGCATATCAAAAATAACATCAAGGTCGGCGGCAAAAATCTACGCTTACATGACAAAAAACACTCAACTGTAAGTGAACGCCAACCGGTCGGAGAACTGCTAGCCAGCGTTAGCTTTACTTGGGAAACCAGCCACGCCGCTAGCGACATCACAGTATTCGAGATGAAAGAGCAACTGTAGCTGCGCCACATTAGCTGAAAAGTGACGTGCCCCCAAATATGGGGCCCATTTATCGATTTAATGAAGAATCGAGTGATAAAAGTGCAGAGTGTAAGTTATATCGTGTGGGGAAAACAGCGTTAATTCAGAAAGTCGACAAATGCTGTAGTCGCTGAGGCCTAGCTGATAGATTCACTCCACTTAGCTAGCGCGGAAAGCTAGTTAGCATGTTGCACATTACTCTGTTTAAAGCCACGAACACAAGTTAGTTTAACGTAAATAAGCAAAAATCTTACCTGAATGTTGTTTTTAAATGTTTACGGGTTGGGGAGGGGGGTTAGGGGTAGAGGGGGGGCAGGTTCGGGAGGGTATGGACGCGGGGGAGGGGGGGAGAATTTTGAAAGGATTCGGGGAAGAGGGAAAAGATGTGTATGCGATCAAGCGCCAATCCAATACAAAGACAACAAACTGCACGCTGAACTTTCACCTTTCACCCAGACCCGCCCTCATCCACGCCCACGACCACAGCAAGCTGGGCATAATACTTCCAATACACGATTACAGGACACTGAACAGGCCAAATACCCATAAAAATAACAAAGTAAAATTCAACAAAAATACAAACAAACAAAAAAGTTTTATAATTAGATTTGACCCTTATGAGTAAGCTGTATACAATACTAATAATTTAAATAGATAAATAAATAAATAAATAAAAACATTATTATTATTATTTTTATTATTATTATTACGTTGTCTGAGTTTATATTTATTTAGCTAATTACTCATTTGGATTATTTATATTTAGAACACAATTCTTACTTGGTACTTTGTTACTGTTGTACATAGATATATACAAAATAAAAAACACATAACATTTTTTTATTATATCTTTTTAAAACATTGCGCAATGGACCAATCACATTTCTTCAATCTATTAAAGATAACCTAGCACTGGAATAAAATAAAAAAACAGTCAAACAGAGGTAATGCAAGGTTTAAATGTTATGTTGTTTTTGAATAGAAAACATTTTTAGCAAGAATATGAATAAAAGAGTTTTACCATGAATTCATGATTTTCTGTTTGCATCATTATAATCTTTAGCAAGCTGATTTCTCGATAAAACAAAAAACGTATAATGTTATAGTTATAAGTTTGGCACAGATCAATTTTCATACATTTATACATGGTTCTCCACAGTATTAGGCTATATCTTGTTGGGCATATTATCCACACCAGGTATCATTAGAAAATCTTTTTTGTAATAGACACATAATGGTTTGTCACAAAATGGACACGTAATCAAAAAACACTGAAGATAAATGATAAGGGAGTTGGGTTCCTAATATACACTGCTCACAATAAGTTAAGGATATTGTGAGAGACTTAGTGGATGTCATACATAGTGTTTGTTTCACTTCAGACAATTTTGGGCTAGGGAGGCAATTGTATTGGAGTGATAGACACACCTCATTTTGTGTTTTCCATGTAATGGTCTCATTGTGTACAGGTGTGCCTTATATTGGGGCCAAT
>JBBPDA010003893.1:0-17294 GCA_037974385.1 Arnoldichthys spilopterus | reverse complement strand
CACACACACACACACACACACACACACACACACACACACACACACACACACACACACACACACACACACAAACAGCTCCAATGATATGCAATTATCAGCCTGTGCATCCTTACTTTGTTTGTTTGTGTGTGTGTGTGTGTGTGTGTTTGAGAGAGAGTGAGAGAAAGAGAGTGAGTGAGAGAGAGAGAGTGAGTGAGAGAGAGAGAGAGCAGCTATTGACTGATTCTGTCCAAGCAAGGAGAGTGTCACTCACTTTCTAAACCCAAGACCCTTGCTGTCAGCTGCTTGGTCTCCTGACACACACACACACACACACACACACACACACACACACACACACACACACACACACACACACACACGCACAACTGCTTTGTATGTATGTATTTGAGTGTGTGCCCTTTAAATGCTAAAACAGGCTGTTAGTTCACATTGACCAAGAAGAGAAATTGTGGCCTTTGATTAAGGACAAAATAAGGAGAGAATACCAATGAGAAACCTGTCTCTGTCTTTCATTTATGTGACCACACACAGCCCCCACACCCAATTTACTGGTGTAATTTGTGATAAACATTTAAACATTGTGTGTATGGCTGTGATGCCTTAGTGCAGCTCCAGTCCGTAAATCATTCACCTCGATCTCTTCAGTTACTGGATACTTTATTCATACACACAATACACAAGTTGTGTTGCCAGACATCTTTCATGTTCATCCTCTTATCCTATTCCAGGTCTCAGCTGTATCTCTGCCGTCACTGTCCCATCAATGTCAGAAATGTAGTACCAAACTCTGTACCAAACCACTGTCAATCCACCACTCAGTTGCACTTAGTGCATTAGTGCCTATGGAATTAACAGCTTGCACCTCTGGAAAAGCATCATCAGTGCTGTAATGTACGTATATACAGGTTTTAGAGCGACATATGCTCCAATCCAGACAACGTCTTTTTCAGGGAAGTTCTTGCACATTTCAGCAAGACAACGCTGAAAGACATACTGCATCTATTACAACAGCATGGCTTCATACTAGAAGAATCCGGGTGCTGCCTGCAGTCCAGACCTATTACCAATTTAAAAAATATGGTGCATCATGAACCAAAAAATATGACAAAGAATCCTATATTAGACAAGAATGGGACAACATTCCACCCCCAAAAGTCCAACAACTTGTCTCCTCAGTTCCCAGACATTTACACACTGTTGTTAAAAGAAGAGGGGATGCTACACAGTGGTAATCATGGCCCTGTCTCGCTTTCACCATTGTCATTCTGTGGCATTTGTTTATGCATCTCTAACCAGTTCATGTTATTGTCTCCAAAACCAGGGCTCCCTGTATAATTATTGTGTTCTTTTGAAATGAGGACATTTCTATTGAAGCAGGGGATTCTTTTTAGCCCACATATGTGTGCAGGAACTTTTATTTTGAAACAGTTTTCAAAAAATTGACTTGAGCCAGTCAGCTGGTCAGTAGTTAGAGCATGGTGACCATGCCACTGGTGGAGTGTAAGCTGGAGTGCTCACTAACAGGGGAATTCAACTAAACTCCATGTCAGCTATACCACCCCCACACTCCCACCCCCAGATATTTTAACCATTACAATAATTACTTAATCTTACACTTTATGTTCTCTGTAGCTGGACTTTTTGTGCCTCCCCCCATCTCTGATTTGGAAGCCTCTCTGTTTATATGTAACTAGTAACTACAGTCGTTGTCCACTGTTAAATCCTGCCTTATACAAACGCGGTGTATTGCTGCGTCTTCACTGAGCTGCAGTAGCTGCAGAGCATAAGGAGTAAAGTGACATTAACAGGAAAACATTTACACACACAAAGTCTTGGGGACCACTCTACAGTTCAACAGTTCCTTACACGAGAGTGTGCTGTCATTACTAATCCAACTCAACCAGCTCAAACAGGATGAAAGAGTAACAGAAGAGTGAGCGATTGGTAGAGAAGGACAGAATCTAGTTTCCACACAGAGCGCAAACTTTGACCATTACTGTCCAACAGGACTCAGTACGTCAGTGTGCATATTAACGCTCAGACGAGTGAGAGAAAGAGGGAGAAACACAGACAAAGAGACAGTGTGTAAAGTGGACTCAGCGGGACGAGTGTAAAAGGGCACTGTAAGGAATGCTTCCTGCAGAGAAGTCATCCCGGCGTCCGGCGAGCCGGAGGAAACGTCTGCTCCAGAAACTGCTCTACTGCACCGGAGCCATGGAGCACTTCCACACACTCGTGCAGGGTAAGAGTCCGTACTGCCTTATTTACATTCAGTACACACACCTGCAAAATGTGATGGTCTGGCCAAAAAACATATCATACAGGCCCCCACCCCCCTTAACTTTAAACATGATTAAGTAATGTTTATTAGACTCGCTTATGTGGTTTCTGACACCATGTGACACACTGGGAGGTGTAAAAACATGAACAAAGTCAAGCCTGAAGATCTGGTCTGCTGTGTAGCTTGCATTTTCAAATATTAGCAGAAACCACATAGGCAAGTCTGTTCCAGTGAAGGTGAAAGTCAGATTAAGTGGCACTGACACAGTCCTCTGCATTTAACCCATCCGTGACACCCATGGACACGCGTACCTAGAGCAGGAGGCTGCACACCTGCACCCGGGTTTAAGTGCCATGAATGTGGGATGGGGAAGGGGGAAGGCCCTGTTTCACTCACTCAGTGCACCCATGTTTTCCCACTGGTCATGGGGATAGTTTGAGGAAACAAACTGCATAAAGCCAACTGGTAGCTAAACGCTGCATTCAATCCATTGCATTAGCCTCACAGATTCATTGCAAAATAAAGAAGGAAAGAATAGACACCAACCATGTCTTTCATTTAATTTTCCTTTCATTTTTGGCCAAACAATGGCTTTATTATCCTCTGTCCCTCTAAATTATGGGAATATAAAGGCAGGAACATTTACAGGCACACTCTCTCTCACTAACACACACACAAACAACCACACAGTGCTGCTGACAAGAAAGAGGCTGGATCAGGAAGCCTAATTGCAAACACTAATTCCTAATTTTATTGCTTAGTTTTTTATGCTAATTTTATCTCTGTAAAGCACAGTAATTGGACGCTGTGTGTGACGTGCTATAAAAAATAAACTTGCCTTGCCCGTGTGTCACTAAACAAAAATATTTACATTGTTACAGCATATTAGCTCTTATCGCCAGGGTGTCATGCAAGCCAAAATTCTTAAGGGCCCAATCAGAGTGGGGGCATGGGGCATCTTTCCCAGAAAAAAACTGCAGTAGTATTAGAATTTGCCCCGTCTGCTTGTTTGTTTACATCTGCTATGCGCTTTTGTTTTTGTTTTTATTAGCCATGTGCTCCTTGTACTTGTGTTTAGGTTGTCCTCTTAGACCTGCCCTCATGTCACCTGTTTCACCTTGCCAGGTGTTGTCCATTGTCTTGGGTATTTAAGCCCTTGTGTTTGTGCCATCCGTTACTGGTTCTCTGTTTGTCTTACCTAGTCCTGTCTGTCTTCAGTACATTTTGCCTGTTAGGATTTATTCTTAGTTTCTTGTTAACTACAAAAATTACTTTTAATGACGTGTATTTTGTAATCAAATGATTTTGGGAGGGAACTGTCTGTCAGTTCAAGAAGAACATTTCTCAACTCAAAACAATTGACATCAAACAGTTTCATCATCTACAGTACATAATATTGTGAAATGAGAAATCAGCCTGTGTCACTCTGTGTAGGGGACTCTATGAGACCTGGAACCACTGTTGAATGTGCATGACCTTTGAGCCCTCAGAAGGCATTGCATAAGGATTCTGTGTGCTATACTGTGATAAATATAGCGACATGGTCTTGGTAACACTTCAAAAAACTCAAATAACACAGTTTACGCACATTCCCTTATTTTTTCTTTCCTGGGAACAGTGTTTGTAGAACATATCATGTATCTCTGCCTTTCTCCCTGTTGTCTCTTTTCCTCTATGTCAGACCAGGTGTTCCCTGTGCAGTTGTTGGAGTGGAGTTTGCGAGGTGTGTCTGGTGTGATTATGGTGGATAACCCTGTGAGTGGAGCTCTGATTCTGACTGCTGTGACTCTCTTCAGTCCCTGGCAGGCTCTCTTGGGCACTGCAGGGCTCCTCACCTCCACAGTCATGGCCATTGGCATTGGCCAGGAGCGGTGAGCCCCTACGATGCATGTTTGTTTTAGTTTACACTGATATTACAAATATTAATGCTCATAATTGCACATTAAGCTCTTCTTCTACAACATGCATGTTTACCCTCTCCTCCACTAGAAACAAACACCTTGTACACCGAACACTCACTGGCCTCTATCTATGAGCTTCTCCTGTCTACTGTATTAGCTCCATTAGCCATACAGTTACAGACTGTCTGTCATGATGATGTCAACCCATTCTCCACTGGCCAGTGCCCATGCTGATCAGATAAAATTTGGGCGGTGGGCCATTTATAGAACAGCAGTGACATAGAATGTGTGGCGCTGGTATCAAGCACAGCAGTGCTGCTGGGGTTTTTACACATCTCATGTGCCACTGCTAGGTTAAGAGTGGTGCACTAGCCATAAACATATCAAGCCATAGCAGCTATGTGGTCAGAAAATGACCACTGATTTAGGACTAGAGCAGGGGCCAGTATAAATTACATTAAGAAAATGTAAATAACCATGCATTAATGTGTTTCATATGTCTGTATAACAGCAAGTGACTGTTGCATGTGTGTGGTACAGAAAAGAGGTGTCCAGAGGTCAGTATGGATATAATGGCATGCTAGTGGCCTTGCTGATAGGTGTGTCCAGCGCGGCAGGAGACTGGAACTGGTGGCTGTTGCTCCCTGGGTGTATCGCTGCAGCTACAACGTAAGGCTCACACGTATTCATGCCTGTTAATATATATATATGTATATAAATGCACATTTTCTTCCCTTACAAAATATTCCCTTGCAGAAAGTAATTTTAAACCTAAAAATACATGAAAACACACACACACACACACACAACCCCACATCTATCTAAATCTTTTTCTTTGGCCTCTCGCAGGACGTTTGTATCCAGTGGTCTGTCCCCTGTACTGGACAGGTGGGATCTACCTGTGAGTGTGTTTTCCTTCAACACAGTTTTGCTGCTGTATCTGGCCTGCACTGGCACCAATAACCCCTACTACCCCAACCACCCAGTCCAGCCACTGACGGCTCCACCGAGCACCAACAGCACGCAGCTCAACATGCAGGACGTGAGTAAGAGTAACATGCTCCACATTTCTTGACTCTGAATTTCCCACAGTTGGATAAAGTGTTAAATGTTTTATTTGCTTTTTTGATTTATTATATATATTTTTATCCTGAAATGAGCCAAAATAGATAAAAGACCCAACACATGCAACTCTGTCTGCAGCCTCTTCTGTTTTTCCCTTGCCATGTCCTGCTCACTGCTTCAGTGCTTCAGTGCATGTGTATGAAAGAGGCAGAGACCTCAAATCTATTCATATTTTATATCTTTCCTCTTTCACGCTTTCTACTCAATGCCAGCCTCACACTTCAAGTAACTAGATCTGCAGACCCACCACTGTGAAATCCACCCTCCTGGGGAATGGGTATTTTTTTTCCTAGAACATAAAATGATACAGAAATTTAATCCATAAATTGCTCCCAAATGCACAACTAACGGGCAGTGTGGGCCATGCCTGACAAATGTTTTACCAAAACCATCTGGTAAACATCAAGATCTTATTTGGAAATCAGCAGCCACAGAGGAAAGCACTGAATCTCTTATGGATATAATAATAATAATAAAATATAAAATATAAATATACAACATTACTATAATAATAAATCAGTGAAAAAAGTAACTGCTAAAAAAATTATGCATTGAATAAAGGGATAAAAAAAACTAAGCTAATAAACATGTAGTGATCCATCCATCCATCCATCCATCCATTTTCCAACCGCTTCTTCCGTTTCCGGGTCACAGGGAAGCTGGAGCCAATTCATGGCCATGCCCCCAAACCCATGTCATGTTGTGCTATTGTAGGCTATGTGCTTCCATCACTTTGCACATTATTATTGCCACTGACAAAAGCACTTGTAAAGGTAAAAATGCAAATATTCATTCATGGCTGTGTGAGAACATTTTGGTGGTGAAGCCTGTCCCATGGTGGACCTCAGCCAGGTGTGGAGTAAACTCTATCCCACATCCTTCTGCTCCTCCTAACAGCCATAAATCAAATTCATACAGCATATACAACTACCATCACGGTTGCTAGCTGACAGCACAGCTAAATGATATTGCTAACATGCACCTATAGATCATCTTACCATCCACCACCTCATCTCTCCTCACTGCTTCCCTGTCCCTGACTTTGTTTTGTACAAAAAAATGCACTCATGTCATCTGCAGAGGTAATTCACTAATGTTGTAGTAGTTTGGGGGTCTGGCTGCATGCGCATTCTCTGCATTTGCGGAGTACAGAACGTCTGCCTTATATTTAGGGACAGAAAGTTGCCCGCGTGGTGTGATGTGCAGTAATAAAGAACTGTCAATGGTGAGGCAGAGTTTCAAGGCAAGGACATACACTGTTTAGTTTGCTGTGTGCAAATCAAGAAACAGATTTCCTTGAGAAAAACATGGAATGGTAGTGATAGTGTTTAAACCAAAACAGAGACTATTTACATAAAAAAAAACCTGCTGTAGGCACTTGCTGGTCTGCTCTTTGAGATTTACAGCCTTGCTGCAGTTCCGCCCTATCAGGGGCCTTTCAGGCCTTAGAAATCTACAGCTCCTCGGCATCAGGTGCATCCGGCAAATCACCATGGAGATGACTTCTACTAGGAGTGAAAGGGGGGTGGGGGGAGGACAACAGACGTGTGAAAAGAGAGGGAAGGAAAGCTAAGGGAGAGTGAGTGAAAGAGCAAGAGATCAGCCATAGCTTTCATAGATTCATCCCTTTCATCTGCCAGTGTCAGGAATAGTGTGTTGGGGAGATGGAAGTTTAAAGAACCCAGCCCCTCACATACACACACACACACACACACACACATGCCACCTCCTCTCATTGTCTCTTTCTGTCAAAGAGTCTTTCGTCGTGTAACCTACATCTTAGGACCCAGATACACCAAGACAACTAGGAAGAACTAGCACCAAGGGGCAATTGTGGCCTGATGGACAAATGGTTAGAGAAGTAGAAGTAGAGAACCAGTACCATTCAGTTCCCAGAACCAGTAGGCTGAACTGCCTTTGACCAAGGCGCCTAAACCCCGCAGCTGCTCCCTGGGCTGAACACTGCTCTCTGTGCATGCCCATGTGTGCGGGTGTTTCTGTATGCTGCCTCGGATGGGTAAAATGCAGGGCAGTGGTGGCCTTGTGGTTAGGGACTTGCCCCTGTGATCAAAGGGTCACATGTTCATGTCCCTGCCCAGGTACCACAGAGTTACCTTTGAGCCACCTACCATTCCACTACACTGCTCCCTGCCCATTGCTTGCTGCGGGTGTGGATGGGCTAAATGCAAATGTCACATGTGGTGCACTGTGTGATGAAGTATGTTCACAATGACAGTCACTTTCACTTTAAATAAGGCCAACCAATGATCCCCTTCTATCAGAAACACTCCTAAAAGGTTTATGGCTGATAACAAATACATAATTTATGCAGTTGTGTGAACGAAAAAAAACCTTCTACAGCAGGAACTGGCAGTAGGCTGGTAAACAGTAGACTGGACTGTACAACTGTGCTAACCTGGCAGTGTAAAGACTTAAGAATGGTATGAATGGTAGGGGCAGTGTAGGGGCAGTGCAGAAACAAGGGAGTGTTGGCTTTGCAAACTGATTGGCTTATTGTGTGTGTTGTGGTGTAAAAAAGCAAACTTATCCAATGGAGAAAGTCGTCAAACCACCTGGCACACATTCATAAATACTCATAAATACTCAATCATCAATTTCTCTCACTGGTAGAATGCACCTCACTGACGAAAATAAATTGATAACTGATAGCAAGGTTGGAGCTGATGTAACATGAACATGCCTCCAGTTTATTTTCTGAATGTTTCTGTTCTTTCTTCTCACTTTTACACATGCAATTCAGGGCTGAAAGTGAGATCCTACTAGTGTGGGTTTCCTCCCTTTCAATGAAGTTCATAAAAACTTCTTGAGTGCTAATAGCTCCCGATTATGGATAATATTTAGTCTGCTGAGTTTGTTAGCTAATTAGTTAGCTAGTTATTTAGTTTTCTACTAAATTAGTTAGTTAGATAGTTAGTCTATGAGTCACTTCTGTGTTGTGTCCAAGCAGTTGTAAGAAAATAATGTTCCTATCCACTCCATCTCTTTTAGCTCCTGCAGGGCGTAGTGTTGGGAGTAGGGCAAATTTATGCCTGTGATGCTCTGGGGCCCACCTTGCTCATTCTAGGAGCAGTGCTACTTTTCTCTCCTGTTGCAGCCCTCCATGCACTGCTGGGCTCTGGAATCGGCACACTGGCAGGTGAGAACACTGTTTAAATATATATTTATTTAGTTTTTAGGGTTTTTTTAAAACCTTTCATTAAGGTCCTTGGCAAGCATTATATACTGTTTTCAGGTTAACTATGTTTCTTTGACTGAGAGAAAATTTGTCATATAATTACATCATTTACATCATGTGTAAACCTGTTTAAAGAAGTTGAGAACCATGTTTTTGATGAAAGAAAAATGCAAGGGGAGAAGAATGTTTTTTGTAGCAGTACTGTACTATTCCTTTACGTCACTGTAACAGTTTTCAGCCTCCAGTGCTGCGTTTTGTCCTTCACAACTGGAGAATAATAGCAGGACTGTGCAGAAGTTTCAGCTGATGTAACTTCAAAAGATGCAAATGTACCACCCACACATCCTCTTCGTCTCCTCCCTCAACCTTCTTTCTCTTTCTCTCTCTCTGAGCGCCTGATCATCTGACTCTTCTGACACTGAGTTACTGTGGAATCATATATACACAGGCTTTGAAGATGAATCAAGCTCCAGGTCATATGAAAACTGTGTGTGTGTGTGTTTGTGTGTGTGTTTGTCTATGTGTGTGTGTGTGTGTGTGTTACTTAAGAGGAGGATGAGATCAGTGCTCTCTTGTTCCCACTCCCTCAACCCTACCAGCACACACACACTCGCCTGCCCCAGCTCGGTAGCACCTCTGTATCTGCTGCTGCATGACTCATACTTCATGTCTTCTCTGTATAGCTGTAGGACTAGAGAGTAGTGATTGTGTTGGGGTGTGTGTGTGTGTGTGTGTGTGTGTGTGTGTGTGTGTGTGTGTGTGTGTGTGTGTGTGTGTGAGTGTGTGTGCGCATATATAAAATTAACCTGTGTCCAGTGATGGTTAACCAAGTTACCATAGTAACAGGCCTTAGTGATGTTAAAAACTCATTTACCCAGTCTAATATATATTTTATTTTTTCATTCAAACTACACAGTGACTCAGGACACTAGCAGTACCACTCACCATGTTGCATGATATCCTACACTAACACCACATTTACTGTACCTAGAATAGACAGAACAGTGAGTGGGCCACTGTGTGCTGATGCAGTAGGCAGATACCATGCCTGTACAATTAGGTAGCAGTGAGAATCTCGGGGGAAGCAACGTCATGTCTCCATTCAGACAAAATAGCATCAGGCTAAATGGTTACAGAGATCAAGGGCTTTCTTAACAGGTTGCATTACATTACAAACCACAACCAAAACTTTCACTGAGCCATGTGTTTAGTACGTTTATTTAGCCATGACTAGTCTTTAACCCACGCATGATCATTGTGTTTGCTTTAGCACCGGCTTCAGTGTTCGATACTGTCACAAAATGACTGGAAGAAGAAGTGTGTGATCACATCGTAGTAATAAAATAAAGCAGCAGAGACAGACAGGCATTCATAAAGGCAATCTGGGGGCTCGAGGAAGCGTAACCAATGCAGAATGTGTATTGACAAGCAGACAAAAATGATCGTGCTCAGTGTGGGCGTCTGTCAGATGTACGCAAAGTGCTTTCTTCAAAAAGCAGCAACAGACCAGAGAGCTATTAGTACCGACGACAGAACATCCGCTCACATCTAACTGGACTCATTGATCCCTATATGTCATATACACAGATCAGCCACAACATTAACAACACCTGTGTAATATTAAGTAGTTCCCTGATGCTGCTGAAACAGCTCCCACTGTGGTGCACTGTGTGTTCTGACCCCTTTCTAACAGAGTCAGCATCACTTTTCCATGGATCACTTTTGGTAGGTACTAACTACTGCACACCTGGAAGAATCCACAGACGCTCTGACTCAGTTGTCTAGCCTTCACAATATGGCCCTTGTCAACATCTCTCAAATCCTTGCAACACATCAACTTCAAGAACAGACTGTTCACTCCTCCAACAGGTGCCATTGTAATGAAACAGTGAGCTGATTAATGCTATTCACTTCGCCAGTGGTTTTAATGTTGTGGATGAAACTGAAAGATTATGTTGATATGAAATGCATCATCATAACCATGTTACAATGATGAAGACATTTGAATGGAGAGTTTAAGAGTCTGGGAGCAGGGTACTGATGTCAGGTCATCAAAAAATACGTATTATGGTGCATGGAATGGGACGTGCATGGTCTTGGATCAGTGTGCTGCATCGGAGATGCTTATGAGCATGTTTAGTTTCCAATATCTGATCAGAACTCTAGATGCATCAACAGGCTAAGAGCAATGGTGCAGTGGTGGCCTAGAGGTTAGGATCCTGCACAACTGAAGGTCACAGGTTCATTGAGGCACCATTGAGGTTCCCTTGAGCAACATACTGTCCCACTACACTGCTCCCCTTCATCTGCAAGGTACCGTCCCACTACGCTGTTGTTGGTAGCTGCCTGCTGCTCTATGGGAAGAGTTAAATGCAGAGGTCACATTTTGTTGTGGTGCTTGAGTGTGTTCACAATGACAAATAGTCACTTTCACTTCACTGTGACCACACGTTCTCTCGAGGTCCCATTTTGTCAAATTTGCACACAAATCCAGCAAGACGGAGATCCTGATTAAACAAATAAGAGATAAATATTATACTTGGTCATTTCTTTATTAAGGAAACAATCCAAAATGACATACGTTTCTGTGAGTGGCAAAAGCATGTGATGAGGATTAGCAGTTAATCTGAAGGTGAAAAGTTGCATCAGTTTAGTTATTAACAAATATTTTAAGATTGAGATTTTTTTAATCAATATCACAAATCAGTTTGGAACATGAATGATGGCTGTGAGCCGGCACTGATGTTAAATGATGGTGGAGCTTATTCTCATTTGGTCTCATGTGGTCACTCTTGTGTGTTATAGGAGACAGAAAGATAAATGGAGACATGAGGGAAGGCAAAACAGAGGGAGACAAAATCACTAATGTTTCATTATTACAAGATCGTATTCTCTGACTCGCATGGCCGTGCCTGACAAACACACACACACACACACACGCGTGCACAAACACGTGAGCTCTCCCCACACATACACACACACTGCTCTGTGCTGAAGATGAGGTATGAGGACAGTCAAGGGGGATTATAGGGAGGGAGACAGACAGAAAGGAAGAGGGATAGAATCAATATCCTTCTACCCTCTGCACTCATCTTTTACTCTCTCTTCCTCCTCTTCGTCTTCTGTATGGAAGGATTCTCTCCCTGATATCCAATTTCACTTCCCCCATGACAGCTCAGTGGGCATCTAAGCATGAAACAGAGTGAAATGTAGAGTGAAATCGCATGCGTCACTCTCTCTCAGGTCAAAAGCTTCGGAGAGACCCACTGTCGCCTTCTGCAGGAAAACTCCTACACTGAGACAGAAAGAGAACAACTCTCTGGGTAATGCAAACATAAACGACAGTGTGTGTTCTATTACCAATGCGGAACATGTAACCTGAAAGACAACAACTATATGGCTCAGCTGATAGAAGATAGCATATCACCATGGCTGCCATATTGGATGTCAGATAACACACAATCCATGCACAGAAGGAGAGCATACGTGTCTCATAATCAGTGTATTCCTTTAATGTGTCCGTGTCTATCAGCCCCAATGCACTATAGGCTTCCACAGCAGCATGAAGTAGTGCTTTACTGTGGTCATGCTTCCACTGCTAAAAACAACACGAAACAGAAGCACTGGCCTAACGTAACACAGTAAGCTTAACTACTGGAGAAGCTGTCTCATATCTCCACAGACAGGCCTCTCTCTGGGGCAGTGGTGGTGTCATGGTTAGGGAGTTGACCCTGTGACCTGAAGGTTGCTGGTTTGAATCCCTGACTAAAGGAAACACAAAGGAGCTTCTGAACCCAATCACTGCTTCCCAGGTGCTGCCCACATCAGCTGCCTACTGCTCCTACACGGATGGGTTAGACACAGAAGTCACATTTCGTCGTGGTGCGCTGCTGTGTGCTGTCTGCTGTGCTCACAATGCCAAATAATCACTAAATCACTTTTACTCTCTGAGGGTTAATAGCAGCCTTTCTGGCAAAATTTGATGAATCTTTGTACTATGGAAGCTAAAAACAAAAAAGCAGCTCTTGACACATTGTTGTCAGTTGGTGATGGCTAGTGGTGCATAATCAGGTATATTGCACATAATCTCACAAGCCTGTGCATCACCTAGTATGATCTTTTAAGAGGCTATTCTACATTTTCTTGCACTTTTTCAGCCAGGATCCACTTATGAGGTTTCGTTGTCTTTCTATACTAGTAACAGTCATAACTGCTTTCAGTATATCCCCAGTTCCAAAAAATTTGGGACGCTGTGTAAAATGTAAATAACACCGAATGCAATTCTTTACAAATCTTATAAACTAATATCTTCTATTTTTGTGCAAGAATATGACCTAAAACATCATCAGATTTCTGCACAAGTCCAAAAATAGCAATCATTAAACAAATGAGAGAGAAATGTTATACTCGGTCATTTATTTATTGAGGAAATAAATCAATATCACATCTGTGAGAGGCAAAAATATTCGATGAGGAGTAGCAGTTTGTTTGAAGGTGAAGTGAATTTTGGGGTCACCCCAGGGCAATGTATCAATATAATTATAAACAAATATTTTGAGATTGATTTTTGCATTAATGTCTTCAATCCGTTTTGAACATGAATAATGGCTTAGAGGCGGCGCTGATGTTAAATGAAGGTGGAGCTTTTTCTTGATTGTGTTATTATTTTCCTTCTATTCCCATGAGTGGTCTGTGGCTCAGGGGTCACACACTGTGTCATGGAATTGAGTGGTGCGGACGAAGGGACTGGGGTCAACGCTGACCATCACATCCCGTCATCCGCCCTGAGAGCAGCATGACCTTCAGTAGATCCTGCACACATAAACGTTGCCAAGTCTTTCAGTTCCAATGCAGATACCCATCGAATTCGACCCAGCCAGACTCCACCCACAAGTGTGCTGTGTCACAGCAACTGTTGCCAGCTTTACAGAGCACTGACAAAAATCCCATCCAGTGTAAAACTGTACTTCAGGAAAACACTAGACATTTAGAGATTGAAATTAACTTCAGATTATAATTATTTTTGCATGTCTGTGGAAAATCATGAGGCTATTTATACTTAGAATAGATTGTATCCAGAATTCTCTCAAAAAATATGATCTAACTGCTGTAAATTCATAGATTTTCAAAGTTGCCATGAGGGAATGCACGTGTGGGTGGATCATGTAAACTCTGATTGTTTAGTTTCATTAATGAAGTGAAAGTGACTATTTGTCAATGTGAACACACTCAAGCACCACGACGAAATGTGACCTCTGCATTTAAACCATCACTCATGAATAGGTGGAGCAGCGGGCAGCTACCAACAGCGCCCAGGGAGCAGTGTAGCGGGACGATACCTTGCTCAAGGGTACCTTCAGGTCCCATGGGCAGTGTCCTAACCACTAGGCCTCCACTGCCCACTTAGATGACATGAAGTGAAGGGATCTCACCATAAACAGCTGTAGGAACACTAGAGGTTTATAATCCTCCAGCACTATGAAGGTGGTGGGAGCTGTAGTTCCTGGTTCCCAGTAATGAATTCCCTTGGAAGCAGAAGCGAGCTCTAGCCAATATTTAAAAATACAGTACTGGAACCAGTTTCAGGGGTGAACAGACACACACACACACTCATGCACGATCGCCATGGTGACGCTGAAGACAGGAGTGAGATGAATCTGTACTAGGGCACAGATGCAGAATGTAGGTTATTGACTTCAGATGACATATGCAGTATGGTTTATGTAAGCCTTCTCTAGAGCATTTCACATTCCCATATACATGCAAATGCGTGTCAGAGAGAGACCCACCTTCACGTGTAACCTGGGTGTGGCTACAGTACAACAGTTTGGGTAGAGAGAGAAGGCATAGAGAGAAACTAGTGAGGTAAAGCATGAACATCGTATAAAAGTCCCCTTTAAACATTTATTAGTGTTAAAGACTGTAAAGATTCTGTATTTTCCATCTCCAATTTAAATCTATTGTTTAAAGCTTTGGCAATTATGCCACTCAGAGACAGAGAGGAGGAGAGAGAGAGAGAGAGAGAGAGCATTAATGCTAATAGAATAAGAGATGAATGACTCATAGCATTTGCATGGGAAGTGATGCAACACACACACTGACTCATTATAACTGTGTACTAACAGGAACTGTGTGTGTGTGTGTGTGTGTGTGTGTGTGTGTGTGTGTAAGCAAGAGATCTCTTAAAGATGTTAACACCTTTGCTCCACACACTTTAAGGCCAACCATGAAAACAGTGGTTTATAATAGGTTCACATCATCTAACAGTGCATTGTAACCTGCTTGCATTACAATCACGGTCACACCTGACATTCATGTGTGTGTAAAGGGGATTTTAGGTGATTCTCCTGGTAGAGACAATATACTACTGAATACAGAAGAACACTGTAACAGACTACAAGCCACACAGTGCACTGCCATGTTTAGTCTTAACCATGCTTTTATCAAAGACACACACCTCCACATGAGTGACAGAGCAGAACTGGAAAATGTAATACCTGAGGGGCCCAGGCAACGTGGGAACTCGTGAGACAGACTGCTGCTTTCATGCTGCCTTTTTCTTTTTTAGTCTGGCTTAAACTGTCAACAAATAACAACTGTCAAACTGACACAAACGTTCCTAGTAATTGCTTTTGGTGTTTGGCCTGAATTTAAACACTCAGCTTAGACTATTTGACCAAACTTTAGGTCATCTTGACCGACTTCAAACTAAGATGATTTCAAAATACACGTCTTTTCTGCGCGTAATCATCAACCAAGGTCAGATTACATTGACGCCAATGACTTATGACACACAAAAATGAACTTGAAATGATTAAACACACACACATAGTGATGATAAAAATGCACGTTTATGCAACTTTACTCTATTTCCTAAGGTTCATCTCTTATCAACGATACTTCCGTCTGAATCTAGACTTTTTGAGGTCACAACTGGTTGAAACTGGTTCCACCGAGATCTGCTATAAAATGTACTTTCATTTGTGAGCAATTAGATTCATTGAGAGGCTCCGTGAGTCTGCCTGCTTTCTCTCTCTCTGTTTCTGTGGGACGTCCCAAATCTTTTGAAGGACACTATTTCCAGATGAGACTCTCTCTCTCTCTCTCTCTCTCTCTCTCTGTTAAATAAAACTTTTAAAATGACTTTACGGTGTAATTGACCTCTGACCTCTCCTTGAAGACACGTCGACACTCGCCAACATCATTTGTTATCAAGTGTCCAAAAAAATGACCATCATGCTGTACATGCTGTGGAAATTCATACCAAATGTCAAGAAAATGATATAATATAATAGATGATCAAAATATTTTATTTTTTGCCACATCACCCACTAACAGATATTTACTTTTTTACTGTTGTCCACACGCAAACAGCATTTTAGGCCACTGAAAACTGATCTTTCGGAAGGGGGAAGATTTTCGTCACCTGTTGTTCTGGTAAAACTTCACGAGGTGTTTTTGAGTTTTCATGTGGAAGGAGATTTTTTTTTTTTTAAATTGAAATTTCTTTTGTGGGACGTTTTAAAAGAACGAAGGTTTAATAAAAAAAAAATGCAACTAAAAACCTGAAACCTAAAAAAAAGGTCAGGTTTTTAAAAATGACCCATGTGCAGGTTGACAGAGACTTAATTATGGCATTTTTCTTCTGCACAATGTTGAGAACTATTTCTAATCGTTTGCTAAATATCCCAAAAAATAAGAAATAAAATAGAAAAATGTGCCAAAACTTTTGAACAGGCAACGTTTTATGCACATCTTCCCCACACTGGATTACAGCATTGCACCGAGCAAAAAAAACCCTGTGGCGCCCAAACTGCGGCCAACAACTCGATCCATGGTTACGTCATCCGCGTGGCCTTTACTGGGCCGCAGGCGCCGTGCACAGGTAACAGTTCCTGGAAATAAATGGCAAATCCCACCGACACATTTGTCAAGGTCTCAAGAAAAGGCCTGACCTCTGGCGCCGTGTGAAGGACAGGATGTTAAGGAGGACACTCACTTAGCTTGTGCTTCTGCTTGCATAAATATGAACTCCCACTTCCTGGCGAAGGCGCGCTGGAGCCGCGCTAAGCTCTCCTAGAGCACACACAGGAAGAGGGTCAAAGGTCAAAGAGGCAGATTAGGTGGTTGAAAAGACAAAGCCCTCTGGGATAAATGTGTCGAGTTGTGCTGCTGCATGGTTACATCTCCAGATGCTAAAGTGACATCGTCTTCGTGCGCAGCCGAGCAGAAGAAGCAGGTTGGGTTCGGAGTTTGCGTTTCTGGCTCCTGAGTGTTCTACTCATCACACGCTCCGAGTTTATGAGCGCAGCCCGCGAAAGGGTTGTATTTATAGTGGCAAAACAGGCGAAATGTTTACCTTTTCGATTGTGCAGTCGACGAGAGAAGCAACATCTCGTTGCCTCCAAATGAAATGCTGCTATCACTGTTCGCCAACTCAGCAATAACAACGTGAAGCGTCGGCTTCTGTGTATAATAGCAGACAGTCTCAGAAGGTTCTAGAAAGTTCTACAAGATTCCAGAAAGTTTCTAGAAACCTAGAAAATTCTAGAAACCTCTGAACCGTTCTTTTGGTTCTGAATGTTCTACTCAGCATTTGAAGTGAGTGGAGAATGTTCTGGAAGACAAACGGATTCCAAAATCTCATCGTCCTGAGCACAGAAGCAGTGTTTTTGTGGGACAACGGCTATTTGATTTGTGCTCAAATTTGAGAGTGACTCTTTGTCATTGTGAACACACTCAAGCACCACAACGAAATGTGACCTCTGCATTTAACCCATCACACGTG
>JBBPDA010003825.1:4613-17298 GCA_037974385.1 Arnoldichthys spilopterus | reverse complement strand
TAGATAGATAGATAGATAGATAGATAGATAGATAGATAGATAGATAGATAGATAGATAGATAGATAGATAGATGTTCTGTGATTGGTTAGCGGCTCATTTGCATATTGCAGTCTTCTCTAAGAAAACCAAGATTTAGAACTGGAACCCATCCTCCTCTGTCCGACATGGGAAAGCAATAATATCAATTCCTAGTGGACAGCTGGACTGCTGTTCTCATAACAACATCCACTTAAAATATACATTAATTTAGTCAGAGAGAGGGAATTTTAGGTATTGGGGTTTAAACACATCTCAAAATTTCAAAATGTTACTTTGTAAAAATTTCTGCAGTGTGATAAAAGTCTGACGAATTCAATACAGAAACGTGAGGTTGTACATTTCTGATGTATCTGAACCTCTGTTTTCCAGTTTCCAGCAGAAAATGGTATGATGTGTGACCAATAGAAACTACTTAAATAACATTTACATGTTCAATTTCCTTTTACATACATTCTCTAGTAACAAACTCTAAATGCTCTGACAAAAGCTGAGTTTTAATCTACAGCTTGTCCAACCTCTCAACAGCAGATATGAAAGAACACCTGTGGGCAGAGCTTGCATACATCAGTCAGGTTTAACAGTAATGATATTAAAAATCCCATTAAACAATTCTGTTAAATTCTGTTTTTCTACAGATCAGCGAAAGCCAGAAGCTCTTGATGGCTATATCAAAGAGGACTCAACATAACTTCTTCTTCAGCTTGTGGCAGATTTACAATTTATTTACATTTATTTCATTTCCCAGCATGATATTTGAAAAATAATAATAAAAAACTGTCAGCATTCACAAAAATAAGGCCTTGTGTTAGTGTTCACTTATTTTTGTAAACATGTAAGAGACATTTGATTGCAGCCTAACACGCTCTCAACTTGCAGGTTGCAGGTATAGCTCTCCTTTCGTAGTGCTCCACACAGGTGGTGCCATTGTCGAGGACTACCAAGGAGGCTGCTGTCTGCCTCTCTGGTGGCTGGGACTATTCTGACCGGTTGGCAGCTCCCTGTCTCCCTCAGGCTGCAGGCAATACTGACCACCCAATTCCAAGAAGGCTGTGAGATCATCCTGGGCTCAATTTTCAAAAGCAGCTTGGTGTTAAGATTATACACAGGTGCTTTTGTGAAACCCAACCTTGGAGCATTTTGCTCATTTTGCCTTCCTTACAAAGAACAAAAGGCAGGAACAAGCCTGACAAAGCAAAGCTTCTCCAGGTGACTGGTTGTAGGTTTGTCATACTAAAACCAGACTGATGTTGGAAGACCAGTGGGAACTGTGGCTTAACATGGTTATAAAGCAGCATCCTGTATATGTTCTTAAGAAATGCTCCAGAGAAAAAAAAATGTAAATGTAGTCAAAAATAAGGATGAGAAATGTTGGAGTATGTGTGCAACAATATTATAATAAAGTAGCATTTAATTTCTTAATTCCTTTATGTTTGTGCAGAATCTGACACCGTACAGTAAATCATAATACCATACACAGCCTAGAAACAATAGTTGTATACATGACCCTGCCCCTTCAGCACTATACATGTTTTTTCTTCTTGGGTAAAATCATTGTCTTTCATTTGCAAAGCTGCTTCAATTTTTCCTATAATATTATACTAAGAATCAACCTTAACCCTAACCATAGACTCTCATACTTTTTATTTCTCTCAACTGCTCATATCAATTAAAAGTCTTTCACATTTATTCATTATGTGCTGCACTGGCCTTTCCACTTCCCCTAGCCAATAAACTAGCCTCGTATTTGACTGCCATACACATCTTTGACTTTACAGCCATTTCCTCTAGAGCCTGGTTTCTGAAAGCATCTTATTACAATGGAAATTGATAAAGGACAGCCATAAAGGCAACCATCACATTAAAAAAAACTCTCTCCCATAGCCCACTCTGAATGAGCCCATTAGCTCAAATATAACCCCAGTTTGGTTTTGCATTTCTTTTGAATAGAACCAAAAAAATGAAAATCTGCTCAGGCAATTGGTTACTGTTTCTGTAGCTGATTTATGTAATACTTAACACATAAAGGCAGACTGTGATGGCACACACTGAATTCTGCAGTAATGAGAGTATCTGCAGTGACTAGGTAATTCTTAAGCCTGAACACTGCAGTTAAAAGTGTTCAGACTGAAATAACAGAATATTTTGACACTTGTTGCTGGTGTTTATGTTGTTGTTTTACATGTGAAAATGACCACTACTAATGCGATAGCCAAGTCCACTTGCTGTACAAATCACCTGCTTTGCAACACTTTAGACGTTAGCAATGTAGTCTAGCTCTCTCAACCATAGCGATCAACCTAAAACACCTGCTGGATAAAACTTTTAACTGAGTAGCTGCTTTTCTCACATGCAAGACTTCCCAGACTAACACATATACCCAGGTATGTAAATATTAAGGAAATTCAATTATATTCGAGTGTGAAAGACTTAAAAAGTTTGATTAGACATGGTTTCATGTATTTCTGCTCAGTGCACATACAGTGGAGACCATGGGTAGGACCAGAATTGTATAAATATAATATAAAAAAACAATCAAATTGCTGTACAATGAATTTAGAAGCTGGTGTGCAAGAAACTGCAGCCCCATTCAAGGTGAAACCAAAAAGCCATAAACACAATTCAGTAGTAAAGAGAACCAGAGCCTAGTGTCAGGTTTAAATGAGACAGGTGGACAGATATTTAGTAGACAGGGAATATTTCATAGTAATTACTGAGTAATTTATAATAGCTAGATAGATGCTTTATTGATCCTGAGGGAAATTCTTTAGTATGTACTAAATATATTAGTATAGAATCTTAATAATTCATAGTAAACACTAAATTATTTATAGTAAATACTGTGTAATTCATAGTAGATACTCAGTAATTAATCTAGCCCTATTACTTAATAAAATAAAACTTATATCTAATCACACTTATTGCTCCAGATTTTGACACTAACAGACATTTATGTTGCAGCTGGAGTGTTAACTAGATGGGGATGATGGCTACATCAAGATGTCCAGGAACAAGGAAACAAGTGTGGTATTGCCACAGTAGTTTCTTACCCTATGAATTAAAGGTATACTTCATTGTATGCTCGTTTCCATGACTGTCTATATATAGCACTCTGATTACCATTGTAGTTGCAGCCAACCAAAGCTCTATAATTAATCTGAGGGATGTGTATGTCAGGTATTGTATAAATCATTGCAGTAGAAGTAGAGTAGACTACTGAATTCATTATTCATGTTAGTCCCCATAGACAGCATTCACAAAAATATTTCAGTTGCATAAAAAAACTAAAACGCCCAGCTAGAATTCACTTTTGGTAATGTCTACCGGTAACTTGTGTAGAATTACTCCTTTTATACTGCCACCTGAATGGAAAAAATGACCGATGGGTTAGTTATTTTATACATTAATATTTATGTCCAACATTGCGCAATATGGGCAAAATATTAGCATTGCAATTATGCTTTATTACTCTGATGACTTTTAAGATATTAAAGAGCCCATATAATCTCTTTTTTCTAATTAAAAAGACTTGAAATGTGTAAACATTTTTATAGCTTTAAAATGTACTTTCACACCCCTATACAGTCCATATTTGGAAACTAAGCTGCAAAAAACAGTTACAAAACCAACACATTTACATATTTCTCCGTATTTAGCCTACAGCAGTTCAGTTCACCATTTTAGATAGATAGATAGATGGAAATAGACATTCTGAGAAGTTCTATGGTTGGTAAGAGGCTTATTTGCATATTATTTGCAGCCTTCTCTAAGAAACCTCTGAAGAAACCAAGACTTAGAGTTGGAACCCATGCTCCTCTGGCCGACATGGAAAAGCAATAATAAGCCATAGGGTCTCGGTTTATAAAGATGACATAATTCAAAGCCTGCAGCTTGGAGCAGCTGCCCCTGTTTTGCCTAGAGTGGGTAGCATATGAAAATGGTTCATGGTGGTCAAACTGGTCTGAGGACAAATAAGCAGGAGGCCCCAGTGATGGATGATCTGGTCGAAAGTACAGACTGGCTACCAACCCCAGTTATAGTACATCAGGCTGAATGGAAGGGCAGCAGTTCCTAGTGTACAGGTGGGCTGCCGTTCTCATAACAACATCAGCTTAAAATATAAACTAATTTAGTCAAAGAGAGGACATTTTAGGTATGGGGGTTTTATTTAGTCAAAATGAACACATCTCAAACTTTAAAATGTTCTTTTGTAAAAAGTTCTGCAGTGTGATAAAAGTCTGACAGATTCAATACAGATATTCAGTTTAATCAAACATTTTTTGATGTTCCTCAGTTATTTTAGGATCTACTGCAACTACTGTTCATCATTTTGGACCTCTGTCAAGTCTTCATTTTTATAGTGTCATACTAACTATGTAAAACATGTAAGGTTGTACATTTCTGGGATCACTGCATTATATACAATTAGCTGCAACAAAATTGGTTTCCAATTCTTGAAAACAGTGATTGCAGTTTTTTGAGCAGTGTATGTGTGATGAACCCCCGTCCTTAGCCCCACCCCCACAGCTGAGTCGAGTTCAGGGCTCAGCTGTGGGTCAATTCCTATGTCTTTAACTGTCCCTGTGTGCCACCCTTTGGGTTCGGTCTTTGCGGTTGTGTGTCTCACTATCTCCTAGTCTAATAGCCCATAGTCCCTTAGTTTCCATAGCCATAGTCTTGCGCTGTCCCTAAGTTCCTGTGTTCGTGTTGTAAATAGAACGTTGTCAACCACCGTCCTGCCTGCGTGTGCTACCAAACACCACCCGAGATTGTTACAGTATGTAATCACTGCTGTATCCGAACCCCCCTTTTCCAGTTTTACACCCTTCAGAAACACTATGATGTGTGACCAACAGAAACTTCTTAAATAATCTTGTTACATGAGCATACATTAAAGATACTGTATCTAAACTGAGGGCAGGGTACAGGTGTAGCTTTCCTTTTGTAGAACTCCACACAAGCTATTGCAAGAGATGGCCAAGGAGACTACACTTGCTTCTCTCTGGTGGCAGGGACTGGTCTGGCAGTGCCTCCGTTCACTAACTGGTTGACAGCTTCCTGTCTCCCTCTGGCTGCAAGCAATATTAACCATTCAGTTCCAAGAAGGCTGCGAGATCATCCAGGGCCCAGTTTTCAAAAGCAGCTTGGTGTTAAGATTATACAAAGAGCTTGGTTTTTAAAAGCATCTTATTACAATGAAAACTGATAAAGGACAGAGCAACCATCACACTGAAAACTCTCTCCCATAGCCCACTCTGAATGAGCCCATTAGCTGAAATATAACTCCAGTCTGGTGTTGCATTTTGTTTTTTAAACTGAGTAGCTACTTTTCTCACATGCAAGACTTCCCAGACTAACACATATACCCAGGTATGTAAATATTAAGGAAATTCAATTATATTATGTGAAAGACCTAATAAGTTTAAGTGGACATGGTTTCATGTATTTCAAAAACAATGGGAGGGGACCATAATCTTATTAGTTAAAGTTTCACTCAAATTGCTGTACAATGGGTAGGCAAACTGGTGTGCAAGAAACTGCAGCAAACCAAAAGGCCATGATAACTTGGGAAGTAAGGAGCAAAATGTCACTAGTATTTTTTTGCTCCTTTGTGACCACTGGTTCTTTGGGGACTTGTAAGCAGAAATCCTGAGTCTCTTGCATATTGATAATGGCTCCCTAATGCCCGCAAATGGGGGTGGGGGCTTCCCTGAAATGAGTTTTTGCAGGTTGGGATGTCTGTGTAAGGATCTCTGTTGCGCCCAACTGCCTTTAATTTGAGCAGATTGTTTTACTCCCGGTTTCGCAGTCTCCCTCAACCTATTAAAAGCAGTTGTGTCTACAGTGATCCATTCTCTTGTCTTGACTGTAAGAAGAATTTATTTGTACAGTCACAGCTCTTTCCCTTTTTACATGAGTTTTTTGTGTTTTTGCTGCATTTGAGCTGAATGCTAATGCTGACACTTAGTTAAAGTCAAACATTTTGCCATTTCCACTGTGGGGCCACATCCATATCCTCTATACTGCCACATGTTCAAATATTGTCAAAAGAACCAATGCCCAGTTCTTTTTCTATTTACCCCTTTTATTTTTCAAATTACATACACAGTTCTATTAATGCACATTATTATTATCGAATTACACACCTTTATTAACACTAGTCATTTTTATGCAAAGCACTTTTCTAAATTACTGTAAACTAAAAGACCAGTTCACAGTCTGTCCCTGAGGTAAAGCTCCATAGCGCATGTTTCACAGCATGGCTGATACTTCAGCACTGATAATGAGCTGCTTAGACTGCTGCCACCTTCTCACACCAAACCTGTAAAAATAAATAAATCAATAAAATTAGGTTTCACTGTTTGCATATTACTGTCCAAAAATAATAGTTTTATTAGTGTAAATGAATGGAAAAAAAATTATTTACAGTAATTTTAGATCATTTCTATTGATCAATTCAACCTAAAGTTTATATATTTACATTTAGAGAGAGGGATGTAACGTATACCCAGAAGTCTTCATTGAGTTCATACCAAGGTTTGGAAGTTCAAAACAAAAGGAAAAGCATTGAAAAAACCCTAACACATAATTCTGGGCTTCTTTTTATTTACTTAAACATTCACTCTGGCAGAGACTATCATTTTATGTTTATTTTATTATTTACAACTAAAGGCAGCAAAATTACAATTTTAAAAAATACAATTAATTCCAAAACTGAAAAGCATTCATTAGGATGAGTGTTTTATTTCAGTACTTTCAGGCTCCTCAGCTTCAGAAAAGGTACAGCAGAGCAGCCACAAAATATTCTGCCAACTGACAAATTTGGGAACCCAAATCGTGGCATCTTGTTAATAATGGCTTACAGCTTAAGGTGTTTGGGTGGCAATGGCGCACATGATATTTGCTTCTTCTGCATTACTTTTGTCAGTCTTTGCTACTGTGTGTTGCCCATATGACTGCAAGCAGAAAACCATAATGTCTGTACCATTCCATTACACACACTACATTTTTTTTAAAAAGTGAAGTGAAAGTGACAATTTGTCATTGTGAACACACTCAAGCACCACAACGAAATATCAACAGCGCCCGGGGAGCAGTGTAGTGGGACAGTACCTTGCTCAAGGGTACCTCAGTAGTGCCCGGGCTGGGACTCAAACCTGCGACCTTCCGGTCCCAAAGGCAGTGTCCTAACCGCTAGGCCACCACTGCCCACCACTGCCCACTACATTTAATTTTACCCAGCACTAAACAATGGTACACCAAACACGATGATATAATGTGCTCTACCCTAACTCCACCCTATCTAATCACCTCTGCTGAACGTACCTTTACACCAGTGGGTAGCTGGATGCAGTGGCAATCCCACACTGATTATTCTTGTTCCTGGACATCATGATGTAGCCTTTGGTACCCCAGTCAAGACCCCAGCTGAAACACAGAACTTAAGTGAATTCCACTCTTTCAGTTGATTGGCCTAGATATACTCTTCCAATCTTCCATATGACTACTTTGTGAACAGAAAGAAAAGGCCAGCTGTAGCACTGCAGTTTAGTTTAGTAATATCATTAACAGTAAATCATACTTTGTCCTAATACTGTGACATCTACAAGTCTGCTCCACCATAAGGATATGGCTTGAGAGGGTGAAAGGATGTTTTGTATTTACACAAAAGATTTGGGTAACTATTGATTTGTAGTCTTAGCAATGTTGATTGTTCGATTTTAAACTAAAGAAGCAAATCCAAACATGTCTTGACTGATCATCTACATTTGGGGTCAGTGAAAAATTCTGTACATTTGATTTTCACTGAACTGTTCCTTTAAGCTAGTAGCTTATATACAATAGTTTTCTTTTTCCACATGAAGCCATTGAATTTAATGTAGTCAGGTAAGTCCAATATGGCAGTAGGATTTATCTTGGTATTAATGGTTTACCTGTTCTTGACCAGCCAGTAGTCCTTTCCACTGTCAGTGCCATAACCCACAGCCAGAACGCCGTGATCCAGGTCACTGCTGCTGCAGTCAGGTTCATCATACACACCTACAATCAATCAGTCAACCAATCAGTCAATCAATCAAGGATGCAAGCAAGCATGCAAATCATACAACCAACCAACCAACCAATCAGAAATCTATAAATGTATTATACAATGACAAACTCATCCACCAAGTACTGCATGAAGGAATGAACCAGATAAGTAGGTAGTGCTTTTTTCTACAGCTCCTTAAGTTCTAGCTATTAACTGGGTAAGTGTGAGATATCAACTCAGCACTGTGTAACTATTTTTAGGTAAATCTGAGGTAAATACAAGGATAGTCAAACCAAATTGCACTGCAATTCTTTACAGATTCTTCCTATTAAGAAGCAAGAAGGTAAATGGAAAAACCCAATAAAAACACATAGCATTCCTCACTTCATATCCAACTATATACCTAAGTATGCACAATATAAAACTATATTACAAGGTATCTTACTGTGTGCTTAACTGGCATTTTTTTTACATTTCTGTGTTATTTAGCTAGACAATCTGGTAACTTACCATAGTTTTACCCAAAATAATAATCAAATGTAATTTAACTAAAAATAATGACCTAAGAAGTTTGTACATCATGAGACTGATAAGACTAAACTATAAGACAAACCAGTATTGGCTGTAGAACCAATAGTTGAAAATAATAATTTAGTAAAAACAAGTCAAAATTGATAATGATTATTATATAATTATTATATAAGGTTTATGTTTAATGTATACATGATTTTTTTTAAAATCATCTCTATATTCCAGGACTTTGACTATATAAATTTGACATCATAGTAATAATTCTGATTGGGTGTAGTTTTAGTCAGATTGGAGTTGGAGTCAGATACTGTTGGGCGTGTGTTTGATACTATTATTTTGTGTAAATAATAGTAAAAATTTAAAAGCAAAGCAATTGGGGTAGGGTTTCATGATGCTGAGTTTAACACTGATGACTGTTAGCCTTCCTTATAATCCTAATGTTTTCATGTGAATGCTTGTGAGTGAAGTATGATGAGTTTATTACTGTTGAGTGACACTCACCTGACTCATACAGCTGGAAGGAGAAGTGGCCTGCATCTATAGCCACTGAAACTGGTCCAATGGTGGCCACAGCTTCTTGTAAAGCCTTCTCATCTCCACTGGTGATGTCCACATAGCCAGTGCAGGTGGCTCCCACAGTGGCTGGTTTGAACCTACAGTCACCATCCTGCAATGTGGAGACACATTACACTCAAGAAGTCAGCCAGGCCTGCCTGTCTTAATCAGGTAACATGTAAACACACTACCACTGACAATGGAATCAGTGTTCTCAATCATATAAAAAAAAATTCTATTGCATAAAGTTAAAACAGTGGATCGGTACCGCTTTACATAAGAATTAGGACACTAGGAAATTGTAAATCAGAGGTCTTCAAATCTAGACCACAATTCCAATTTCTCTTCTGGATTTTGTAATCACTCATAGTTGAGTTGAGTAACTGAGCTGTTGATGTAACCGACTGGCCACCAAGGACCAGAAACTGGATTCAAGATCGGGAGATAAGGGCCTCTGCTCTTAGAAAAAGTAAAGAAATGTTCAGTGCGCTCAAATCAAACAGAGCTATAAAAGATTGTGACAGAGAAAGCTGTAGGACATTAATAATGAAGTACTAATATAATTATTATATTTAAGGAAATCTTGTGTAAATAGATTACATGTATATTAAGTACCTTATTTATTATGTGTAAAAACCCTGTTCATAGAAATATTGAAATGTTATTAAAATATCAAAAAAAGGTGGTTTGAGTGAACTGTAAATCTACATTGTATATGTTATTATATATGAACTACAACTGCTGTGAATGCAAGTGAATTCAGATTTTTAAAGGTGACAGTGTATGTATACAAATATTGCCCTTATTAATATATAAAGGACTGACATGGTTTTAGAATGAGTTAAATAAGACTGGCACACTCAGGGTAATGAGCCTTTTTCTATATATTGGAAATATTCCAAAATCACTGTGGGTAACTCACGATGGCCTCATAAGGGTAGGAATCCTCAGTATCAATTCCCTTGTTGTCTTTGATGTAGTCAAAGGCCTGGTCCATCAGGCCACCTCCACAGCCCATATTCCCATAATCCCCGGAGCAGTCTACCAGCTGCTGCTCACTGAGGGATACCAGCTTTCCTGTTTTCCTGAATGTCTGACCCTCCAGTGATCCAGTCTGAGAAGGAGTAAGAGAAAGAATACATGAAAAAAGAGGCAAGAAGAGAGATTCAGTAAGGTTACAAGACTTTTGCCACATCATAAGCATTATCTAGGCTTTTAGGCAGCATCTCTTTTCTTTCTGAAAGGTAGGGAAGTCCAGAGATACTGAGATATAAGAAAACTGTCTTACACACTTAAAAATACGTTCTTCACAGGTTCTTTAGTAAATCTATAGACTCTTGACTATACATATAGGCTAACTCAGGAATGCATATATGGCTCTTCTGTATGATGGATAACCTGCTGTATATATTTCTCTGAAGAACCTAAATGGTTCTATATAACACTAAAAAGGATTCTGCTATTGTCACAAGTCATATTTGAGAAAATATAGAATCCTTTTTGCTAACACCAGGATATCATATATTATAAAATTTTGTACTTCCAGACTTCGTAACTGTAAGAATATTTCCAAACAAATTAACAAAACAAGAGCCATAGAGCAACTGCTTTTGGTTAATCAAATAACCGTTCAGTGGAAGTTGTAAAAGTTGTCAAAAAATAATGCAAAATTTTTATATAAGTCAAAGAGGATAGGAGCACATGTCAAAGCAAAGAACCATTTAGAAAGTAGTTCAGGTGTTTAGTCTTGGAGTAGGCATAACTAGGCTGCTAATTTAAGCATTCCAAATGCTCAAAGAATGAAGATATTTAACCAGTACAGTGCAAAGATTAGATCCAAGATTATGTGGTCTGTTCTACAAATGTTCTACAATTTCCTCACCTGAAACCCCTTTTGCAATACATGACTTCTCATTGGTCCCAAAATAACTAATGAAGAAATATCACCCATTACATCATCCAATGATCTAATGAACTACCTCTAAATATCTCCAAGACTGGGTCTCATTGTGGTTTCCCTTCTATCCCTTACCGCACTGAAGGCCCAGCAGGATCCACAGTCCTTCTGGTCCTTAATTTCTGTCACGTAGCCCTTTGGCCTCCAGTCTACAGTATCGGGAAGAGGAGCACCGCCTGCCTGTCGCAGGAAAGTAGTTGCGCTGCGGGCCTTTGTCCTGTTGAAGGATCCCAGGCAGTTCTTGAACAGCTGCCTATACTCTTGGTTGTCCTGTTGGAGAGGATGTTAGAAGACCAATTTTGGAATCTATTTGCCAACAAATAAGATTCAATTCCACAAAAAAGTTAACAGATCTCTTTTTAGTACCTTTGTTGTGGTGTATGGTCAAAGTTATAATTTCAGTTTTAGTCTAATACTTGGCTTGAGGATGTTTAAAGGTTAGCTTTAAAAGAATAATTTGGTGAAAAATCAAATGCAGCCGAGATGTTTGGAGTTCAGGTTTTGCTTCTTATGGATCACCCAAATGAACTAAATTTTAGCGCTACAGCCAGCCATTTCAGACAACACCAGTGCAGCTGTTTTCACAAACCACCTCAGGAGCAGAAGAGCTGATCTAAAATCAATGAACATCATAAATATGGAAGAATCTGATCCATGATCAGTGATTTTTGAGAACACCAGCCTTGGCTGCCTGTTATGCAGAGTTCATGTTTATAACTCACAGTAAGGCATACTGTGTCCTAAAGCACATCTACAAGTCTGCTGCTCCATAAAGAAGAGCTGGATGTGATTTAAAACATGGGTTTTCATATGATTTTTCACCAACTATTCCTTCATGTTTAAGAGTAATGATATGCCTAAACTTTCAAATACATGCTTGCTTGTCTTACCATGTCTGCAAAGTAGGTCATGCCGAGTCTGTAGCTTTTGATGCCCTGGTCAGCCAGCATGTTATGCACCAACACCATCTTACGATTGCCCAGCCAGGTTGTCTTACGCTGAGATTCTTCTTCTGCTGAATGGTAGGTCTTACCTGAGAGGAAAAATAGTTTAGTTAGTGAGAGGGGGGACATTATCCTGGCTTTATTGCTGACAGCATGTAATAAGTCACAAAGCAGTATGGAAAAAAGCTGATGACTCTTTTCTGACAATGTTCCTATTTGTTCACTAGAGGTCACTGTCAGCAAAAAAGAACTAATTTAGTGCAATGTTTATGGTTGGAAGTTCACATGAACTCAGTACAATGTGGTCCAGTGTTAGTCCTGTTCTAAAGCCCAAGATTCAAATGACTTAACAACAACTTAGAGCCTGCCTTATCATTAAAACCACCTGCCTGATATTGTGCTACTGAGAACCCCCCACAAGACCTGCTGTGTTGGAGATACTCTGACCTAATCATCGACTTATATGTCCCACCTCTTGACAGTCTTTGGGTTCTTTAGTTAAACTCAAGCGGCATGATAAGGCTTTTGTGCTTACTTTTATACTTATTTTAATCTTAAGGCTTTTTTTTTTTCCTCTTTAGTCCGCACGAGGGGTTATGGGGGGGGGGGGGGTCTTTCCAATTACTGTTTCC
>JBBPDA010003814.1:0-17299 GCA_037974385.1 Arnoldichthys spilopterus | reverse complement strand
CTCTCTCTCTCTCTCTTTCTCTCTCTCTCTCTCTCTCTCTCTCTCTTTCTCTCTCTTTCTCTCTCTCTCTCTCTCTCACTATCTCTCTTTGTCTTACTTATGCTCTTTCCGTTCTTGCTCTCACTTCTTGCTTTCTCGTGTGTGTGTGTGTGTGTGTGTGTGTGTAGCCCAAAGCGTTGTAATGTATTGATCTAAATCCATTTGAGAGGCATGCAGGGACTCTATTCAGCTTTAACTGAGTTTAGGGTCTTTGCTCAGTCTGTTATATCATTAGCACACACTTATTCAACTATTGCTGAATGTTTATCTGAGTTTAGCAAGAAAGTAACGACACACATACACACACAGGAATGGGTCAACAAAAGGATTTAAAAAACTTCAGAAAACTTCTCTGATTGGGTCAGAGCATCTCCAAAACAACAGATCCAAATGGAAGTTCCTAGTGTTAGTGCCTACCACTGATAGGGCGATGGGCTTACTGCTGCACTTGTCCATCTTGTCCAATCCCACAGAAGAACCAAGAGAGTCAGGATCTCTAACCTTTTTCTACCAACAAAAGCTCCTACACTGGACATGTGAGCATCAGAATTAGACCAAGAAGCAAATAATGAAGAAGAAGGTGGTCTAGTCTGATGAATCACCTTTTTTAACACTGTGTGCAAGGTTGGATGTGTGTGCATCACTTACCTGGGGAAGAAATGGCACCAGGGTGCACTTTGGGAAGAAGCCTAGCTGGCAAAGGCAGTGTGATGCTCTGGGCAATGTTCTGCTGGGAAACCTTGAGTACAGGCAGTCATGTGGATGTTACTTTGACAGGTACCCCTTGTTGCGGGTCAAGTACACCCCTTCATAAAAATGGCATTCCCTAATAGCAGTGGCCTCTTTCAGCAAGACAATGATTCCTGCCACACTGCAGTCATTGTTCAGGAATGACAGAGTTCAAGGTGTTGACTCTGTCTCCTAATTCCACAGAGGTCAGTCCAGTTGAGTATTTGTGGGATGTGCTTGTCAAAGAATGAGATCCATGTAACCTTGCAACTTACAGGACTTAAAGTATCTGCTGCTAACAACTTGGTGCCAGATACCACAACCCCTCTCAGAGGTCTGGTAGAGTCCATGCCTCAGATGGTTAAAGTTGTTCTTACACTGTAATGGGAACCAACACGATATTAGGCAGGAGGTTTTAATGTTATGGCTGATTGGCGTATATATACAGTATCTCACAAAAGTGAGTACACCCTCACATTTTTACTTAACACTGAAGATGACACTTTGATACAATGTAAAGTAGCCAGTGTACAGCTTGTATAACAGTGTAAATTTGCTGTCCCCTCAAAATAACTAAACACACAGCCATTAATGTCCAAACCACTGGCAACAAATGTGAATACACTCCTAAGTAAAAATGTCCAAATTGTGCCCAAAGTGTCAATATTTTGTGTGGTCACCATTATTTTCCAGCACTGCCTTACTGTAACTCTCTTGGGCATGGAGTTCACTAGTGTAACGTGTCACCCCCTTGTGGTCAGTTCTTGTCATGTATTGCTTTCTTGTGCCCTCGTCCCACCTAACACCTGGCCCTCGTTTCTATGTCTCCTCCCTTCTCCAGGTGTCTCCCGTCTCTGTAGCCTATTTAGACTCTTGAGTTTGTCCCAGTCCTTGTCTGTTCTCTTAACCCCTGTGTATGCTGTTATCTATGCCTTTTTGTTTTCTTAGTCTCAGTGTTAGATGTTCTCTCAGTTTATTTAATAAATCTCCATTTACCCTTACCTCTGCTTCCAAACAACCTACCTAAACCATTACAACTAGAGCTTCACAGGTTCCCACTGGAATCCTCTTCCACTCCTCCATGACGGCATCACAGAGCTGGTGGATGTTAGAGATGTTAAACCTTCCGTTTGAGTATGCCCCACAGATGCTCAATAGGGTTTAGGTCTGGAGACATGCTTAGCCAGTCCAGCACCTGGCAGTGGTCATCTTGGAGGTGTGTTTGGGGTTGTTATCATGTTGGAATACTGCCTTGTGGCCCAGTTTCCGAAGGGACTGCACTTAATTTCTTTGGTCAACCATAGCGAGGCCTGTTCTGAGTGGAACCTGTCCTGTTTAATCAATGTATGGTCTTGGCCACTGTGCTGCAGCTCAGTTTCAGGGTAATGGCAATCTTCTTATAGCCTAGGCCATCTTTATGTACAGCAACAATTCTATTTTTGAGATCCTCAGAGAGTTCTTTACCATGAGGTGCCATGTTGAACACCAAATTTAACACACCTGCTCCCCATTCACAACTGAGACTTTGTAACACTAACGAGTCACATGACACCAGAGAGGGAAAATGGCTAATTGGGCACAATTTGAATATTTTCATTTAGGGGTGTATTCACTTTTGTTGCCAGTGGCTGTGTGTTGAGTTATTTTGAGGGGACAGCACATTTACACTGTTATACAAGCTGTACACTGACTATTTTACATTGTATCAAAGTGTGGTATCTTTAGTTTTGTCCCATGAAAAGATATAATAAAATATTTACAAAAATGTGAGGGGTGTACTCACTTTTGTAAGATACTGTACATCTATTTCTTCCCTGTTTTGTCACACACTAACTCTCAAACACACACAAACACATTCAGACACAAATGAAATGACTCACTCAGGCCTGCAGGACTAGTAAAAGTAGCTTTGCTTCCAAGCTGAGCTGAAATCTTTGCTGCAGCAGAATCTTCATGGCACCTTTTCCGAACGTTGGCATTTGGTGCTAGTGGTATCTAATGTGTGCACAGATGTCTGAGGGGGTGTGAATGATGCTCTCAGCTCAGATCAAACATCAACATGTCAACATATCCATCAACATATCTTTTAAAATGTGCAGACATTGACAAACCAAGGGAAACACCACTTATCTCTATTTTTTTTTCTACATCAGCACAGCAGATGGCCATTACACTGTGTAAAATGTTCATGATTTGAACAGCAAAACTGAACAAAATTACTTGTTCTTAGTCATTCTTCCATTAACTTAATATATATATACTGTATATATGATATAGATATATGTTTTTTTAGACTCTGACAGTAAGTATTATTTCATTGTGTTAATGCATTTTTTATTCAACAAGTAGAAATAAGGAAATAAGGAAAATTTCACTGTGAGTATGTTATACACTTTTCCTCACATACACTTCCACAATCTCTCCCTTCAACCTCCTCAAACCACCCACATACCCCTTCCTTAACACACACACACACACACACACACATACACACATACACACACACACACACGTGAGCGCACACACATGCAACACACCTCCTCATCACCACACACCTCCACAGCAGCAGCAGCTGTGAGCAGCACTATATTGAGTTTAGCGAAAATCATTATTTGACCCACTGTATGGGCTTTGTCCTGTAGGCATGCTGTAAAAAAACACATGCCATTAAAGCACAGCTGGAAGCTGCTCTAGGACCAGTGAAACACTCTTCTCTCTGTTTTTAATGCAGCCAAGAGCACAGTGTGTACAGTCATTGCCCAAGTTACAATAACAAGATTTTGTAAAAAAAAAAAAAAAAAAAAAAGAAGTTATAAACCAAACTGGAACATTTTTGCAAACATAAAGCAAAAAACACAAGTGAGATATGAGTAAAATTAAGAGACAATGGTGTGCAAAAATGCGGGCACTTCAGGTCAAGTTACATGTTTTTGTTTCCTCCTTTGAAACTTTTTGATTAAATTGGATTTGTAGCAGTAAGTGGAAGATTACAAAAGGTGATAAGATTTTTTCCAGGTTCAAATCTGTTACCTGATGTCAGTGTGTACCATTATCTCCATTGCTTGATGGCAGTGTGAGTCATTATCTTGTTTGTTTGATATCAGTATGCCTTTATATCCTTTTTTTTAAGCTTGAATGCATGCCATTATCACCTTTGTTTGACATCAGTGTGTGTCATTATCACCGTTGTTTGACATCAACGTGTGCCATTATCTTCTTTATTTGACATCAGTGTGTGCCATTATCTTCTTTATTTGACATCAGTGTGTGCCGTTATCTCCTTTGTTTGATGACAGAATTATTTCCTTTGCTTAATGACAGTGTGAGCCAATGTCTCTTTCATTTGACATTAAAGCATGTGGCATTATCTACTTTTCGTTTGGTGTCACTGTGTGTCACTGTGTGTTATCTCATTGTTTAGCATCCGTGGCAGTCCTGGCTCCCACACTCTAAACACGCTAAACTGATTATTCATCCATTTACCAAACCTCTTCTTCCACCATATTAGGTCACGAAGAAGCTGGAGCCAATCCCAGCTGACTACGGGCCTGAGACAGGTACACCCAGGACATGACCCATCCCAGCCTATCGCAGGGCAACACGTAGACAGAGAAAACAGAATATTATTAAAAAAAATAAAATAATCATGAAATAAAACAGTTATGTGATATACTGTATATAGAATCATTAATCTAGAAGATGTCGTTCACTTTTCAGTCTATAGAGCACATATATGGAACTGTTTTCAATTTAGTATTTTTATGATAGCATGGAAACCAACACAGTGACACGTTTCTACATCTTAGGCTGACAGTGCTTGTCCCATTGATGCTTTAGTTATAAGTAGCTTTTCAGTCCAGACTGCTTTCTGAATGAGATGCAGTACAGCACAGCCAATCAGAACACAGTTATAGTATACAGTTTAAATTATAAAACAGAGGAGAATGTAGAATATGGGCCCTTTGCAGCCAGAAGAATGTGTGTGTATGTGTGTGTGTGTGTGTGTGTGTAGTAGCCCAGTTGGCATGAATAATAGCAAAGGAACAGGTACACACACAGGCACACACACCTGGTGTTCTTTCCTGATTACTACCTGTTCATACACAGCAGGTTTTTAGTGCAGGCTTCCCCCCATACCACAGCACCCCACTGCACAAGCACCTGCTTGAGAGAGAGAGAGAGAGAGAGAGAGCGCTTCATATGAAAGTTCATATTTTGCTTATTCAGGTCTGGCAGCAGACAAGCAACTCCAGGGAGGCAGAAAAGTTTCAGCTTGATCTATTTTAGACTACATCACACATTTGAGAGCAAGACAACACCCTGTATGATGTATTTTGGGCGAACCACACCTGAAAGCAACAAAACCCAAAAGCACCCATTCTGTGGCTAGCAGTTAGTGATTCATTGGGAGGTGGAGGGGCAGTATTGGAGGCGTGGGAATACCAACCCCCTTGGTAGTAAAATGACCAAAATTTCCCTTGTTAACCTTCAAGCGCATAATGTGTATGTGTGTGGGTATATATGAATAAATAGGAATAAATATGAATAAAATGAAAAAAAAAGTTTAGTTAAAATTTCAATTTATTAAATTTATTTTCAATTATTTATTATTAATAAATACATTTCTTTATTTAATATTTGTACGTAGTTAAAAATATATAATACACTTATATAAATTAATGTTAGCTCTGTTTAGCTTCCATACACTTTCCCATAACTAAAACACAGGAGAATCTGCATTTACTTATAATTGCGCAATTACTCACCTGTGTCTCCTTTAACTGAGCACAGGCAGCTTATGCATCCATTCATTTTTTCTATGCTTCTCATCCTTTCACTCATTCATTTCATTATTCTATTTTATTTTTTTTCCATTCTATTCTTATTCTATTCTATTCTGTTCTACTTTTATTCCATTCTTTTCTGCTCTAATCTTAATCTGCTCTATTCTTATTTTGTTCTATTTTGTTCTGCTCTATTCTTACTCTGCTCTATTCTGATTCTATTCTATTCTGCTCTATTCTTACTTTGTTCTATTCTAATTCTATTCTGTCCTGCTCTACTCTTACTCTGTTCTATTCTAATTCTATTCTGTTCTGCTATACTCTTACTCTGTTCTACTCTTATTCTATTATTTTCTATTCTATTCTATTCTATTCTATTCTATTCTATTCTATTCTATTCTATTCTATTCTTATCTACTCTTACTCTGCTCTATACTTATTCAATCAGAATTTACCACCACTCACTGTAAGACAAAACAGTTATCAAATAAAACATTTTTACAACTATTGCATCATTGTCAACACAAAAGCTAAGAAGATGAGGTTTAGTGGTGGTAGGAAATAAAAATGGCTTTAATTGCATAGATGTTATAACCCCTGGGAATTAATTTACATCAAACCACTGTGAACTTTTCCATCCCAGTGATTAAATTATGTAAAATGTTCTGACACCATTCTATCAGAGTCAGCATTCACTTTTTAAACCACAGTAGCTCTTCTGTGGGATCAGACCAGACGGGTTAGCCTTGGATGCCAATGACCCTGTCGTCCTTCTTTGGATCACTTTTGGTAGGTACTTACTACTGTACACCTGGAACACTTCACAAGACCTGCCTTTTTGGAGATGTCTGACTCACAATAAGGCTCTTGTCAAAGTGGCTCAGATCCCTACACTCACCACTGTTCCTGCTTCCAGCACATTAATTTCAAGAATTGGCTGTTCACTTGCTGCCTAATATATCCCACCCACTGATAGGCACCATAGTAATGAAATAACTACATGGTCAATGTTATTCACTTCACCTGTCAATGGTGTTCATGTTATGGCTGATTGGTTTACTTACAAAATCAAAAAACAAATAAAATATTGAAGTTAAATGTTTATATGTTGTTCCTCCAATAGTCAAAATGGTGTCAGTACCAAGAATGGGAAAGAAGGAGAGTCAGCAGACAACAAACATGAGATGAGCAGACAGAGAGAGAAAAAGAGAAAAATGAGAAGTTAAAGGAAGGTAGAGTCACCAATTTACAAGCACTGGGGGGGAAATTCAGTATCAGGGATGAATTCCTGAAAGCAGCACTAGCACCACAACAAGAGCAGGACTGCCAGATTCACTACTCTCGGTACACTCCAGAGTTTCCCTCTGGTGTGTATGGATTAAACAGCCTGCGGCCCCATCCAACTCCATTACTCTGCTTCCTCACCATGACTCTAGTAAACTGCATTGCACTTGGAATGAATTGAGCTAAAGCGAATGCGATCCATCACTGTACAAGCAAGACTAGAGCATGTAGCCTCTACAGGCAGATGATTAAACTTGGAAAGCGGAGAGCTGTACTACATGCATGGGTTACTCCTGATGTAACACTGGCAAACAAAATGGGTTTTTTACCCTTTATTTACTGCTGCATCTATCCACTTCTATTTTTCAATTACAGTTTTTTTCTTGTTTGGATACACATTGTGAATGAAGGAAAATACCAAGTAATCTGTTCTCTGTGCTAAATTCCCAGAACCATACAACATCTTTTCATAACCATCACAGATGGGTACAAATACATCAAAAAGCAACTTTAAAAAAATAACAAATATTTGTTTATCAAATGTATGAAAATGCAAAATGCTGGATACCAAAGCAGCTGAGGTTACTATCATGAGTTCACAACTAGGGAGAAGGAGTGAAGAGAAAATAGGAACAATGGGAAAATGTTGGTCTTTTTTTAAAAGAAAAACTGAAAAAGACTGAAAACATTAGCCAAGATGTTAAAAAAAAGACTGTGTCATTATCTAGGAGTTATTTGGGGGTGCAGGGGCATTTCCTGGATTTTTTTCAATAGGATGGTACAGGTGGTCAAAGTTAGAATTCTCATAAATTATTAATTTTATATATTTATTTATAACAAACATTGCACTGTGTGTTTTTCACTTAATGTTCTCAGCTTGACATGTATAGATTTTTTAAAAATCCAGTTTCTACTTACTTGGCAGGGGAGACACCTTGATCAAGAAGGTGGCTTACCCAGGGTGAGGCTCAGCTATTGCAGTCCAGCTGTGCTGGGCCACACTTTTTAAAAAATATGAAGTGGCATTTGGATGGTCTCCTGTTAAGACAGACACACAAAGACAATACTGCAAAGGAAGGAATACCTGAAACTCTGTAAAAAATCTAGATGGTTTTGTAGTGGATGGTTTAGAGAGTATATTATACATGCATTAATGCAGAGTCACAGCTTTTCATTAGACTGCAGAAATAAACACTCAGTGTGTTGACAGTTCCTCTGTGTCTAATAATGTTAATACTAATGCAGAGTCACAGCTGCAGAAGTTCGCAAATTGAAAGCCATTATACGCATGAGAGTGGTCTTTACATATCATTTTTTGCAGCATAGATAAAGGACAGCATCAGCAAGATCATGGTCTATGGTTGAGTGGTGTATGTTAAAATTTTGGGGACCCTGTTCAAAAATTGTGGTCAATTGGTGGGGTTGGAGGGGATCATGTGAATCACATGATAATGACTGAATATTTTGTTGTGAAATAAAACCAAACATTTTTTTTTTATAGACAAGTTGGTTCTAGCCCCGCCAAATGGCCGCAATGACCAATGTGTTCATAGTCCTGCCTTCGTATGCTCTAGGCCAATAGTAAAAGTGAGAGGGGTGAGAACTAGAGTAGGATAAGGAGGAAGTGCAGTGGTGGCCTAGTGGTTAGGATTTAGGATCTTTGGGATCTGCAGGTCGCAGGTTTGTGTCCTGGCTCGGGCACAACTGAGGTACCCTTGAGTAAGGTACTGTCCCACTACACTGCTCCTGGTGCTGTTGGTAGCTGCCCACTGCGCCATGTGTGCACATGTGATGGTTAAAAGCAGAGGTCATGTTTCGTTGTGGTGCTTAAGTGTGTTCACAATGACAAATAGTCACTTTCACTAAGAAGAGAAGGATGAAGAAATACCGCAATGTGAGAACAATTAAAAAAAAAACCCACTTTTTTGTTTTTCTACTGTGATATGTTCAGAATACACATCCACACTTTACACTTTTGGATACAAAGCTTCTATATGCAACGTTTCACAGTTAGTGTCTGTCAATCAGAAAAAAAGACACGTAATTGTGCTTTACTGGACAACTGTTCTTTAGAGATGCAGGAAGTTCTGCCCATATAGTTGACAAAAAGGTTTGGACTGTGCTGCCCTTAAATCTGGGTGTCCACCAGAGGGTTACATGCTTACACTTTTAACTTTAAGTTCCAATACCTATAAAGCTATAGCTCACACAAAGTAAATATGCATTTTAAAGTTTTTATTGTTTATTTCTTACAGGAATCCAACAAAAAACTGAATAAGAAACTTCATCTGAATTAGGAACTTTTGGAAATATTTGGTGTCCTCAGACTTTTGGATGGGCTGTACGTTAGTTCCCAGGACATTCAGCCAGAACGGAAAACATGTTTAAGTGCTCTTTTATTGACCAAAGCGCTTTGGGATCTGAACTAAAAGCTCCAACAACTCTAACCTCACTGTGGCCACTGTGAGAAAAGCAGAAGCCTGCTGGTCTGGACTAAACGACTTGCATGCTGACCGCTTGTGTTTGGTCCATCATGGGCTGGTGTGGTGTCTGTGTGGGGCACAGCGTCCCACTGCAGGTCCTCGACACTGGAAATCAATTTTAGTGGACGATGACAGCAGGGGACAGGAGGCGCCATGTCAAGTGAAGTACTGAACATATTTGGGTCAATCGATAATGCAAGACTTGGAAATATGAAGAAGAGAGAGAGAAAGATAAGAGCATCAAAACACTGGAATAACTGTCATATTAAAATATTTTTTTATATATTATAACATAATAAATAAATAAATAAATAAAGTTATTTAATGTCAAATAATATAATGACATAATCTACATTATTATTTCTTTGCTTTTGACTCAAGATTTGATCACCACCTTTGAAAGACTGAATTTTATGCTGAAAATGTTTCAAAAGGTTATTGTAATATTTAGTCTAAATGTTAACAGTGTTATAATTTCCTCCCAAAATTGTTAATATTACAACTTTATACTGAATATAAATGAAATTTTTGATTGGCCACAATTAATTATAGAAAGTCATATATGTACACACTGCAAATACATACTGGATGAAAATCACTACACAACTGTTATATTCATTGTGGAAAATCTACACCCACTTCAGATTCATAATATATTAAAATCTCTCCATGTTTATTACACTTAGATTGTAAACACTACACACAGTGCAGATTCATACTGCATTAAAATCACTACACAATTATTACTGTCAGACTGTACAATGTTTACTACTATAGCCATTTATGGGTTTACATTTAAGTTCCTTCTAAGAATGAAACATAGCTTGAATTGGGCTAAGGAGAGCCAGAGATGCCCAGAGGAACTCTGGGAAATGCCATGCTGACAATCAAAGCTCGGCAGCCTCTCTGTAGCAATGACACCTCCATGCGCTGTAGTCCCACTGTGATGAAGATGTCAAAACTGAATCTCCCACCTCAGAGCACCCTACTGACACACACGCTATCAGCTCTAGTGCAGGAGAAAGATCAAGTAACTGAAAGACCTTGGTAAAAAGATAAATCATACGCTCTCTTTCGGAAAAGCTGGAAGCATATGTCATTGACAGAGAAGCAGAGAGGGAGGCTGTTTGACCTTCAAAGGTTCCCAATTGAGTATATACCTGCAAATGGCTTTTCTTACATTTTGCTTTATTATTTTTCTCTTAAGGAAACAAGTGGGGAACATCTGCAGAAGGGGCACATTTTACACTTTGAATCCATATCACAGCTGTTTCATGAGAAAAAGATGAGATATTTTATTATTTAAAATTAAAAATAAAGTTATTGTTGATTTAACAGCATATAAATTTTTTTGTCATTGAAACAGAAAAGTCTGAAATACAGAACTTAACACAATTCTTTGATGGCATTAGAGAAGATAAAGGTGTCTCCCTCATGCCACCAGAACAGCTCTGACTGTGGTGCACAGTGTGTTCAGATATCTTTCTATCAGAGCCAGCATTCACTTTTTGTGCTACAGTAGCTCTATTGTGGGATCAGACAGAAAATGGGCTAGTCTTCGCTCTCCTTAAACATCAGTGGGCCTTGGATGTCCATGACCCTGCAGCAGCCAGTTGTCTTTCCTTGGATCATTTTTGGTAGGTATCAACTATTGCATACCAGCAACCCCCAAATAAGCTTCCTTATTGGAGATTGGAGTTTTGCCCTCAGACCCTTACATTTTTCCGGCCTCCAACACATCAATTTTAAGAACTGTCTGTTCACTTCCTGCCTTGACAGGTGCCACTGTGACATAATAATCAATGTTCACTTCGCCCATTAGTGGTTTTAATGACGTGGCTGATTACAATATTTGTAATATGAATCAAATGTCTGGACTTTTAGGAGTTAATGCAATCCAGTAATAAGAGGCAGTGAAAGCTGCCTATAGCCCCCGTGCCAAACAGCATTAAGGCTGAGTGACAGAGTGTGCCGAATGGAAATAACAGTGCCTCGTCTGCACACAGCGGGAAGCCATTAAAACAGACACACCATTCAGCGGGAATAATAACATTCATCCAATGCACAGAGACGGAGCGAAGGCGGGTGATGAGGGAAAGGAAAAAAAATGACAGACACAGGGAGAGAGAGAATGAGGATCAGAGAAAGAAGGAGTGAGACTGAGACAAGGAGGAAAAGCTGAATTGACTGAGAGGGAGAAAGAGAAGGAGGGGTTACAGGTTTTATTCCCAGGCTTATTATTCAATTATTAAGACTGATTATGCAATAACTACTGTACATTATTCACTATGTGTATAATAAACAGTACATTGTGTGAAGACCTGAGCAGTGAATTTACCTCATTCGAGTATGTACACACATGCAGTATGACAACACATTTATTGCTACCTGCAATAATTGTGTTGATAGGCTTAAACACCACGTATGTACACACCCAGTAAATTAAAAGCACCGTACTGACCCTTAGAACCTGAGTTACTGTTGTTGGGCTACGCTGGTTTCATCATGTAGTGAGGTACGCAGTGAATAGTCCTGCAAGCCTGTATTCAGTCTATTGTTAAAGGTTGTTGTGCATTAGGCTGCAACAAAAACACACCAGTTACACATCTGCATTAGTCATTAAATGTGTATTTTATGCTTAAAAACTGCAAAGCTTTTGAATGACTTTTAAAAACATGATACAATAAAAATCATCTTTTTTTCCATCGCCAAAATCTATCCTCACAATTGTGCCAGTAGCCAATCAGAATGAAACTGACAAAATCCAGATATTTGTGGCCAGCTTAGCATGCAAAAGGTATATGCTGACAGATAAATGGAGTGTCTGAGTTGAGATGAATAGCATTTACTTTCGATTTACATTCTGCATTGACAGGTTCAACTCTGCACTTTTATCTGTTCATTTCAATGTCAAGAAATGACAACATGTCAAAAACGTAAGAGCTTTATTTGCCAAAAATAATAAGCTTGCATGTAGAAATAACATCTCATCAATCAAAATAAACACCTCCTCTTTTGTGTACAAACACAAGCTTTACTAAAGTTTAGAAACTAAATCTTCCTTAGAATTTTTCCATTTGTGGTTTATGGAGTCACCTAGGGTCCATCAACCCCTGCCAGGTTCTATGTATTTGTAAAAATCTATTTAGTATTATTTGTCAAAATATGCAGTGGGTCCAGATGTTTCTATATAAACAACAATAATGTGATTCTTTTCACTAACTACACCTTTGTTCTCTGAATCTTATTATTCCACCCACTTTGTGGAGCTTTGACATACAGCTGAGATTGGATGGATAGTTTTCAAAATATAGTTTTTGCCCAAAGTTTTTGCACCCCCTCTGTATGCAAATGTGTTTGAACTACCTCTTGTTTTTGCAGCCTCGTCTTTTTATTTAAAAGGTTTTGACCCCTTTGTTTCCAAACATTTTTGCATATCCCCTTACCTGTGAAACCGATGTAAACACTTACGTAGCTACACCCTACCAATCACCTTGAACACCACAGCAACCAGCTAACAGCACCCTGAAAACCATGTGAGAGACCCAGACAATCAACTTGTAATAACCACTAAGCCTATTCTCCACCTGCATTGCTTTACTAACAACCTAGTAACCACCTGGGGAAAAGCATGGTAATAATCTTGCAAGCTGCTGAAAAAGCATACATTTTGCATTTTTATGTAGTAATTCTTGCTCCATTTTTGCACACAAAACAGCATGACTAAAGTATGTTAGGTATGTCAATTACAGCACACAAAATATTCAGGGACTACACTGGCTATGAGTGAGAAATAATAATATACTGAGATGAAGATACCAGGTTCAAGCACATCGATTTAAAGCTGAGCTAGATCTCACTCACATACAATACAATACAGCACCACAGCACTAGTGAAGTCTGAACAAGACAGAGTGTGTTCCACGTTGGTTGGCACACCATTATTCTACCAGATTTGCACCCAGCCTTGGAAAGAGAACATCCTGTAGAAACAGAGTTTTCTGGGGCTCTAATGAAAAAGCACTCCCATTGCTTCACACAGCCACACACTTTGCTCTGCAGAACAACCTGCTATTGTAATCTTTCATTTCCCTCCTTTGGATGCTGTGATTCGGGGTCATTGTAAGTAATGCAGTTCTTGTAATGGATGAATACTTTTAGTAAGACATATTTTTGAGGCAGAGTCTAAAAGCATGACCTCATATTCTGTGTAAAGTTTCCACGAGAAAAGTTATATTTACATTTCTTTTTTTACTGCAAGGACACAAGGGACAGTAATGGCCCAAGAAATGGTAAATTCATGGTAAAGATGCAGACAGTGAAAACAGAAGAAATAAATGAGTTTTTACTCCAAACATAGTTTCATTATATTGGACTTATCAATGAATTAGAATGTGTTTCACAATTCAGTCACCTTTGCTGGATGTTTTGATTAAACAAATCAATTAGTATTTACTGGTCTGATTTCTGGAAAGATAGTTGCTGTCAAAAGCTTAATACAATAAGCAGATACAACCTACTGAGATCAATCATTTTGGGAATAAAAAATGCCTTTGCGACCTGAAGGTCGCAGGTTCAAGTCCCGGCCCGGGCACCACTGAGGTATCCTTGAGCAAGGTACCGTCCCACTACACTGCTCCCTGGGCGCTGTTGATAACTGCCCGCACATGTGTCCCTCATGTGTGCACGTGTGATGGGTTAAATGCACATTAAAGGTCACATTTCGTTGTGGTGCTTGAGTGTGTTCACAATGACAAAGAGTCACTTTCACTTTATTTATCAAGATCATAACTCATAACAAGCAGTGGTTTCAGGAAAGACTATTAGTGGACTATTTCAGGAAATCTGCTTTCCTACATAATCAACTCACACCTTGCTGGACCACCCCCTCTCATCCACTTCCAGTACATTTGATCCAACCTAATAAGGTCTTCTAAAATTTGTTAATTACCCTGAGAAAGTGTCTCAGATCTTTGAAATTCTCACAAAGGTTGCAGTAGTTACTGCACTAGTTATTGCAGTAGTTGCCCTCTGTTGTTGTATAAGCACTTGGCGTATGTATGTACTAAAGAAATAGCATCTGTTATTTATTTTACAACCACCAGCAATGTGTTGGTCTCCGTGTGGCACCACTCTCAGTGTTGATCTATGCAATGCGAACGCTTGATTGTTTCCTCTGTCCTGGAAGTCGCTTTGGATAAAAGCCTCAGCCAAACGAATAAATGTAAATGTAAATGTAATAAGGATCAAACAAGGGAAATTCACACCAGTACAATGTCCCTACGGCGTATGTTTGCAGTAACGTGTTTCAATATTCATCATTCTGCCTGTCATCACCTGATTGTCAACATAAATCACTAGATTCGTAAATGATCAATTTATTCGATATTGACAACCCGATATTACTCCATTACTGATCAAAACAACAGATCGCTGGACTCGTACGTTATCAGACGTGACAACCCCAGCGTTAACACATCCAGACTCAGCGTCGAGCGTGAGAATTTCATGGCTCATTTATATTGCATTTCACCCCAGTAATCTCATGCCAGCGCTGTAACTTGGAAATCGATGACTGAGATCACACCACCTTGTCATATCTGATGAGCGGAAACACGTTTGGCCTCATATTACGTATATTTCTGATGGTTTCGGGTGAGAGAGACGCGGACTTGGCTGGTGGAGCTCCAGCTCCTGGCTCGGTTCCTCCAGATGAACTTGTTAATTGCGGGCTGAACCTGAGGGCAAAGAGGTGGAAAGCCGTCACCTTTTGTTTCCGCCCAAACTGCCTCTCTAGCCTTATAGCCCGGCAGCCTTCCCTGCCAAGGTTCACACTTTATCATTCCACAGCATTTGGCTTTCCTTTGGCAGGTGGCAAAACGAGGCTGCGGGCACTGCGCTTGGCAGCCTCCTCTTGGTGCCGGGGTGCCAACTGCTGAGGCTCTTTGCCCGTATGCTGCCCGCTGGGGTGTGCGGGCCGCTGCCTGGCACGGCCACCTTTTCGCGCCAGGCACAAATGAGATTGGCGGTGAACGGCAAGGCGCTCCTTGGGGGCGGCCTGGGTGATATATGCCCCCCCCCAGCTGTGGCCTGGGCAGAAACAGGACAGGGCAAATGTGGTAGACCTCCCGCTCCCGCCAGGTTCGGAGAACACTCTGTCCTGAACGGTAGGGAGGGCGGACTAACAGCACACGAACGTGGACACGGTGTGCAAACAGAAAAACCTGGCAGAGACGGTGCATCTGTTCTTCCCACACATATGCACATACACACACTCTCTCGTTTTTATTACTGAAGTGGTACTGTCACGTAAGTGTAGTCTGCTGTTTGTGCTTGATCGGGTCTAGAAAGGACAACGTTAAGAACGCACATTAGTGCTGAACGATACATTGTTTATATCAGAACACCGCTGCTGGTGTTAGATGGTTTACTGGTAATGACTAGGGGTGTAACGATGAATCAGTGTGTATCAATGCATCAACCAAAATAGAGACCGATCCGATGTGTCGATGTGACGTATTAAAAACCGATGTGTTCATTCCACACTTCATTTTACTTCATTCTACCGTGTGCAGCGTTTTGTATTGGGACGCTGCTTTTTTCTTATGACTACACTGCTGCATTTGACCTTTAAAAATAAAATGTACCTGCGATTTAATGGAAATGGAGCCGATTGTGTGGAACTTCATCATATTTCATTCTGACTGCAGACCCCAGGATCAAACAAATCAATCGAATTGCAAAGCTGAAAAAAATCAAGGTATCAACAATGTCGGATCGTTGGCTAAAATAATGGATCGGATCAAACTGTGATGAAACTTGTTGATTTACACCCCTAACAATGACCGATGACCAAATCGTGTGAAGTTTCTGTCTGGATTGTAGGAATAGACGATATAGACTTAAAACTATATCAATATATATATATATATATATATAAATAACAAAAAAAACATAACAGTGGCATGACATAACATGACATCAGTGTACAATCCAAAAACAGTATTTTGATCTTGACTAGCACTTTCTCTGCCAAACCCCCCGAAAACAATAGAAATATACTTCTGTTTAAGAGCAAATCATGTTTAAATCATAAAACGTGTGAGACAGTGAGCTGTCCATGTTGTGAAGCCTGCGAGTGCACATCATTATTCTGTCAATATCACAATAACTTTATGGACAGAAATTGTATGGGATTATAATCATCAGTGAAATGATATTGCACAGTCCTTCTGAACACTGAAAATAAGAAGCAGCAATTTAAACATGCTGCAGGTGTTTAGCAGGTGTTTAACATGCTATTAGCAGCACTCAGGCAGTTTAGGTTCATAACATTACGCATAACTGAAATATCATCAGCGTGATATTGTCATATATTAGGGAAATATTGTGACCAAACCAACAATCATCCACATTCATTCTACCAGACTAGGGTTGCTCATAACTGCAAATAATCACGATTATCTTGATCAATATTGAGATCCCAATTGTTCTACATAATTTTTCATTTTTAGAAATATCACATTCAACGAACTTCAAAAATTATTTTAAACGGGAAATTTCTTAAACTTCCAACCGAAAAAAACCTCAGAAAACCCGAAAATCTGAAAAACCCAGTGGAATCCAGGCATGGCACAAAAGTGAGAGCGATGTTGCGAAATAAAACGCAGCGCAATAATCATTTCATCTCCATTATCTCCCTCATAATCGTCCAAATCCAAAATGGTAATTGGAAAACAAAATCTGATGAACTGCACAGCCCTACTGGATAACACAATATAAAGCAGGAATGTAAACATGCTACATCAGGTGTGATACATGCTATCAGCAGCACTCAGGCAGTATGGGTTCATAACATTATTAAAGCATAACCAACCAGACATGATCCAGGAAGTAGTTTTTCGTTTTTATTGTAGCTTTTACCTTAGCACTTGTCAATTGTTCTACTGTAGTAGTTTTTGTAAGCACTTGGCACATGTA
>JBBPDA010003777.1:0-17301 GCA_037974385.1 Arnoldichthys spilopterus | reverse complement strand
CTTGATTGTTTCCTCTGTCCTGGAAGTCGCTTTGGATAAAAGCGTCAGCCAAATGAATAAATGTAAATGTAAATAAATGTTAAATTAGATGTGTGTGTGAAGAACGTTTCCAGCATTTTCCACTGCCAAAAAATTCAGTCATTAAAAATAAATTAACTTTATCTCACTTGAGCAATTGGCTATGTTGCCAAAACAACTTCTGGTGGTGATGCCCTGTTTTGTCTGTAATGTATGGACTAAAGTCTCGGTCCTTATTCGTATGTGTATTGAACACTTGGCATGTATGAGCCTTTAGGATGAGTCTATACAATGACTTCCATAGGGCAGTCACATAAACTATGTAGCTGAGTAGGAAGCTCAAAGGCTGTGCATGCGCCACCTTGTCTTATGTATTGGTTTTAGGCTGGCAGAAAAGTTGTCAACTATTCATACTTCCATGGCTGTGCAATAAACCAGAGAAGGAATATGTGTATATGCAAAGTGTGTTGTATTATGCTGTCTGTTTTTTTGTTTTGTTTATCTATTAATTCATTTATTTACTTTGATTTATTGTCTTCTATGTTTAGCTCTATAAAGATTAAACTAAAGGGGAGGAAAGTGAGAAACTGAAAGTGCTGTTGTTAAACAGCTGCTCTGAAACTGCAACCAAAAAAAGTATGTAGCAATGGATATAACTGTTTAACTCCCCGAGTGAATGGTTCAAGATATTTATTAAGACTTAAATAGACAATGTCATTGAAATATACACAGCAAATTATACATTAAATTCTAGTTTGAGGGAGGATTGCCCCTTAATTGTTGGCCAGACAGGAAGAACAAGACCCCAATACATCGTGCACATGTTCACGCCACATGTGAGTATGCTGGCACCTGTGTGAACATTGGCCTTCAGCAGTGAGTAACAAACTACGTGATTTCTGAAACATGAATCTCGGTCTTTAAGTCCGCCCGTCCCATCCTGTTAAAACAGGCTTAAGCAATGCTTTCATCCCCATGGGCTCGTAACAGATCAACAGGCGGAATTTCAGGAGTGTGACTGTGTTTAATGTCCTCAAAATGAACTTTCTCAAAGACACATCACTGGAGCCACAGAGGAGTCAGCGTCTAAGCTACAGTTCTAATTGTTCCATTTCCTTTTCACCCGCCTCCCTTCGTTTTCAGAATGATCGTGGGAGGAAGACCTTGAATGCTTCCAGCACGCTGAGTCTTTACGACCTTGACATTCAACAATGCTCTCATGACAGCCAGCTAGCTGTTTGGCTAACATGACACTTTATTTTTCTCCCAGTCTGTCAAAATTAGATTTTTCACAGTGGAATTACAGGCAGGAAAGCCATCTACAGTCCACTTACAGTTTCGAGAAGCTGTACCTGCTTCGTTCTCGATGGCTTTAACATCTTTCAGCGTGGCTCACAGCTGCTGTTTTAAACATGACCTTCGGCTGTCCGCACCGCTCACAAAGTAAATAACTGCACTGACAGCCAAAAAACACCTGGACACAGTCTGAGAACAGCCATAACGTAGCACTGTCATGTGCTTGACATTACATGTGGACCTTAAAGGAGAAGTACATCAAATTATTAGAATGTTTTGCAGAAATTGTTGTTCGAAGTGGATTTAGCTGTTCGAGAAAATTGTAAAATAGTGAATATGAACAAAATCACTTTGGGGGACTATTTTGCTCCTGGCATGTACCACTCCAGTCTCAGGCAATAGGCAGCATCTTCATAACTTTCATGTGTGATAGAGCTTTTAGAGGAACGAGATGCCTGGTTCCATTCACCACCATTTCCAGTAGACTGGTATACTGCACAAGGTAAAAAAAGGACACTAAAACTAATAATAATTTAAATTTCATTGAAAACTGAAATTTTTTTCAGGAATAAAGGACCTTTTTTGGAGCACAGGAAATAAATGAACCCCTTCAATGTAATGCAAACAATTCATAGAGGTTCCCTAATGTTTGCAGCTTTACTTTTACCCCAAATCTTATTTAAAGTCTGCTCTTCCATGAATTAAATCTACTGCTGTCTTGCATTTTCCTCACTTTTCTGATAGCAATATACAGTACTACTTCTTGGAGCACAATGTTGTTCTAATAATGCATCAGAGGGTGTAGGAAAAATGTGTCCCAGCTCTACCTTTGTTCATACTAAGGGGTTTTGTAAGTCTTCAGCAGAAGTTGGGGCACCTGTGGGAACTGTTTAACCTTAAAGGCTTCATTTTTTTCCACTGCTGCAGGAAAGCTGTAAGTTTGCCAGTTTAATGCTTGGAGAAAAGTTGTCTATAAAATCTAAATCTGAAATATTTCAGTTTTTGGTGACCTTTTATTTATTTATTGTAAGCACTTATGTTTGTACCATTTTATGTAACTGAACTGCTAAAATTACTAGTAAAAACTGAAAAAAGGGTCTAAAACTTTTGACCGGTAATGTATATATTATAGTTGTATTGTATTTTATGGTTTTGTAGATTGTATGGGTTTGAAGTGTAAAAAAGCTCACATCACAGCATCCTCTTGCACATGCTCAGTGCTGCATTGCGGTACACTTTGACAGTCATGTATTTGGTTTCTTCATCAATAATATTAGGTGTGATTACGATAAATTACACTAAATTACAGTCAAGGAAGCCAGGACTGAAGCCTAATTACATCCATACAGACCAAACCATTACCTCTGAAAAAGTACAAGCCTGAACAGTGCTTCTCTGGGCACCCATTTAGCTTCTTACCGCAGTACAGTATTGTGCTAATAATGCTTCAGAAGTTGTAGGAACAATGTGTTCCAACTCTGCCTTTGTTCAGACAGAGGGGTTTGTAAGTATCAGCAGAAGTTGGGGCACCAGTGGGAATTGTTTGCTTTAACACATAAGGCTTAATTTGCTTCCATTGCTGAAGGAAAGTGGTAAATTCTTTTAGACTGGAGAAAACCTATTCTCTATAAAGTTCATGTACATTATGTATTTCTTATAAAACTCTAACAAAAACTAGAAAAAAATGCTTTTTAAATGTTTATATTAAACAAAAATACCTGGCATTGGGGTTAGCAACATTTACTGAGTGCCTGAATACAGATAAACAGGTGTATGAACATTGTGGAGAATGATATGTCTAAAAATATGATAAATGATATGGATAAAAATAGACAGAAAAAAAGAAAATTGTAGACTACATAAAAAGCAATCCAGCTACTTAACTTTATAAAAACAATATAACATATAACAACTGGTTTTATTCAGGTTTGATAAATACTTATGGAAGTATTCAGAGGTATGGGATTATGCTGAATAAAACTACTTAATGATATAGAACTGAAAACCTGAACATTTCTATGAAATTTTAATGGGGTAAGCAGCATGAAATTAGGGAATGTATACAGATGTAAAGGTGTGTGAAGATGTATGAAGTATGATTTGTATGCTTAAAATGTATTAAAAACATTTTGATTTCTTGCATGGTTTTGTTTAGGTCTTACATGTCAACATGCATTTTGATTGTAGTTGGTTTTTTTTTAATTTTTTTTTTATTGCTCATAATTCTCTGATGGCACGGTCTATATGGGTTCTGTGTTGTAGTTCTTTCTTTCAACAGTCCAGGTGTAGCACACTGTAATAAGCCTAAAAACCAGACCAGGGCAGCACTGAATACTGGTATAAACTGCCACTCATTCTGAATTTATTTCTAGAAATTAAAATGGATGGTTTGAGAAGTAAGGTGGCATTTCATAAGGTTTTCTAAAGTCCATTTATTTTAGTTTTTAAAATTAGTGTTTTTGGGTGAGTTCACCCTTCTGGCTAGAGAATGATGCATTTAGTGTTCAGCTAAAATCAGTTAAAAACAAGGTGAAGCCTACTGCACATCATGCAAGAAGATGCTAAAGTTGTGCAGCTTGGTGTAAAGGCACTATAAGAAATAAAAAATTGTAAATTCACAGCTAAAATTCTCCAGAAAACACACAGGCCCTTATGCAGTTTTAAGGTTTTCCCAGGACTTGGTCTAAACGCAGCTTAAGTGCAGACGTGAGAAGATAAATGTGAATATTTTATTTTGACAGTAATTCTATGACTTCTTTTTGCCAGTGTGGATGGAAAACTTCTTCTTAAGTCTTAAATTTCATTCAGAATGGTCTTAAAAAGGTCTTACAAAGTCTTAAATATAATTTTTTGAAACCTGCAGAAACCCTGTGTATGAATTAAAGTAATAAAAATACACAAAACCTAACAAAGAAAGTAAGACTAAATAATGGGGATCAAATATGGATTTTTCTTTTAAAAAAAACAAAGATTGCCAGTAAATAAAAATAAATAAATAATTTGCTAGCCCTTCTTAATAATTAGCTAATTTAGCCAAATACCTTGCATTGTGGATGGGTTTACTAGGTGATATTGTACACTGCCTAATCCACAACCTTTACATCCATTATTTTTATTGTTGATAGCACTTTACAATAAGGCTACCCGTGTAGAGTTTATAAATCATATATAATAGTGAGTAATTGTTAGGTTCTAAATAGCCTAAAACGAATGAATAAGCAGTTACAACACCACTTATAAGACATAAACAGAAGTGCAACAGTGATGACTTGGTTGGAGATGGGGTGGAGCTTATGCTGTGGACCTACCAACACCCAAATGGCTGAGTGTTTTTATATTCACAAATTTTATAAATTGTAGGCATGTGATTTGGTTGCAGTTTGTTAAATTACCATATGACTGCTTTTAAATGATGTGTTATAACTGCTTATTAATGCTTTTTAAAGCATTTATAACCTAAGCAAAAACCATTATTAAAATGTTTATGAACCATTTATAAGAGTAGTCTTATTGTAAAGTGTTAGGCCTTTGTAAAATCTTTGTACACACAAAATTTCATGTTGTTTTCCAAACTGTTATATTTCTAGGCCCTGAATGTTCTGGAAACTATAACACCATTGCGTAAACTTAAAGTTTGCTTTAAAGGATCTGAACTTTGATGTTAAGAGGCTCTAAGGGCTAATTAGCAGCCCTGAACCCCCCATTAATTTAAACAATGCTAATAAGCAGACAGCTCTGAAAGCCCTCTGTTGTTTTTCCGTGCGCTCTCACATCTTGATGCAAATGTTATGATATGATAAGCGATATGAGTGCATACAGAAAAAGCATGCAGGACAATCAGAGCTGCTGTCAGGCTGGTTAGCATGTGTGCAGTTTATGAATGGGGAGAGTCAACTCTACTGCATTTAGATATGATCATAAAAAACCTCTATAAAATCATTACAGCTGTTTCATGGCTGTATGTTTGCCACAAACAGCCTGTGTGTGAGAGAACATATCTTTATCAATGCAAACACCACTGCCGCCTTTACCTGCTTTCCAGACCTACCATTTTATTATATTGGACCAGCACACTTCCTGTGGACAAATAATTCAATAATGTTTTACTGTTGTTCTAACTGATTTAGGAACATAATGTTAAGCGTGGAAAGAACTGGCTCTGCCTTGAACAAACCAAAAAAGTAGATTAATGAGAAAACAATTTTACTAGAAGTGTCCAGTATACAAACAAACAAACAAATAAACAAAAGGCATTACTTTACAATAAGACCACCATTTTTCATAGTTTATAATTAGCTTATTAATGTAATTATTAGGTTATTAATGGCTTTAAGGTTTAATAAGCAGATATAAATACAATAATATGGTAATGACTTAAGTGATGGAGCGAGGCTTGAAGATAGGGTAAGGCTTAAGCTATGGACACACCAACACTGTATGTGTTGGGTATGTTGAGTGCTGTGATTTGGGTGTAATCATTAAAAAGATGGCCCAGCAGCCTTTAGTTATGTTCTTATATACTGCTTATGAAGGCATTACAAGGCATTTATAACCTAATGAATACATTTATTATAAACTATACATAAACCCGTTATGAGGAGAGTAATAAGTAAGTAAATAAATTAACACTTTCAGTATGTGTTACAATCAAACCATAATTAATTATTTGTTTAAAGGACAAATAAATGAGCAAAATTCATTATAAATTGTATTTGTTTATTTGTGCACCAGGCTTGTGGGGTTCTTGCAGAGATAACATTTTCTAGGCTTTGGCAAACAAAATGACGTTAAAAGAGCCAGCAACGTTTTACAGGACCTTTGTCTGTTGGGTCCCAACGGCTGCAAATTCACTATTAAGTTGTTTAGGTTAACACCATCTATTATTGGTCATTGCCAGACCATCTATGATTGGTTATTTGATAGCTTGTGATTGGTTGGAACCAAACTAGATGGAGACACAGCAAACATGGATAAGTTTGAGCAAACACAACATAGGCACAACTTTATTCTCTTCCTTTTCCTCAAGTTAATATGTAACCAGGGTTTTTTTCTCTAGATTACTAACAACAGGATGAAGAAATTCCTTGTTTGGTGTATACAGATGTTGACATTTTTGTGATAAAGAAATCTGAGACAGCAGCGGTGAGGGCTGAATTGTTCTATACTTCAGCACATGCTTACAGATTAGGGTGTCAGAAAGTCTTTAAAGATTGCTTAGCAACTTCACACAGTTTTAAGTAGAGTTGGGGGGTAGGGGGGTGCAGGGTTAAGGTTGTCATTTGTTTTTTTGCTAAACTATCACTTTGACAATACGACCGCTGATGGTCTATTTAACCAAAAAGAATTGCTAGAACCCAGAGGCTCTGAGGCTCTGCCATCCTCACGCATGAAACTACATGTCTTCTCATCCACCTGCCAAAACAATCTGTCAGGGTAACCCTGACAGGACACACCGGAGCAAAGTCTTAGGCTGACATTCAGGTGCACTTGCATGTAACGTGTGTTCTGGAGGCAACCACGTGTAGAGGCAAGCATTGCAAAACCATGGGAGGGGGGAAAAAGAAGAAAGAAAAAAAGAAGACAAGCGGGTAAAAGTTGCTCTGTGGCTTTTCTTGGAATTAGTCGAGACAAAGAACTTCTGCTAAACAAACACTACAATGTTGTTCCAGGAATGATCACTGACCAAATTTGAAACCATTAATCAGGAGCTCTGCAGTTGTTGGCTATCGGGTTTGAGGACACCTAGCTTAATGCATTCACATTGTATGCCTTTATTGCAAAGTACAAGGAATTTCTCATTGCACAGACTTTGACATGAATTCCAATAAATACACTAAAAATATTGTTACTGTCAGAGCAAAACCTTGTTTCTCCAGTTTATTATTATTATTATTATTATTATTATTATTATTATTATTATTATTTTACAAAATTAGAAAATACATTTATTTTACAATTACAGATTTAAAGAAATGGTCCAAAATGACTTAAAATAAATCTTTATATATTAACTTCCATTTAAAGTGAAAACAAAAGTTTAGTTTCAACTAAATCATATAAACCCTGATGATTTGGTTCCTCTTTTCCTCCATACTGTAGGGCAATGTTTCCTAATCTGTGCAGTTTCACAACCTTACAGTCTTATATTAGCTCCCAACTGTTTGTTTTTACCCATGCTGATGGATGAAAAAGGGATTTCCCATGTGTGTAACCTCTTATTTATACCCCAGGGAAACAGAAACTGGGCATAGGCTATAACAGAGTAATTGGAGAATGATTTTGCACAAGTCATGTGTAAACACCTTTAGGACCTTAGCCTATCTGAACTGGTTAGCTAGCATTTGCTCCCTCGCCAAAGCCCCTAGCTGGCCTGTAACATGTCAGTGAGTGAAGGGTTAAGAGCATTGCGGTGCTCTGTGCTCGGACTGCTACAAAAATTACCAGCAGTTTTACAGCTCTAAAAGAGTCTTTTGTTTCTCAGCAAACCACAAAATGGCAAAAAAGGTAAAATAAAAAATGTTGTGGAATTTTTCTTATCTGTTTGACAAGTAACCAAATAATAAGCAGAATAATGTACAATCCTCCACTATGTGTCAAGTAAAGTAAATTTTTTTCTATAGCTCTTTTTACAACTGACATTGTCACAAAGCAGCTTCACAGAATCCTAATGGACAAGCCAAAGGCGACAGAGGCAAGAAAACTCCCTGAGTTGTAGGAAGAAACCTTGGGACTATATACTAATAATCTCAGTTTAAAGAGATGGCAACAGTACCTGAAACACTCCACAAGACCTGCAGTTTTGGAGATGCTCTGACACAGTCGCCCAGTCATTACAATAAGGCCATTGTCAGTCACTTAAAACCTTGTCCATTTTTCTTGCTTGTAGCACATCAACTTCAAGAACTGCTGCCTAATAAATCTTACTCATGTTAGTAAGATAGTCAGTGCTGTTCATTTTACCTGTCAGTGGTGTTAATGTTATGGTTGATCACTGTATATCATATAGCATCACGTATGCTGCACATACTGCATCTGTAAATAATGCTTTTCTTGCACTTATGGTTAGCCTCTTACAAAGATTTGACTGGCTGTGTACCCGAAACTCTGTACAATAATCCACATTATAGCAAGAAGTTATTCCACACTTCACTGAAAGGTAACAATGAAAATCAAGGTGTATATGAATTTTGGAGGGCATTTCATTGCACTGCAAATTAGAGCTGTCTTAGTGCAGAACAAGCCTACAAGACAAGCGTATTCAGCTCCTGAACAGAGGCCAGGAGTTTAGAGAAACAATCTGCATGAGCGCTTAATTTCAAGAGTTTGGGGGAAAAAAAAAGAAAAAAAAACACGATGGCAGTCATTCAAACACCCACACATAAAGTCTAGATTTATATGCTGTGGCTATACTGCCCCATAAAAATGTATCCCTCCACTGAGAGAGCGTATAAACCTGGAGTAGGTTCTGATGATTAAACCTGTGAGCCTGAAACTGCATATTTTTTTTATAGCTTCAAACACAGATGACCCAGTCAAAATCAGTCAGGCTTGCCTTATCCCAAGCACCTTGGATGAAACCGCCAGTGTTGTTAATGCAACATGAGATGATTTGCAAAAGCTACAAAAGCTCTGTGTATTAAAATGTCTGGCCTTTTTCAAGTACTTCGATGCAAAATGCTCCAGTTGGATTTGTGTTGATTTGTAGACCCCCCAAACCCTTTCCCCAGGCCTGCTCATCTACATCTAAATTGAAGTCACGTTTTTGGAGGAGTCTTCTTGGCCTAGCTTCTACATCTGATGGGCATATGAGAGCATGAAGAAGAAGAAAGCATTTTGCAAACATTTATTCTTTCGTCTGTGAGGATCTTGGCATTTTATTTTCATCAGCTGCTTCTCCTTTGATTCCCTTCATTAGATAATTTAAAGCAAAGGCTCTGCAGTGTGACTGCTGTGGTAGTGATTCAAACAAACTCATTTCTGATTAAAAATATGTGGTTTATGTAAACAATGGTCAAAAATAAAAAAAATAAATAAACATGACTGTTCTATTATTTTGTATTATGTGCACTTTATTTGAGTACTATTACAGTTCTATTTGCCTAAGAGAACATTTTATTTTAGTAGTACTAGCACTGTCTTTTAGTCGCTGCATCACACACCATCACAACAAAATTGGAAACATTTTATTTTGATGATCACCTGTAGATCATCTACAGATAATTTAACAGTGAACAAATTATTTGGTGAAACTTAATTGAATAATGTTAAAATCAGGATTAAGATTAGAATTAGGTTTATGGGTTAAATTAGCGGTTCGGGTTAGATTTATATTTAGGGCTAAATTTAAGGTCAGGGTCACATCTTTGGATGCTGAAAATGGCACCAAGGCCAAAGGTGCTTGAACCCACTGCACCTAAGGCCTCCCTCCCCTTTTTTCACATGCTTTTCACTAGCTTTCACATGTGTAAAAATTCTGTGCCCATGACCCTGCTGCTGATTCACTAGTTGTCCTTCCTTGGATCACTTTTGGTAGATAAAAACTACTGCATACCTGGAAAAAACTTACAAAAAACAAAAGCAACTTGAATAACTTGTGTATTCACTCCTATAGTCTACTATAGGACAAAAACCTGAACAAAATTTCGAGTTCCGACTTTCCACTTCCAATGTCCATCGAGCACAGCACAAGCAGAGATGGAAGAGACAAAACACACCCAGGAAACAGTGTTGCAGGATGGTACCTTGCTCAAGGGTTCTTCAGTAGCACCTGGGTTGGAGTTTGAACCTGCGAGCCTCTGATCATAACTTGCCCTACTTGCCCTAACCTCTAGACTACCACTGCCCATAAACGTACATCCATAATAATAGAAACATACATACAGATGTACAACAGCAAGACTGGAAGGGACTGAATATCTTGCCTGTTTTATGCCAAGTTGAATAAAGTGTTGTATTAGCATCTATGCTTTGTCCTATGGAACGAGATGTGCTGGGTTCTGCTGACATTGATATTGTCACCTGTTCAACCAGCTGTGTAAAATAATGAAGCTCTGCTGCAGCTTTAACATTGTTAACTAAACTATGTCCCAAATCGTTATAGTATGTGCTGTAACTCTGTAAGTTTGGCTGAATACAAGTGGTCCGCTGAACAGCTTGGATACACATGATAGACACAGGTATGCCAATGTGTTTCAGCTGTCCAATTCTGGACCGATTGCCTAAGACATAAGACATTTCAAGGCCCTATGTAAACAGGGTCTTGTTAGTCTCCAGTGTGCTCTGTTATCCTTTTCAGTTTGTTCATGCAGATCAAGGCATATGGTCCACAGCAGTAATACATCTCCATGCCTTAATAATAATTCACTGTTCTCTCTTTTCCCTCAGTAGTACTGCATGAATGTTAAGTAAATTTTTTTCCGGCTCCTGTGTAACACTGAAAGGCCCGATAGATCCTACATGACGTGAACTCTGTGTCAGGTCAGTCTTTCCAACACAAACACCGTCAAGCTTATCCTAAACACAGTGGTCCCAAACAAACTCAAACAACCATCTCAGTTTGGCTCACCACAGCTAGCGGCTGTCCAAACGCACAAATACATTAGCTACTGAATATTCCAGGCCATTTGGGCTTGACATCAACTGCAGCTTCAATTGCACGCTTGAGGACTGTAGTCGATTCATTGAGGCATTTCCTACAAGCGAACGGTGCAGTTTTCTAAAAACATCAGGAACTAACATTTGATATTATATCTGCTGTTATTTTTTTTGGGACACTGATTTTGTAGCTTGAAACTGACATCTGACACACTAAAAAAAGACAATTTTCTCCCTTTAAATTAAAATATTTGATGATAAAATGCTTTCCTTCATACCACATCCTTAAAAAGACACTATGAATAATTCAAAGCAGATACTGAATAATCAGGTCAACCTTCTATTTAATGGTACTTGCTCACAATTTTGCAAGAGCCTTACTATGTGCATACATACAGGTTCTGTGCCTTAATACATTGATATATTCAGATCTTGTGAATCAGTACATGCATATATACAGATTCTAAGGATCAGTACATGTTTTTTTTGCATTTTTGTGGCTTTTAATCCACTCACTTCTGCTGAGGAGCCCATATGAACAGCCCTAAAGAACTGATCTAAAGTCATATGAAGAACTAATATATATATATATATATATATATATATATATTTTTTTTTTTTTTTATTTGTTTTTCCTTTTCTTTTCTCTCATCTGTTCTTACTGTCTGGTGTCGACCAGAGGACGATGTGTTCCCCCTTCTGAGGCTTAGTTCCTCCCGAGGTCTCTTCTTACAGCTTAGGAAGTTTTTCCTTGCCTCTGTCACCTTTGGCTTGCTCTTTGGGGGCTAGGACCTAATTTCTGTAAAGCTGCTTTGCAACAACGTCAGTTTTAAAAAGCGCTATAGAAATAAACATGACTTGACTTGACATGCATATATATGGTTCTTGTGCATATATACAGGTCCTCTGAACTATAGGGCTATTGCTATTTTGTCTGCAAGATGGTATTATCTGCTAGAGGCAATTTGAAGAAACAACATTTGAGCAGTAGAAGAAATGCTTGGCCTACTAGAACATTATACAAATATCTAAATTTACATCAAGTTATTGCTTCATTTTTTGTCAATGCAGTGTTTGTGTAGAAACCCTACTCTTTTCTTTAACCTAGGAGTGGGCAACTCCAGTCCTGGAAGGCCTGTGTTCACCAAAATTTGGTAGCTTCCCTCCTCATACTCACTCAATAAATTTGGCAATGAACATGAGAGGTGTGTTTAAGCAGGGAAAACACCAAACTTTGCTGGATCCTGGCCCTCCAGGACTGCAGTTGCTCACTCCTGCTCTAACCCTACCCCCTAAATAGACTGTGACTGAAACTGGGATTGAACTAGCATTGTGTTATTTTTAGAAAGCGAGCATTGGTGTAGAAATGATACTTAAAGGATAATCCAAATAATCATTTTGAACTAAACAGCCCAATATTCCACACAATGTAAATATACAAACTTTAAAATCATGTATATGCACCAAATAGTAGCTTCAATTAGAATAATATATTTTTAATTCATTAACAAATAATAGTGAATAATTAAAAAATCATAGTAAGTAGCAAGCTTGGCTCTAAATGCAATCAAACAGTGAATAAGTTAAAACAGGCAGTCTACTGTAGATATGTTTTAGTTGCTCACCATGTCATATTTATTTACTCTACATTTTTTCTACAGCACAAATGTTTCTAATACTTATCAACCTGCATTGAAATCTAAATCAAACTCTCATCTGCTCTCCTAATCTGACTTCTACAGTTTTTTCACAAAGTCAATAGACTTGTAGATAATGAAAATACAGGATTAAGTTGTCTTCAATTTTGTTTGAGGTGTTTCTAGATCTCTGTGTTAAAATGTGTCTGGTCCAGTTAAATTGGGTTTAGAATGGTATAGAGTAACCCTGGCATGGCTTAAACCCTCAGGGGAGTTGCTGGCAGTGTCCCACCTGCCCTCATTAGAACCTCATTACCTCTCATTACTGCTGCAGCACGCTACGCTATGTGAGCACACATCTACAGAGAGAAACCTTTAATTCAGGCTCAATGGGAAACCCGAGACACCTCATGAATAATAATAGCAGACATCATTGTATAGGAGGAAAATAGCACTGTCCATCTGCCTCCATACAGGAGCGCATCAGGGCAATTTGAAGAGTCCTACTACCTTTCCCTGTAGACTGGGCTAACACGAACTGCAGGCTGTAGAAGAGATCACTGCTTGAACTTGACACACACACATGCTGCTGGGTACACAGCCTTTTAAGAGCTTGGAAATATATTTACCTATATGTAACTGTTCAGTTCTCACAGATAATTTTCAATTAGCCAGCTGAGTGTTAATGCTTATCTTCAAGTACACTAGAGGGCCCTCCTTGATTCGAAGAGCAATGTTAAAAAATCTTGATGGATGGCTTTCTTTTTTAAATCATGGGCTCAAACTCTTTTGACTCAAGAAACCTTAAATACATTGGGGAGGAGATTGCAAGTTCTAGAGGTTTCACAGTGCTGGAATGGTATTAGCATTAGCAGATCCGTGTGATTTGGAAGAAGCACCTGTTCACCCTTACGCTCCCAGTACTGATGTTATGGTGTGATTGAAGATTGGAGTCCTAGCTAGTGGGTAGATTTGGAGATGAAAATTAAGAAAAAAACAATGATCATAGATGTTATGACCAAGGTTGGACTTTTGGCAAAGCCTACCCAGCTTTCTGTATGATATGCTAAGTTATTGCAAACTGACCGAGAGTACATTCATTTTTTAAAGCATTTTGGAAAGCAAAATATATTTGGGATGTGAATATGTGCAGAAAAAAAATGTCACCAGTTTTGATGATAGAACTAGTTTTTCTTCTCCCATAACCACTATACTATCGTCTGCTCACAACTGTAGAAAGACTTTATATGTTACAGATGTTGGCTCAATTGTTCTTAGCCTGTTCCCTGGTGCTTTATTTTCTTAGGCAGCAAAACTAACAAGCCAGATACTGATAAACAGCCTTTTGTGATCATTCTTGCCAATATGCAGCTTTTCTTAATTCAGTACCTTCCACGTGTACAGGACATGCTGTCAGTTTACATTTCTGTGTAACACTTCATTTAGTCCTCTCTCTCTCTTTCTCTCTCTCTCTCTCTCTCTACATTTATTGCGATTGATAAATCAATAAATGGTACAAACAAATATAAATTAATGTAACAGTTTAACTGATTTTCCACTGAAAATCAATAAACAAAGCTGCCTTAAAGTTTTACATTCATTAAACTTCAAATAATATGTAACCTGAATTTAAACACAGATGTTATTCTGTTAACATACTGAAAGAAAACCATTTAATTAAAAACAGTATTTAAAGTGAAAGCACTCTTTTTTTACCATTAATATTTTAAGGTGGCCCAGTTGTAAACTTTTTAAAGTTACAACACCAAATTTTTTAAGATTACGAAAGCACTCATTATAATGTGAAAACACCATAGTATTAGTGTTCCAACTATCCATCCATTTCCTAAACTGCTTTTTCCATTTCTGGGTTGTGGGGAAGCCTCCCCAAGCCTTAGGACAGTGAGAGGAAACCAGAGCACCCGGAGAAAACCCACGCAAACATGGGGAGCACTTGCAAATTCCGCACAGAAAGGCACCCATGGCCGAGCCGGGAATCAAACCCAGGATCTTCACAGCCCCAACCACACAGTGTTACAGCATTTAATTTAACTCCATCCCAATTCCTACCTCTAACCCTAACCCTTATAGCAACATTCCCAGTGGTGGCCCCAGGCTCAGAACATTTACATTGTATTCAGATTGCAAATTTTTAGGTGAACTTTGGGCACTGTATCTGATGATTGTGCTGCTCGGTAATTTTAAATTTTAAATTTTAAATTCTTACCTTGTTTTTTATACTGGCAGTGTCTTTAAATAGGTTGACATTTTTAGAATTAGCAATACACAAAGTGTCTAACTAACCTTTATTATTTAATGTCATTTATTAAAAGTAAATGCTATTTATTAAAAATGAAAGTTATCTATTAAAAGTAAAATGTATATATTAAAAGCAAAGTAAATTATTGAATTATTTCATAATATATATTATTATATATATATAATTTGGGTAGCAGGGTTGAACTTTGGTGCTGTCAGTCAATCTTGTAGTTTGAAAAAAAATTGAAAAGAATAAAGAAAAACATTTTTTAAGGACATTTGCATGTCACAACATATGGTTTAATATGGGATCAGTGAAATTTTCTACACATTTTAGAGGGGTGAACAGTGTAATGAGCTTGGACTGTTTTTTAAGTGCTGTAGAAAAGTTTTATTATTGTTTTAGGGTATTTCTCAGAAAAATGCACATGTTTTTTTGTTATGCTGTTTTTCTTGTAGCACCATGGTCCTGGAGGTTTTGTTTCACTATGTACTGTGCTAACTGTATATGGTTGATGTGACAATAAAAGCCTACTTGACTTGACAAGACGTGACTTGAGTTATCATGAACATTGTTTTTTACCTTTACATGCATGTTTGTGACCGTAACATCAGCAAACAGCACTCATGCATAAAGTGTGTCTGAATTTTTCCTTCCTCCAGTGCTCGTATTGGTTTCACCTCACCGCTTAGTGTCTGACACGCTAACCACTCTGACCCCGCCCAGATGAAAATGATAAAAGTCTGTAACGTGTTCCATGTCTGCAGGAGGAAGAAGGGAGCACTAGCAAACCCCTCTGGTTGTGTAACTTGAGCAGCTTGTCGGAGAGATGGAGATGGGGAGAGAGCGAGAGAGAGAGAGAGCGAGAGAGAGAGAGAAAAAGAGGGACAGAGAGAGAGAGAGAATGAGAGAGAGACAAGAGGGGAAGTTAAGAAAAGTGAGAGAAAGTGAGAGCTAATGTTTCGGGGGGAGAAAGAAAAGCAGAGCGACAAAAAAAAAAACTCTCTCAGAAGCTCTCGTCTTTACCTGGCACACCAGTCTAAGAATGCACCTCTGACTATAACGGAAGAATCTCACAATACACTTTTCACAAAGTGTCTCCAAAGTACAAATTCAAAGTTCTGACTCTTCCCACAGCATCCAGGATAATTTTGGAAGAACGTGGAGAGGGTCCCCCTTCACTCTTCAGCTTAAAGACCATCTCTGCTGGCAGCCCACAGTTGCACAGACACACACACACACCCACACTCAAACAGCAGCAGTCCTTGAGGGCGTTTTCACAAGACCGCAGATTATTCCTGTCTAAGCCACAGGATTTTATTTAAATTATGGCAATAAACACACTTAAAACTGCCGAATTCTTTTCAGATGTAACACTTTTATGTCATTATGTCGTAAGATCTTCTCTGTTTCTAATCTCTGACCTGCCTGATCACCTTCTACCAACTCAACATGTTCTTCATCCCTTGGCTGGATTAACACACCACAGTTTACAATACATTATAGATAAAGATATAGATTTTACAGCTGCAGATTCTTCTTTCTTGCCAGTCAATCAATGCACATGGCTTCATATTTGAGAAAGACCACCCCCCTGTTGAGAGGTACCCTCCAAAATGAACCATACACAGATTAGCACCCTTCTACTCACCTATGGAACCCCTCTCCTCTTCCCCTCTTTCTCGTTCTCTCTCTGTTCCTCAATTTTCTCAGGTTTCAACACAAAGTCCAAACCCAAAGTTAGTAGTAGTCCAGCTCACTCACAGTTTTTTTTTTTAAATCCCAGAAAGCCGTATCCTGTCAGCTCTTTTAAAGATTAGTTATCCAGGTTGTGTGCCACTCACCCTGCTCAACTCCCACTCTCCCTGTAAGAAAATTGATTGTTCTGAAAGTTTTGAGTCCCACAGTTGTTTCCCTCAGCTTCCCCAGGGCTATCCAGCAGGTCCTAGTGCCTCCCTCCCTTGCCCAGCCCCTCCTTCCTCTCTGCTCTATAGGCTGTAAAGTTAGTGGTGTGGAGCCAAGGGTAGTGGAGGAAAGGCAAGCTTTGTTTTGGCTCAACTCATGGGATGATTCACAGGACTGATGCACTTGACATTTCCCACAGATCAGTGTCACTACACCTGCGCTAGCTTACACCTGCTTAAGTGGCTTTAATCAGGATGGAAACAGAAAGAAATGCTAAAGTTAAATCAGCTCAGAAGAGAAAACATCTGGAAATTTGGTAAATGTTACATTATATGGAATGCTTGGAAATGTTTACACCATTTGCATTGTGTATGTTGCCTGTCAGTGGTCATAATGGTATGGCTGATCAGAGTAATGGCATTTAATAAATTTAGTAAATGTTTGTTTAATGCTTATTTAATATTTATTTACTAGGGACAGATAGAATGATATACACTATTACAACTAACTATTAAGTACTTAGTGTAATTTATGTGTCTAATTTGCAGATTATATATATTTCTTATATTGTACTATTACATCACCCCCTAT
>JBBPDA010003738.1:2671-17302 GCA_037974385.1 Arnoldichthys spilopterus | reverse complement strand
GAGAGAGAGAGAGAGAGAAAGAGAGAGAGAGAGAAAGAGAGAAAGAGAGAAAGAGAGAGAGAGAGAGAGAGAGAGAGGGAAATAAAAAGAACTGGGGCAGTTGTGTGAGAGAGGGGGAAATGTGGTGTTAGCTGTGATGATTAAAAACCATAGTAATTTGAGGATTCTTAACATATAAATACAACAACAGCCAAGAACCAACATTAACTAGATCAACTGCTCAAGCAGGCAGAACTAAACCAGAAAGGAGCACATACACAAGTTTAAGCTTATTTAATATTAAAAAAAGATGAATAAGTTTTGTAAAATAATTCCTCAAATTACAGCATTTCAAAATAAACAATATTTGGTAGTTTACTCTATAACGGTCATCACAAAAGAACCCAAAATAGGAAAGACTTTCTTCAGAGACATCTGCAGAGGCACATCTGCAAAACTGTCTTTTTCACAGAAGTAGCCAGCTCTACTGAATGCCTCTGATGTTCAAGCAGTACTGGCTGTAATAATATTAAGCGTAGTAAAAGTAAAGGTCAGTCATATTTGAAAAATGCTTGAAGGGAGTAGTGTTTGGTTTCCGTGTATAGTTCAATCTGACAGGTCTTTAAAATGAGTAAAATTAAAAAAAGAAGAACTGGATTAGTACATGTCTGTTAAAAAATACTGCAGATATAAATGTAGTTTATGGAAATGGCTGATGATCGAACCGATGTTAAACCACTAAAGACATAGAGACTTGCACTCAGTTGATATATGCTATTTCAGTAATGATTTCATATCAAATGTAAATTGGCTAAATTAACTCAAACCCTTTAAAAAAGTTTTTCATTTTTTAAGTTTAAAACATAGTTTGCGCTTATCAAATCAAAGAAAACATCATGTTTCCATTTAATCTGCATATATTTTCCATAAATCCTTAGTCTTTTGATTTCCAAGAGCAGGAAAAACAGGGGTCCTCTCAGTTGAAATGCTGAAACATAAACAGCACATTGGGCCTCTGAAACAGCAATTCCCTCAGTAGTGCCATTTTAAAATTCCTGTTGGTTAAGTAATGTTCCCAAACTGATGTAAGTGTTTTTAATAAACATCACAAGCATAATAAATAATCATAAAAATCCCTGAAGGGGAGACAGTCCAATCAGTGGTTCTATTCTTCCCTTGCTAATCCAGGCCTGGCATTGAGTTCAGCTATGCTGCCAATGAGGCTGGACTTCCCTAGGTTCAGAATGTCCCACCTCTTCAAATTAAAACACTTGATACTGGCACCTTGGTGGACCTTCCGCTCTTAGGGACAATGATTGGTGCATCATCTAAAACAGAGAGAAATAACTTTTAGACTATAGACTGGTAGTGTCACAGGAATCATAATTTACTTTTTAGTGCTTCAAGCAGTTTTGTATTTATATAGTTTTGGACTACTAAATCTGGCATTCCAATAAAGCAAACAGAAAACATGAAATAATTATGCACACACCCACATGTAGGCACAAAAAATTATAACGAAGTAATAAGCAAGTGAGTCTGCTCACCTGACGGGACATAGTTCTCTGCGAGCTGTCTGTCTTTTTCGATGAAGAGGGCAGTGGCCAAGAAGAAGGCTCCACCCCCCACTGCCACGAAGGAACACAGCAGGAGAGAGAGCTGCAAAGAGCGGAACTGCCACATGTAGGAATCAACCTGCTTCAGTGAGTCAGACACCTAACAGGGAGAGAAAAAGAGAATTCTTTAAAAAGCTTTCTGTGCTTCAATTATAGACTGACATCATCTGTTTAAGCATGTTCATGCATGTGTAGGGCTGCAATCTTCAGATGAGTAAAATGAATATTAGCTGATGACAGAAAGTATTTGATTTAAAAAAGCGATCTTCATGTAATAATTGCATAACTGTCATCATTTAGATTGCATTAAGTGTTGAAGAAAACATGGCTTCAATTTCACCAAAAAAGTGGTCACTTGCTGCAAGGAACACTGAATCAAATGGAATTTTGAATGAGGGTGGTGGCAACAGAATGATAAAGTAATAGTGAATTAGCAGACTAACTGAATAACAGTAAAGAGGTTAACTTATAAATATAAATAGTTTGTGTGTCACATACCACTCCTATGAGGTAGGGACTCCCTGCATCACCCAGCAGGTGTGAAAGAACAATCTGGAAAGCCTCTGCAGTGGACCGCCGCGTTGGGACCACAACATACTTTTGGAGAGAGTGAGAAAGAGTTTGTGAGTAAGCAAGTAAGTGAGAGACAGATGGGCAGACATGGTGGTGCAACTCTGAAGAGTAAAAACTAGAGAGAAGAGGAGGAAGCTCACCAGCAGGATGTCAGCCACAATCGCCCAATTCATAGAGAGGAACGTTTCACCCAAAAAGATGAAGAACTGATGCAAACATGAAAGAGGACTTAAGTAAAAACGTAGCCACATCTAATAAGGTCAAAGTGCAAATAATACTGTTGCCTTTAACTGTAAATCTGGGGAGCATGCACCCTAGTGTGTTTACATTAGTAACATCAAGCAAACTTACATATGTGGCTATAGTGCTCATCTCTGCAAAGACAATGGAGAGATAAAGGAATGGAGAAGCCAAAAGGAGCCCAGCAGCACAAACTAGTGGGTCAGCACGTGTTGTTGTCTTCCTCAGACGCTGACTGATTGCTACACCCATTGCCACCCCCAACACACCAGTCACACATGTGATAATGCCAAAGTACAGACTGGAAGGCAAACACAGGGAGAGGATTAGAATAATCATACAAAGTTACCAAGTACTGTGAAATGTGTTGATGTAACAGAGCCTTTGTGTTTATTTAGTTTTCTCCCAGAGGTATATTATTGCCTTTAAATGCCTATTAATGTAACTCCTTCATAGTGGGCCAGCAATCAAAGTCACACTAACTGCTTTATGACATTTTGTTAAAAGAAAAAGAACATTTTTTAGAGATGGAGTTTCCAAGTACAAGACAACTGTTAAGAAGTCACGAAAAGAATTTGACAAGAATACTCTGACTTCTTTTAGGATTTTGTAAGTGTGTAAGAGAGTGTGTGTGTGTGTTACCTGTCAGTAGTGTCACAAGGCCCTTTAACACATGGCTGTTTTTCTCCAGTGAATACTGCAGCTCTGAAGAGGAAGGCAGGAGCCCACAGAGCCAGAGAGCCTGTGACGAAGGCCACCGCCGTGAAACCAAACGTTGACAGAACAAAACTCTTACTGCGCACACACACACACACAAATTGATACATTAATATACATTAAATGGAAGAATATGTTGTATTCCCTTGAAAAGTTTTCATTTTAGAGATAGTTTTGCTTCTGCAGCAATGATATTCACTTTGCTTCCAAGTTCAATACAAATCCATGAAGCATAATAAGCGACAATAAGACAAAAAAAAAAATCACTATCCAGTTTGGTGTTAAATGCAAATTGAAATGGACTGCAATAATCAGGTGTAATAATACTGATACATTATAAAACTGCTGGTCACAAACACTTTCAATAAATGTGCTTGCTGTACGCTCCTGCACAAACCAATAGAAAAACGACTGTGACTTTGCACTGCGGAGCGCAAAGGATGCTTTTGTTTTGTTACTGAACATGACGAAGACCTTTCATTTTATTTAATAATTATAACAATGTAGAAAGTTAATAGCCCCAGGGATTCACATTCTTACAACTCTTTTAGATTACACAGATTAACCCACTTCTTTGGTGCATATCATGTTTGATAAGGTCTCATTTGAATTCGTCTTTAGATTTTCATATTACCATTTTGAACCGTGCTATAATCAGCTTGTATTTAAAGAAGTCTTGCCTTGCATATGCCTTCTTTGGCAAAAAGTAAAAGCTGCAGCTTGAGCAGTAATCCAAGGTGGCACAGAATACCAAGAAAGCTATATCTACCTCAAACAAGATGCCATTGGTTAGATGACATACACTTCCATCAACAAAGCTCCTGATCAAGGGTGTAATGGGAAAGTATGCATCCTAGTTCCCCCCAACACTACTCACTTCTTGCAGAGGGCCTTCATGTCAGCAAGCCAGCTGGTCCTGTGCAGGGTGTGTTCAGGTCGGGCCTCGACAGCACCACGCTTGGGCTCTTTAACCACACACACCAACAAAAGCACAGCTACCAGCCCCAGAGCAGGGGTAACCTGTCAGAGAGAGTGAGAGCAAAAGTGAGAGATTTTTATACTAAAGTATGTAAGTGGGAAGAAAATGGTGTGGGAATGTGAGGTGTTTAGCAGATGTAGACCTACCCGCAGGGCCCAATGCCAGTCTTTGGCTCGGTTATCCACTGAAGATCCAATTATATAGCCAAGACCACTAACAGACAAAATGAATGAATGCACTAATGAATGAATGCTACCATATACCAAAATGATAATTTTATAAGAGCAAGAAAGGAAGTCTTTATTTTAAGCAAGATTTTTTTCCAAATCATTTTAGACCATTTCATTTGGTCGACCCATCATGAAATGTCAACACATTCTAAAGGATAATCAATAAATAAATATTTTAAAAAAGGGAGTTATGATGTTTCAGTATGAAAGCGATATTTTAAAATATGTAACAGAAAAACTTGAAGATGTTATGAAATATTTTGTCATCAATATTTGTTATATAGCCAATTTTTACATCCAGTTTTTCAGATTTTCCACTGATTGTAGTATATCCAGTTTGGTGTTAAATGCAAATTGAAATGGACTGCAATAATCAGGTGTAATAAAATGAAGATTACACCAATACAAAGTACAACAAAAAATTTGCAGAATGCCATAAATATTATTTTTTGTTTAGAAAAATTAAAAATGCAGCAACTTTACTTTGGACCTTATTTACCTTAAGTGTGCATTTTCTCACCTGCCTACAGGAATGGCAAAGTAGAAGACGGAGAGCATAAAGGTTCTTTTCTCTTTGATGAAAAGATCAGCAATGATGGTGGGAGCAATAGTGGAGTAACTGGCCTCACCTACCCCCACCAGCCCCCGTGTTAATAACAGGGCCCAGAAATACTGATGAGAGAGCGAGAGAAAGAGGGCAGTGAATCAGAGGACAGAAGGCAGTTAGACTGCTTAAATGAATGAACATATTCAAGCATTAGCAAACATTTGTACAACATTTATGATCATAAAGATCAACAAAACATTTAAAAACATTAAAATATTTCAAAAACTGTATTTTAAAAAATTATTGTTTTAGCAAAGGTTTTGGTGTGCTACTCACATCTTTACCAATGAAGGAACTGGCTAGAGTGACCACTGACCAGAAGCCAATGCCCACACACATGATTATCTTCCGGTTGTACCTGTCTCCCAGGTAACCAAAGAGAGGAGCCAGAAACATGTAGCTGCATATAAAGACTGTGAGAGAAAGGTGTCTTACACACTCAAGTCTTGCTTTTTATTTCACATGTTTTCAGTAAAGCTATCCAGCTTTAATTAAATGCTATTGATTTATGTATAAAATAAATTTGAACATAAAAATATTCAAACAATTTTTTCTCCTCACCGGTCTGGAGAAGCCCTGATTTACCATCACTAATGCTGAAGAATTGCTCAATGTCCGGAAGGACACCTGGAAAAAAAGCACATCATCAAAATAAGCTTGAATCTTTTTGATCTTCATTCTCACTGTGTTCTCGCAGATCCTTTATGAAAGAAATGGTGAGAACAAAGGAATTCAATAGATTTTTCAACATTTCTGCATAATTAAAAGATAATATATAAACAAAGTCGTTCAGAGTGGTCTGATGTGAAATGTGCCTTTCTAATTTACCAAGTCTAGTAAATAGAATAAGTATATTTGACTGGTTAACAGTTTGTCTAAAGACTGACCAATGAATTTGAAACCATTTAGTCCTATAAGTCAATGGTTTTCCACACATCATGCCTTACATTACTATATTACCAAGTCACTAAAAACTAGTGCTGTATCTATGACACTGACAAACCTGTCGCATCTCAATATTGGTCTCCTTACATTGATTTCAACCCTATTAGCTCAATGAATGGAATCAATATTTTCAAAAGGTCAAGGGTACTGATTGCATGTTACATCACTTGACAGATAAATCATGCTTGAAGCACATGGCATCTATTGATGACCTGTAACGATTCCCAAATGCACAGTAAAACTTATTGTAAGACTACTGGTTAGAATACTAATATAGACCTACAGAAAATGTGAGTTATTTTTGGCCTTAATGGTGAATGCTTAAAACAATTATCTCCAGTAAGATACAAAACAAAATAAAATATTTATCAAACATTTCTGTAGAACACAAGGGGCTTGGCACTACTTTGACACCACAGAATGAGATAATGTCAGAAAAACCAACAATTTGCCTATTCTAACCACTTATAAACATCCCATAGAGCCCATGAAATTATCAGGTCTGTAGAATGAATGTACTGTTAAGAACTGCCAGTTCTACTGGCAGTTTGCATCTGTTTCTGGGTGTCACATGAGATCTGGTTAAATAGTTTTGTATTATAAACGATTATAAACAAATTGCTCTCTTTTTATAGCACCAGCCCTAACCTTAGGTACAGGTCCCTGAAGCATGAAACCTGTCTGAATTTATTACAGGATTTTTGTTTATACTCTATAAAAAGTTATAATCTAACCTAATCTGCAATAGGTCAGACTATGTGCATGCACAATACTAGTTACCTGCTACAGTGAATCTGTCCATATAGTTAAGCAAGTTGATATAACAGAGCACCATCACAGTCAGACGTGCTCTTATATTGGACAATCCACTGGCAGAGTCCTCCTCCTCCTCCCCCTGAGGTGATGTTCCTTCATCTTTTTCTGCTAACCCTTCTCCTTCATTGTCATCAGAAAAGAATGGTGTGGTATCAGAGGTGGGATCTACAAGTGACATCACTGCTGCAAAAAAACAGATAGAGAGTATCTTCATTTAACATCACAGAATCTAAAGAGGAAATGTGTGTGTATAATTCATGTTTGTGTGCACTGAACCAGCTCAGAAAACAGGTCATGCAAGAAGAAGCAGTGGAGCAAGAATAAGCTGTGGTCTGTCTTTTACTGAAAAGAGCCTTTGAAGACCTGAGCACATGGAAATGTGTAATCTAATTTGGACCACAGAAGAGAAGGGAAAATGTGTGTATAAACACATAAGCAAGAGGAAGCAAATAAGGAAAATGGACATGTGATGCCACATACTGAAAATATGTGACTACATTTGAGAAGTGAAAGCAAAAATGTTTTGTGTGTGTGTTGGTTCGTTTATCATTAATCTATAAATAAAGGGGTTTATTCCAAAAAGCAGAATACTATTTACACTTTTTTTTTTTACATAGTTGGGAGAGGCCTTTACAAATACAAGGTATACCAATGCTAAATTATATTAAAAAGCTTTATTTGAGAATTAAACATTGTTATACATTATATCTCCCGTAGTATTCTGTCCTGAAACTCAACAAACCACTTGAACTTGAACTGAACATATTTAAAGTTATTGTAAACAGATATACAGCATTTTGGAATGAAACTCAAAGTGGCTTGAAGCCGTGGCAGTAAATGTGTTACAAATAAACCTGTTTGTTTGGATAGTACATGTATGTTGGTTAAGCCAAATAGCCTAAGCCTAGTGAAGTGAAGTGAATATTTGTCATTGTGAACACACTCAAGCACCACAACGAAATGTGACCTCTACATTTAACCCATCATACGTGCACATGTGGAGCAGCAGGCAGCTATCAACAGCACCCAGGAGAAGTGTAGCATGATGGTACTTTGCTCAAGGGTACCTCAGTGGTGCCCGGGGCAGGACTGGAACCTGTGACCTTCAGGTCCCAAATGCAGTGTCCTGACCACTAGGCCTCCACTGCCCAGGAAAGCCTATGTAATGAGAAAAGAACTGAGTGACATTTCCATTGACCAATCATCAACTTTGGCCCTAAAATATCTGGCTTTATCTGAATCAAACCTTCTGCATTGTGAAATATTCCATTTAGAAGTAAAGTGTGACTATTTTAAAAATCTTAAAACTCAACAAATAAGAAACAAACACAATCAACACTAGAAACTGTGTTAATTGTCTAATCAAATAAAAATGTATATATTTTATATAAAACTTTATATTTAAGGTCTTATATAAAGCAGTTTAAGTTGTTGTATTTTGTATAAGATTTTATAAGATCTGCACTGTTTATAGCCAGGTGCACGGTTTAGACAAGGACCAACAACTTTGTAAATGTTTTTTTTTTTTTAAATAAAATAATTTTTCAAAAATAAATCAGTCTGTGTACAACCCCCATTTCCTAAAAAGTTGGGATTATTCATAAAATGCAATAAAAACAAGAATGTCAGATTGGTTAACTCTGTAACTTCTATTTAACTGATAAAAGTTTAAAGAAAATATTTCTAATGTTTTCACTGATCAAATTAAATGTGTTTTGTAAATAAAAAAAAAAAGAGAGACAGACGCATGTTTACCAGCACGTTCATTCACCCTTCCTTTAAATTACACGGTTTAATCATTTGGGAACTGAAGACTAACTGCTGCCATTCTCCAAGTAATTTTTTTTCCATTATTGCTTGATAAAAGATTTAAGCCATTGCCTGATTCTTCTCATCATTATTCTTCAACCATGGACTTCCCAGAAAAAGATGCCGCCTTGATGGCAGAATATGTTGCTCTAAAATCCCAAAATACACTTTTGCATCAATGGGTCCTTCACACACATTCAACAGTGGTTTGGAGCCTTGTCCAACAGGGACTTAGATTTCTTGGATTTCCTCAAATCTATACATAATGTTATTGTTACTAAAAATGCCAAATGACCAATTTTTTGTAATTTTGTGTCAGGAAATGCTATTTGTGAACAACCAGACAATTCTCCCATGAAGTTAGGCAAAAAGTGGTGAGCCAAAACCCATATTTGCTTGCAGAGACTGAACCTCTGGTGGATATTTTTTCTACAACCAATCATAGTCCCATCACCTGCTTATTGTGCAATGTTAGAAAATAGATTAACTTTACTAATATTAAAGTTTAGTAATATTCTATAAAATTCTTATCTGTCCCAAATTTTTTTTAAATGAATTGCTGGCATAAAATTCTAAATTTGCTCCTATTTTCAAAATACACTTTAGTTAATTAATGAAAACACAAAAAACTTTTCTTTGAACGTTTATCAGTTAAAATATTAAAACATAAAAGTTCAAAAGAGTTAACAAATCAAAAATCCTTGTTTTTTTGCAATTCAATCTTTTCTGGAAATGGGGTTTGTAGTAGAGATAAAGATATATATCTATAACGTGACATTGTCACAGCATGCTTTTCTGAGCATATTGTGGATGCTGTGCATATTGAGTGATGATATTTTTAAGTGGCAAATTATTAATGTCTTAAAATTGAGAAAGGTATGTTCTTTTTAACACAATATCGGTCACTTGAAAAATATAATCAATGTGTTTTTTTTAGACCAGACACACTTGTCAGCTTAAATCCTATCGAGTTGCATTTTTTCTGCTGACAAGATCACATCCATATTCTGAGCATTGACCAACATCTGTGAAGCAACTGCATGATTGGAAGCCGGAAGACTTGTGTAAAAAGAAAAACCATCATCAACCCCATTTTTTAAAAGTTATGTTTTTCAAAGCTTTGATTGTTTTATCTGACTGCAGATAAACCTCATCCCGCATTAAAACGTGCGCTTTAAATAAACTCTCTCGATTCCCCAATGGTCATTTAGACACTATTAGGTTCCGTTTCTAGAGGAACAAGCTATAAATATCTACCAGGAAGAGTAAGTAGGAAAACAAGAGAATCAGTTGGTAGGATTACTGATGAGGAATAATAAATATATATAGCCATGTAAGCAGCAGAAACATCTAAAAAGGCACAGACACAGTGAGGAAATGCACGTGAGCTTAATGCTGCTGCTGTTGTTTACCTGGAGTTGCAGGCTGAAGACAGGAGCACAGACTGGTGATGCGCCTTCACAAGTCCACTGGAACGCTACTCTGCACTTGTCTTGCCTTAAATGTTAGCTCAGCTCATGTGCGAACATTTTAAAACAAAAACTAATGAAAAGAGAACCCGGTTATTCGCTTTCCAGCCGTACCGCCCGTCTTCCAGTGTCTTGTATCAGTTGATGTTTTCAAGTGTTGCTACGGCGCCGCCATGTTAAAGTGACTCCACATTTCCGCTCGACTTTCACGTGACCATTACGACACACTCAGAAAGCTACTGATTCGATTCAGTTCACAGAATCGATTCCCTCGAACGCAGGATTAAATGAAATGTATGGATGGATTTAACAATTTATTTCCAGCCTGTTTAAGACGAGTCAACTTTCTTTCCAGGTACACTGAGTGAGTAGAGCTCATTCAGTTGAATTTTCTCCCTCTTATTTGTCATATTATTGTGTCAAAATAATCACAGCAGTAATTTTGATCAGAAAATATAATAAAATCATTGTTTTGCACACAAGATGGAGATGGAGATGTTATCATCCTCATGATAATCCTGGGCATGATTTTTAAAAAATGGACAAATATAGTGTCATGTTGATTCAGTAACAGACTGTTTATCTTATGTCTCATGGCTCAGTAAGGATTGCAGTCAAATAACAAAAGTGGACATTATGAGCATCTCCAAAACAGCTGGTCTTGTGGAGTGTTCCAGGTATGCAGTAGTTATTACCTAGCAAAAGTGATTCAAGGAAGGACAACTGGTGACTGGTGAATCAGCAGTGGGGTCATGGGCACCGAAGGCTCACTGATGCATGTGATGAGTAAGTTTGGTCTGATCCCACAGAAGAGCTACTGTGGTTTTAAAAGTAAATGCTGACTCTGATAGAAAGGGGCCAGAACACACAGTGCACCACAGTCAGAGCTGTTTCATCAGCATGAGGGGAACTACTCAATATTAGGCAGACGATGTTAATGTTATGGCTGGCCGGTGTATTCTTGTATTGAGCATTGACTACAGACCATTGGAAATATAAACTTTTGTGCATAAATCTGATTTATTCTGAACATTTGGTTCAGCTACTAAACTATTCTCTCTTCCACTTCCAATAATGAAATCAGACTTAATGCTTTATATTAATTAAATATATATGTATATATATAACAGACGATTCAAAACAGTTCTCCTCACTTGGCCTTGTCAACAGTTTCAAAAGCGTCCACAAGTCTTACATACACAGTTCAGTCACACAAGTCTGTGCCCCTGACAACTAACAAGATAAACATCACTATCAGTATAAATATTAGCTCCATGTGATGAGCTATTTACTGGCCATTGCCCTGCCATGACAAATAAAGGAACAATGCTGCAGGATCTGATTAGCTCATGACTAAAACAGCCATTTATTACAGACTGCTTTAAGGAATATGGGATGGTAAAGGCATGAAGTGAGAAATATGTGGTTTAAGTGAATAAATTTAAGAAAATAAAGAATGGGAAAATGTTACTGGGAAAACAGGATAAATAATTGCTAAAATCACTGTAGATTAGGTTCATCTGTCTTAAATGTTCTCTTAATCAGCAGAGCCTTCATCATAAAGCACTTGATCATGCATCGGCATTTAGAGAGTCAATCAACAGTTAAATCAGTTAGTGAACACTTTGAAATCCACCTTTGATGGTGTTATCACATTAACAGTGCCAGTCTGTACACATGCGCATCCACATTTATTTTTATTTAGAAAAGTTATTTTACAAAAATATAAATCAAGATCCAGCTTTGTGTTGGAATCGTGTATATACATTTTCATTCAGTAAAAGCTCTAATGGACATAAATGAGAAGAAAATGTGATATATTTGTTTTTGAAAAGGGTCTAACATTGTTATTAATTTACTGAAATCAGGTCCAGACCTCAATGACATCACCATTCTCCATGTCCAGCTGTGAAGGGGTTTGAGTAGGTATCACCTTCGACCCATCAAAGAGAAATCTGACCTTCCGCTTAGCAATAGCAGACAGGCCTTCTGTATACTGTGTTAAGATAGAACCTAGAGGAGCGTCCTGAAATACAGAGAAAAAGAAGGAAATAAGGCAAAGACTGATATAGGACACAATGATTAAATTTTGACTGAAGAGGACCAAGCAGTGGTCAAAGATGACTTTAAACTACACTAACTTCACAAAATCACAAACCTTATGTAAGGAATATTCTTGCGCAGATCCTTTTTCCTTGCTTTGCAGTCGCACTGTGATGACGCCCTGGCTTTCTTCTTTGTCATTTGTTATTACAACACAGTCTAATGGAATGAACATAAAGGCAAATATTCAGAATGAAAATGCAATGCGTCTCCAGTGCACATGCCCACAGTAAAGGCAATCATAAGAGTTTGCTTTCTGTTGTTGTTTGGTGCCTTGGGCCTTGCAGAAGAGGCCATTTTATTTTTGATAGCTGTAACCTATGCAGATCCTACTCAGCATAAGACACAATAATAAATGACTAATTAATGATTCAGTCTCCAACAAAAATCAATCAAGATTCATTTTTCCACTTACCAATGATGTCGGCAATGCCAAGATCTAACTCTGCGGCTGTTGATTGTACAGGGAGTTCAGTGTCTTGTCTCAATAGCAGTATTTGAGATGGCAGAACTTTAAGTCTAGCAGATAACTGATCCACAGCTTTACTCAAGGGATCGGTCTGCAAATCAAAAAACCTAAAAAAATTATTTTGTTGCTTTTTAAAGAAAATACAGCAGTGATACATTATAAAATATGCCCCTTACAATTTCACTCTGTTCACAACTTCAATTTTTTGTTGACTTGACAAAATTACATTGCATGTCTTCTATCCACAAGCCATTGTAAGTAAATGAGCACCCTATAATTCAGACACCTTATGTACAATAACCCTAATACACATAATAATTTATCTTGTTCAACTGTGCTGTTTTTTTTTCGGTTGTGCCTAGAAGTGATATATACAGTGTAAATACACATTAAAATCTTACCGAAAGCACTGGAATTTTGTACACGTCTGTTCGCCAGCGGAATTTCAATGAAATTTCTCGGCCTGGAACACCGGGCTCAGGTTTGGATTTACATTTTTTCTGTTTATCTTCAGAGGAAACAATAATGATATCATCATCACCATCATCATTTTTTGATGGGGATGGGCAGTCACTGTATTCAGGAACATCTGCTTTTTCAGGTGATGGACACATAAGAGAGCCAATTTTTTCCAGCTCCCTGTTAATCTCCCTAAGTAAACAGAAAGAAGAAAACACACACTGCTCAGAAGAGATACTGGAAAAGGACTCTGGTATCGGTTTTATATTGTTAACTGCATGTTTACACTGTAGAATCTAGAATGTAGTACATGCATTTGTGTGTTTTAGTAGAATACACAAGATTTTGCTAATTCAGTTAAGACAGTAAAGAATGATTTATAATATCCTCTTGGCTGGAAGCACATGCTTTGAATTTTGGACAAAAAACCTTTAGGAAACATTTTTACACATTTAGGATACATACATATTTAAGATCATAGCAGTAAGGGATAAATAATTCTAATTTGAATGCCCTATATGAAAAATCATGTATTTTAATCAATTCCATTCAGATTAAAAAGTCATCCACTCACCTTATTTTTTTGTTTGCTCTGTTATTTTGTTTGATAGGTGGGCTACATGGAGGTGGAGAGGGGGATCGCAAGTTGTCTCTGAGGAGGAAGTTTGGGTAAAGAAAGAATAAAGCCATAAAGAAAAACGACGAAACAAGCAAGAAAGAAAATGCTTTCACTCCCTTATGTTCTCTGCTGGAAGCAGAATATATATCTAATGTCTTAGTTCTAATTCTGTGTAAAAAATATTAATTGTAACCTCATCATGCATTAGTTTCTAAACTACTGAATAATTAAATCATAATTTCATATAACTTCATTTTACCAGTACACTGTAACATCCATGGTACATATAAACTTTATGTAAGGTCATGAGTATTAAAGGTAAAAGTGTTCATTATTCTAATTAATGCTCCTTTTAATGTATAAGTACTTAAGTTGTTACGTAGGATAAACCTCACTGAATTTCATTCTGGTTCCTGTGTTCTGGATGATCTTGTTCTGGCTCCTCCTCTGAATCACTCAAGGTTATGCTAAATGGCTTATTCTTTCTCTTGGGTGGAGATGGAGACCATAGTTTAGCTTCTTCTTCATCACCTTCTGTGGAAAATTCAATACACAAAGCTGCTACTGATTTATGTATCACCAATGATGCCCAAAGGCAATTACATAATCTATATTTCATGAAAAATGAGCTATTCTACAGGACAAACACTTGGCAATTAAATGTTATGTACAGAATCTGAGATAAATCTCATGGAAATATTTGATGCAAACTGTAAATAAAAATATATTTTATTCAAATATGTTTCACTTTTTGCAATTAATGATATACTTAATATTTAATATGCTTAAAGCATAAATAGTGGTTTAAAATAAAGTGAGTACTGTCAGCAGCTGGTAATGCAGACTTACCTGTGTAGTCGGCTTGTTTGAAGATGGTGGGCTTCAGCTGTAGGCTGCGGTTAACCTGAAATTACAATGATTGTCATAGTTGTGGTGGTGGGGGGGGGGGGGGGGGGGGGGGGGGGGGGGGGGGGGGGGGGGGGGGGGGGGGGGGGGGGGGG
>JBBPDA010003711.1:0-17304 GCA_037974385.1 Arnoldichthys spilopterus | reverse complement strand
TTTGAGCAGAGTATTTAAAACTCCCCCAGTGGCAGCAGTGTAGGCTGACATGGGTGAAACCTCTACATATTACAAGACTTAAACTAAAAGATAAATGTGAATGTTATGCCTTCGTTTATAATTCACAGGTGCCTGGAGCAGCTTTATGGAAGCAATGTTTTGAAATGCACTGACGGTTCCAAAGACCCAAATACTTGCCGTACTGTTCCATACTCCAGTCCAGTTGGTGGCGGTAACGCACCATTAAGGTAATGCAACCACTATTAAACCCCAAAAGAAATGAAGAAGAAGAGGCCTCTGGAGGCGCTGTAGCACACGAAACTCCAGAGAAGCGCAGCAGAGAGTGAGCGGTGGGAGCGTGAGCAGCGTCCAGTCCAGTGCCCCCAGCACCAGTGTAGTAGATCGCCGTTGTGTCTCTGTACTCGCCGGTAAATACAACATTCAGCAGCGAAATGCTCTTTATATAATGCTTCATGATCACTGGAGAGAATAATCAGTTTGGGGCGGGGGGTGTTGTGTGTGTAACGAATGGCTTTAAGAGCTTGAACAGTGAAACCGGGTCGCTTTACACCAGTGCGCGGTGCTCGTAGGTAGAATGAGTAACGCTCCCCAACATCTCAGTGTGTGTGAGCGTAAAGCATCACAGAGGCGGCGAACCTGTTGTAGCAGTGTCGTGACGTGTCGATAGGGAGGATGAAATGTTGAACAACCGCCGCTAACAGCCTTCATTCGCCTCTGACCTGGTTTATACTGTAATATGGCAAATGTACAACAGTATCTGAGCACAACAAGTACAAGTTATTCTGATGAGCAGCACATGGAAGATAGAAAGATCGCTAATGTGCTCTTTTGTCCAAGTTGTACATAGTCTGGGAACTGTGTGATGTTCATATTTAATGTGATTTGGGTTTTTAATGCCAGTGTGTTCAGTATTCTGGGTAAAAGCAGGAACGTACATTTGCTCTGGTTCAAGCCTGTTCCTGCCTATATAGATCCAGGTTTCTCTGTGTGTGTGAGCATGTGCTGCATACGGGTTATTTAGATTATTCTGCACACAGTCCCTGAACACTGGACATTATCTATGTTGTACTTGTTCCTGTTCGGAAAGTAAGCGGTGATGCTAATGTTCACTTCACTCTGGAGTGTATTTGATTGGATCAGAGCAGGAACAGCAGCTTGTAAACTAGTTTATCATTCTCTTTGGCAGAGAAAATCATACTTCATACCATAACAGCATTAGGTAAACGTTGCAGTAATTGTCAGGACAGCCTCAGCTTTAGTCATTACATACAGCTTAATACTAACCTTTCAGTTCAGTACTGATCTTAGCTGAACAAAACATTGGATGCAACCCTTATGTATCTCATCACTAAACGTGACCAGCTTAAACTCCACTGTTAAGCAAATGTGGTAGAATATCTGCATCGTAAGAAGACAGACATAGCTCTACTTCAAGAAACATATCTAAAAAATCATCTAGTAGGGATATGTTGTTGTAGGTCTTTTGCTGTAGGAGCAAGCAAAACTAAATCATCTGCATATAAAAGACATTTCTTTTTTATTTAATTTACTACAAAATTTGATGATTGTTCAAGGGTTGTGGCCAGTATGTTGATGTAGATGTTGAAAAGGGTTGGGGATAAATTACAGCCTTAATGCACTCCACGTCCTTGTGTAAAGAATTCTGTTTTTTTATTCTCATTTTTAATTGCACATTTATTATGTAATGCACTTTTTATATTTGGATTTAATTAGCTCATAAACTTTTCCTCCAATATCGGTCTGGAGTAACTGGAGGAATTGTCCAGGGTGCCAGACCGAATCAAATGCTGTTTTAAGATCAATTAAACAAGCAAATATTTTCCCAGTGTGTTTTGATGGACATGTTTTGGAATGAGTGTATGCAATATGTGGACTGTTGCCCTATGTTTCAGTAGAAAACCAATTTGGCTTTTTGAGAGAACATTGTGTTATGTAAAATAGTTTAATAATCTAGTGTTGATTATGCTACAGAAAACTTCCCGCATTATTAACAAATATATCTCTGTAGTTATTTGGATACATTTTATGTCCCTTTTTATATATATATTGGGGTAATTAGGCCTCTGTTCCAGATGCCACATGCTTTTCCACTTTTAGTGTTAAATTCTAATTTGGTAAGTTTTTCTATGACCATGGTTTCATTTAAATTCAGATTGGAATATTTTTGATTTTTATTTAACTCTTAAAAGTATTTTTTCCAAATTTTGCTGTTTTATTTGGGGTGAGTTTGGAATGAGTCATTGTATTTCATTGTTTTCCATAAATACCATAAGGAATATTGTCCTGCCGTTCACAATGTACAGACCCTGTCTTTTGCATAACTGAAGAATTGTTTTTTTTTTCCCCATTTTTGTTCATGACACTATCACAAATGTGTCTCTGGGTGGTAATGTTTGAGTGGAAGAAGGGGATTTGTGTAGTTATGTGGGTGAAATGATCGAAATCAATAAAATCTTATTTTAGCATTGAGGTCACTACAAAGTAAAATGTAGCCTAAACTCTGATAATAGTTTTTTCTTTTTGAAGGTTTTCAAAACTGTCCTGGGTGAACCCCGCCTTAGGCTCGCAGTCAGCTGGGATTGGCTCCAGCTTCCCTGCGACCCGGAAACGGAAGAAGCGGTTTAGAAAATGAATGGATGGATTGGATTTATAAATTCTGTTTTTCTTTATACCACACGAGTAAACCACCAGAGTTTCTGCCAGCTCTGATATGAGCATGCTTTGTGGTGTATGTATAGTTCTTCATTAGGTAATGCACAAAGTGAATCTGTGTTGCCATCCCATGTTTCTTGAAGAATAATTATATTTCTGTTGTTTATACTATTTTCAAAATCAGGATTTAACCCAAAAGTCGATGAGAATGAACCCTGAATATTCATTCATAAAATCTGTTATCTGGTTAGACTGTGTAGACACTGCATAGACACTGCTGGGGATCTTTGTGCTGCTACAGCAGCATAATTCTCAGGTTGTGTTGCTGTGTTGGGGTTCAACTGTGGCTGTGGTGACCAGCCGATTTGGATCTGAAGATGCTGCTGATTTGGGGTGTATAATGTATTGGGTTCAGGAGATTTAAGAACTCCTCTGGGTTCTTGTGGTGTGATGAGGGTTTTGCTGTAAAGGCTCTAGGATGAGTAGTTTTGTTTAGCTGTATTACTTTGGTGTGGATTGTGGGTATATTGTGGTGTAGAACTGTCCTTAAGTATTTTCACACCTTTTTGGTTATGGTGGACTCTGTCAAATCGGTATGTGTGTAAAATTTGTCCATGGAACACTACCTTTACATTGGGAATCTGTGCACAGAGTCTATATATGTTTGAACAGATGATGTTGATCATATGCTGGGGTGTGTCCAGTCCTGGTAAAAAAAAAACAACAACTTCTTTTGCTAATTTTAACGAGCTGTTGTATTTTTGATGCCATTAAAACTGACTACCTCCCTCTCTCTCGCTTTTGCTCTCTTAATGCAGTGAGCTGTGTCTGATTTTCATCAGAATTTGAGACCTCTGTTACAGAGGTTACCTTTTGTTTCTGCAAGTTTAAAATGTAAAGGTCTTTAGTCACTAGCTTGAACTTCAGCATCTAGGATTGGGTAGAGTACTGTCTTAAATGTTGTACACAACCAGTCTTTTTATCTAAGCAAATTTATTCCAAAACCAATTTACTGCCTACAGGTCAGTGGTAGAATCTGTAAGCAGCCTGGTTTGGATAATGCTGTATTACAGTTTGGCTTTTTAGTGTATAAATCTCTGAACTAACTGTGACTTTGCCACTATGCTGTTGTGATTTGACACTGACCCCTCCCCCTTTTCTCCTCCACATAGGAACAACAATCTGTTGCAAATCTTCTCCTGCTTCCAGAGTCTACATTCCTAGAGGCTTCTCATTTACTGCTGCTAATGCATGCAGAAACACCGTAAAGAATAATTTCTCCTGTTGAAATCAGAAGAGACTAAATGTGAAAATATGAAGACCTGCTCTACCAACCCCCACACTGGCACATCTCCTAAAAAAGCACCAAAACAAATGAGAAAAAGATCTCATCACTGCTCTGAGTGTGGGAAGAGTTTTACTCAAGAGGTGCATCTCCAACAACACCAACGCATTCACACTGGAGAGAAACAGTATCACTGCTCAGAGTGTGGGAAGAGTTTTAATCAACCGAGTAGTCTCCAAAAACACCAGCGCATTCACACTGGGGAGAAACCATATCAGTGCTCAGACTGTGGGAAGAGTTTTAATCGACAGAGTAATCTCCAAATACACCAGCGCATTCACACTGGAGAGAAACCGTATCACTGCTCAGATTGTGAGAAGAGTTTTACTCACCAGAGTAATCTCCAACAACACCAGCGCATTCACACTGGAGAGAAACCATATAACTGCTCAGAGTGTGGGAAGAGTTTTACACACCAGAGTCATTTCCGACAACACCAGCGCATTCACACGGGAGAGAAACCATATTACTGTTCAGACTGTGGGCAAAGTTTTAGAGCGAGTGGTGCCCTCAAATCACACCAGCGCATTCACACTGGAGAGAAACCGTATTACTGCTTTGAGTGTGGGAAGAGTTTTACTCATCAGAGTCATCTCCAAATACACCAGCGCATTCACACTGGCGAGAAACCCTATCACTGCTCAGAGTGTGGGAAAAGTTTTGCTCACCAGAGTCATCTTCAAACACATCAGCGCATTCACACTGGAGAGAAACCATATAACTGTATAGACTGTGGGCAAAGTTTTCGAACGAGTGGTGCCCTCCAAACACACCACCGCAATCACACTGGAGAGAAACCATATCACTGCTTTGAGTGTGGAAAGAGTTTTACTCAACACATTAGTCTCCAGAAACACCAGCGCATTCACATTGGAGAGAAACCGCATCACTGCTCTGAGTCTCTTTAGTCAACCCAAACTGTAGGAAGAAACCTCTAGATCAAACCAAGGCTCAGGAGGGGAACCCATCCTCTTCTTGTCGACACCGGATATCAATAAAGAAAATAAAGTGTAATTATACTCACAGGTTCAATAGGCAACCACAGTTTTATGTGTACAGTAGCTGTGATGACTTTCAATCAGTTCTTTGGAGGTTAGGACTGTCTATATGGAGCAGGAGTGAGTGTGTTAAAAGCTGTAAAAACTTCAAACAGAATTAGGGTATTGGGTGGGTCAGGCAGGTGCAGACAGCATAATGGGACAGGATCAGTGGTATCTCTGCAGAGTAGCTCAACGTAGAGAGTGGAAGAAATAGATTATTTGTGATGCTGAAATGTTATGATTGATTAAGAACAATGTACATTGTGGTCTGAGTGTAGGCAGTAGTTCTGGCAGGACTTGCTGTAGCAGCATAACTAAAGGGGAGTGCCAGAAGGAAGCACAGACATAAGGGCATCCTGGGACATAAGGCAGCCAACCACTCGACTGTCAAAAAACCTTAGTGAACGCATCAGAGTGGGGGGCAACATCATCCAAACATCCCAGAATACTCTATGCCTGAGAACTCTCTAGATCTACCCCTTATATAGGACAAACAGAAGGCTTGACTAAACAAATATGTTTTCAGCCTTCACTTATAGTTTGAGACTGTCAGGATCCTGAATATAATTTGGGAGATTATTCCATAACTGTAGGGCTTTGTAAAAAGCTCTGCCCTCTGCTGTGACTTTTGCAACGTGGGGTACCAGCAAAAAGCCTGCATCTTTTGATCCAAGTAGGTGTGGTGGATCATAAGAGACCAAGGGTTCACTCAGATACTGTGGTGCAAAAACCATTCAGTGTGTTATAGGTCAATAACAGTATTTTATAATCAATCATCTTCTGGTTCTAGTAAGAACTGTTGCTGCTGCATTCTGAACTAACTGGAGTTTATTTATGCACCTATTAGAGCATCCAGATAGTAAAGCGTTACAATAATCTAACCTAGAGGAACAGAAGCATGAACTGTTTTTTTTCTGCATCGTTTAATTATATATTTTTTAATCTTAGCAATATTTCTGAGATGACAGAAGGCAATCCTAGTAATATTATCTACAAGGGCTACAAATGAAAGATTGGGGTCCATGATCACACCAAGGTCAAGATGAAGCCGAATGGCCCTTCAAAGTTCCTGTGTGATTGCATAGCTTAACTCTACCTTGGTACATGTAGAGAACTCACCGTTTATATCTACAAATTGATATAGATTTGTCAAATAAGACTTAAAGCAGGAAAAGGCTGTTCCCTTAATTCCAACAACATTTTCTAGTTTGTCAAGAAAGGTGGTGTGATCAATACAATCAAAGGCTGCACTAAGGTCGAGCAACACAAGTAAGGAGAAAAGGCTTTGATTAAATGCGAGTAGAAGGTCACTGTGTACTATGATGAGGCCTACAACCTGACTGGAACATTGTGTGAATGTTGTTACTAAGTAGAAATGAGCATAACTACTGTGCTACAGCCTTTTCTAGAATTTTTGAAATATAAGGGAGGTTTGATAACAACTGCCAGCTTAAAGGTTTCCTGTACATAGCCGATACTATAGGAAGAATTAATTATATTAAGAAAAGGTTCCATTGCTATTGGAAGTATTTGTTTTAAAAAGTGCCTAGGTAGGGCATCTAGGATGGAAGGTGATGAATTTAAGGAAGATATTTGTGAAAAGAGATCTGTTTCTTGAAGGGGAGAACAACTAATCATGATCTGATATAATTACATTTTCAGAAGAGTTTAGTATCAAACTGTCTGGAATTGAATTAATGGACTGAATTTTGTGTCTAATATTTTGGATTTTATCATTAAAAAAGTTAATAAAGTCATTGATGTTATGTCTGTTCCTGTTTTGTCCTTAGATTTGGTTCATTTTGCTATGGTATTGAACAAGATTTTTAGGTTATTTTTTATTGTCTTCTATAAGTGTGGAGAGATGAGTTGTTCTAGCTCATAGGGCACATAGGGCTTTTTTGTAACTCGGGAGACTCTCCTTCCATGCTAGTTTGAATACTACTAAATTGGTTTGACACCATTTACATTCTGCAATGGGGCAAAAGTAAATTTCGTATGGAAAAATCTTCTTGGGGAAAGTCTTCCACAATCACATAAGAGTTTAATAAAAATCTAAAGCGCTCTGGGACTGATGGGGAAAATATAGGAAATACTGGGGTAGTAGTTTTTTTCTCACCACGCCATTCTACTGTTCCATACTCCAGTCCAGTTGGTGGCGGTAGTGCACCATTAAGGTAGTTCAACCGCTGTCAAACCCGGAAACTCCAGATCGCAGCAGAGAGTCATTGTGGAAGCGTGTGCAGCAACCAGTCCGGTCTACTCGCAGGTAAATACAGCATTCAGCAGCAAAATGCTCTTTATATAATGCTTTATGATCACTGGAGAGAATAATCAGTTTGGGGAGATGTTGTGTGTGTAACGATTGGCTTTAAAAGCTTGAACAGTGAAACCGGGTCGCTTAACACTAGTGCGCGGTGCTCGTAGGTAGAATGAGTAACGCTCCCCAACATCTCAGTGTGTGTGAGCGTAAAGCGTCACAAAGGCCTGTTGTTGGCAAATGTACAACAGTATCTGAGTAAATCAAGTACAAGTTAGTCCGATGAGCAGCACATGAGAGCTGGATTGAACACTTATGTGCTCTTTTGTTTAAGTCGTACATGATATGATGTTCATATTTAATGCAATTTGTCTTTTTTTTAATGCCAGTGTGTTCAGTATTCTGGGTAAAAGGTGGGAAATGTACAATATAAGATAAGAATAGATTTTTTTTATTGTCTTTGTATCAGGATACAACGAAATTTGTTTGGTAGCTCTCAGGCAGCAGCAGCAGAAGAAAGTATATTTAAAAGAAAAATATATATATATATAAGTGCAAAGAACAATATAATAAAATATTCAGTATTGAAGTGAGGTTGATGAGGTGAGGTACAAAGATAAAAATATGAATAATAATAAATACATGTACATACATAAGCACAGTCATACATCCATGTACACACATATACACATGCACACAGGCATATTATGTAACATGTATGAAACACATATAATATATGTAACACACATATTATTAAGTTATATATTTATATATATACACACACACACAAGAAGCTGTTCCTCAGTTTGTTTGCTCGTGATTTGATGAACCTGAATCTTTTGCCAGATGGAATGGGGCCGAAGGGTTTGTGACCTGGGTGGTGGGGTCCTTGTTGTTGTTGCTAGCCCTCCTGCGTAGGCATTTGGCATAAACTGTTTTAAGGTGCGGGAGCTTGGCACCAACAATCCTCTGCAGTTTTGACCGTTTTTGACTCTCTGGTTCTCTGCAGTGCAGCTGGAGAACCACACTTTAGCTCCAAAGCAGAGGATGGTCTCTATTGTGCTCCTGTAGAAGTTTACTAGGAGCTGAGTGGGGACTCTGGCTTTTTTGATTTTCCTCAAGAAGAACAGTCTCTGCTGAGGTTTCTTCACCAGGTTGAAGGTGTTAACTGTCCACTTCAGGTTCTTTGTAAATTTGATGTCATCAACCCTCTCTACTTTCTATCCATTGATGTGGAGGGGGGAAGGTGTCGTTTTCCTGGCTCTCCTTTGTTTTGGATCTTGCTGTCTGAGCACCTTTGTGCCAAGTGTTGAACCTCCTCTCTGTAGTGGGTCTCATCTCCTCTGGTTATCAGGCCCACTATAGTGGTGTCATCAGCAAACTTCACTATAGTGTTGTTAGAGTGGATGGGTGTGCAGTCATGGGTGAACAGGGTAAGTTATGCTGGTCTGAGGACGCAACCCTGTGGTGCTCCTTTGTTCAGGGTGAGAGTGGATGATCTGCAGTTTACCACCCTGACATTTTGTGGCCTGTTGGTCAGAAAATCCAGAATCCATGAGCAGAGAGTGGTGGGTAGTCCTAGACCAAGCTTGTTGACCAGTTTGTGTAGGATTATGGTATTAAAAGTAGAGCTGAAGTCAACAAATCGCATCCTTGCATATGTGTTGGGATGCTCCAGATGGGACAGGGTAGCATGAAGTGCCATTGAGATTGCATCGTCTGTTGATCTGTTACCATGGTAAGCAAACTGGTGGCTGTCCAGATCAGAGGGAATGCTGTCCTCGATGTGCATGAGAATGAGCCTTTCAAAGCACTTCATAGTAATTGGTGTTAGGGCAACTGGGTGGTATTTGTTGAGACATGTGACTGCTTGCTTTTTGCGTACAGGGACAATGGTGGTAACTTTAAGGCGTGTGGGGATTACGGCCTGCTGCAAAAACAAGTTAAAGATGTTAGTTAGCACCCCTGCTAGCTGGTCAGCACATGACTTCAGTGTGCGAGCTGGTACCCTGTCTGGTCCTGCTGCTTTGGAGGCATCAATCCTCCTGAGGGTGGTTCTCACCTGGTGGAGCTGTAAGACGAGCGCTGGCTCCTCCCTGGGTGGCAATGCTTTGTGAGCACCCTCGGTGTTGTGTACATCAAAGCATGCAAAGAACTGGTTCAGGGCATCAGGAAGCAAGTCATCATTGTTGGACAGCGAGGCACGCCTCTTGTAGTCTGTAATGGTTTTAATGCTTCTCCACATACTGCGAGTGTTGTTATTTTTGAAGTGTCTCTCAATGCGCTGCTGGTACCTCTGCTTGGCTGCTTTAATGCCCTTTTTCAGGTCTCTCCGGGCATTGCTGTAAGCCAGCCTGTCTCCAGACCTGTAGGCAGCTTCTCGTGCCCTGAGCAGGGACTGCACATTCCTGTTGAGTCATGGCTTTTGATTTGGGTAGGCCTTGATGGTTACGCTGGTGAGCAGAAGGCAATGTAATCCAGCACTGATGAGCTGTACTCCTCCATGTCTGTGTTCTCTGCAAACACTACAGTCTGTGCTTTCAAAACAGTCCTGCAGCCGAGAGATGGATTCTTCACTCCAGACTTGGACAGTTTTAACAGATGGTCGTGTTCTGCAAATAAGAGGTCTGTAGGATAGGATTATTTCCAAAGAAATATGGTCAGACAGTCCAAGGTGTGGTGATGTTTGTGTAGACCTGGTCCAGAGTGTTGATTTCTTGGGTAGGGAAGTGTACATTTTTGTGCAGTTTTGGCATTATGGATTTTAGATCTGTCTGATTAAAGTCCCCTGCTATGATAACAGCACCATGGTTTTGCATTCAGCTGTTAATAGCGTCCTCCAGAGCTAGCTTAGCGTTAGCATGTGGTGGAATGTAGACAGCTGTGATTAAAAACAGAAAACTCTCTTGGAGTGTAAAAGGGTCTGCATTTTAGCGCAAGATATTCAATGTTCGGAGAGCAGTGTGTTTTGATAATGTCAGTAGATATGCACCAGTTATTGCTGACATAAATGTACACCCCCCCCCATGGATGTGGAGGAGGGGCCAGGAGTTGGTGAGGAAGAGACTCGGCAGGCTTGGTCTGTTGGGGTCTTTAGCCTAGCATGCGCGCTGTCTCTCCCGATTCTCCTTCCTTTCCAGGCGTCGCCTCCGGCGTCGCACAAGCAGGATAATTGGGGCTGTTGTTCCGATGAGCCGTTCGGGATATAGGAGGAATAGAAGTAGTGCCTGGGCCGGGACTCGAACCTGTGACTTTCAGGTCCCTAAGGCATATTCCTAACCACTAGACCACCGCTGCCTCCTGGGAAAAACACACACACGTCCTAACCACTAGGCCACCACTGCCTCCTGGGAAACACACAAACACACACACACCCCTTCAAAAATCGAAGACGGACATTAAAGCTCTTCGTAGTTTTGGCTCCCAAGTGGTGGAATGAACTTCCCCTAACAGTCAGGACTGCAGAGTCCCTCACTGTCTGAAAAATGATGACTAAAAAACCCACTTCTTAACAGAGCTTTTAGGACAATAACCACAAAACTAACAAACTTACCACTAACTTTATGGGGGAAAAGGCTCAGGTATGATCTTGGTTCACTAGCAGCTCTTAATCCAAGTCTAGGTTTAATGGTGTAAGAGGTTATCTTTGTAGACTAGAAAGCACAGTGTATGTCGCTCTGTGTTAAGAGCATCTGCCAAATGCTGTAAATGTTAATGTAAATGTGTTTATTAAAGGTGTTTTATATGGATATTCACATGGTTTGTTTTTGTGTGTGCGCCATTTGAACATTTTTTTTTTTAATTTAATGATGTCAATTTTATGACTTTGAATGGATGTCTGGGCATGTGTGCTCTGTTTGTTTTAGTGTTAAAATAAAGGTACTGTCGTATGTGTGTGTGTTTCTCAATGCACTGAGCCCCCTCTCTCTCTCTCTCTCTCTTAATGCAGTGTCTTCGCACAACCGATCTTTTTATCTGCTCAAATTTAAGTGAACACACTCAAGAATCACAACGAAATGTGACAGCAGCAGGCTATCAGCGGCGCCTTGGGAGCAGTGTAGCAGGACAGTACCTTTCTGAGGGGTACCTCAGCAGTGCCCGGGCCAGGGACTTGAACCTGTCAGGTCCAAAGGGTAAGGTCCTAACCACTAGGCCACCACATGTATTCCAAAGCATAATATTTACTGCCTGCAGGTCAGTGTTAAAATCTGTAAGCAACCTGATTTGGATAAACTGTATAAGAGTTTGACTTTTTAGTGTATAAATCGCTGAACTAACTGACTTTGGCACAATGTTGTGATTTGACACTGACCACTCCCCTTTTCTCCTCTACATAGGAACTTTGCTTCCAGCATTCACATTCCTACAGGCTTCTCATTTACCACTGCAAGCACATGCTGAAACACCATCAAGAAGAATATGTCAGTGTTGAAATCAGGAGAGACTCAATGTGAAAATATGAACACCTGCTCTGCCAGTCTCCACACCGACACATCTGGACAAGCACCAAAACAAATGAGAGAAAGACCTCATCACTGCTCTGACTGTGGGAAGAGTTTTACTCAAAAGGTTCATCTCCAAGAACATGAGCGCATTCACACTGGAGAGAAACCGTATCACTGCTCTGACTGCGGGAAGAATTTTACTCTACGGAGTCATCTCCGACAACACCAGCGCATTCACACTGGAGAGAAACCCTTTCACTGCTCCGAGTGTGGACAGAGATTTAGACACAGTAGTGCCCTCAAACAACACCAGTACATTCACAAAGGAGAGAAACCGTATCACTGCTCAGACTGCGGGAAGAGTTTTACTTTACAAAGTAATCTCCAAAGACACAAGCGCATTCACACTGGAGAGAAACCCTATTACTGCTCAGAGTGTGGGAAGAATTTTACTTTACAGAGTAGTCTCCAAACACACCAGCGCATTCACACTGGAGAGAAACCATATCACTGTTCAGAGTGTGGGAAGAGATTCACTGAACAGAGTAGTCTCAAAAAACACCAACGCATTCACACTGGAGAGAAACCGTATCACTGTTCAGAGTGTGAGAAGAGCTTCACTGAACAGAGTAGTCTCAAAAAACACCAACGCATTCACACTGGAGAGAAACCATATCACTGCTCAGAGTGTGGGAAGAGTTTTAATGTGCAGAGTAGTCTCACAAAACACCTGCGCATTCACACTGGGGAAAAACCCTATCACTGCTCAGACTGTGAACAGAGTTTTAATGACCCGAGTCATCTCCAAAAACACCTGCGCATTCACACTGGAGAAAAACCATATTGCTGCTCAGACTGTGGACAGAGATTTAGACAGAGTTATGCCTTTAAAACACACCAGCGCATTCACACTGGAGAGAAACCGTATCAATGCTCAGATTGTGGGAAGAGTTTTGCTTTACAGAGTCATCTCCAACAACACCAGCGCATTCACACTGGAGAGAAATCGTATCAGTGCTCAGATTGTGGACAGAAATTTAGACACAGTGGTGCCCTCAAAGCACATCAACGCATTCACACTGGAGAGAAACCATACCACTGCTCAGTGTGTGGGAAAAGTTTTAGAGCGAGTGATGCATTTAAAAAACACCAGCGCATTCATACTGGAGAGAAACCGTATTACTGCTTTGAGTGTGGGAAGAGTTTTAGAGATAGTGGTTCCCTTAAAACACACCAGCGCATTCACACAGGAGAGAAACCGTATCACTGCTCAGTGTGTGGGAAGAGTTTTAGAGATAGTGGTGTCTACAAAGCACACCAGCGCATTCACACTGGAGAGAAACCGTATCACTGCTCAGACTGTGGGAAGAGTTTTAGAGATCATGGTTCCTTCAAAGCACACCAGCGCATTCACACCGGAGAGAAACCCTATCACTGCTTAGTGTGTGGAAAGAGTTTTCGAGGGAGTGGTGCCCTTAAAACACACCAGCGCATTCATACTGGAGAAAAACCATATCAGTGCTCAGACTGTGGAAAGAGTTTTACTCAACAGGCTAGTCTTCAAACACACAAACTCACTCATACTGGAGAGAAATCAGAGAGAAAGTAGACAGTTTTAATCAATTTCTATATTTTGTTTTAGCTTAAGGAACAAACATACTTTAAAAATGTTGTAACCTCGGTGACGACTCTATGCAGCTAGCAGACTATTGGTGTACCCTGTCTGCTCCCTGCTCTTGGCTGTGGATTGTCCCCAATTAACTGTCCTGAGACTATGGGCTATGCTGCAAAAAATGAAAACAGCAACTTCCCGAGTGGGATGGATACCATCCCGCTCTAGCAGGCCAGCTTTGCTCTCAAAATTTCTCCAATTATCTATAAAGCCCACATTGTTTTTGGACCACCACCTGGACATCCAACAGTTCCGCGACCACAGCCTGCTGTAAGCTGTGTCACCACGCTGCATTGGATCCACTCAGAAGCCAACACTTGGGATTAGCCTACAGAGGAAGGACATTTACTACATTCCCCACAGGCTAACTGGGAAGATCCATATTAGTTACTGTAGATCAAAAATGCAGCTCAGTGTGGGTGGTAGGAGTTACCTATTTCACGAGAGTCACTACGAAACAATAGACCATGTTCCAGACATGTGAGAATACTCTAAGGTGATGTGCTAGTAACCTTTCCTTTAGCAGCTTACGATGCTGGGCAACAAAGTCACAGACTTTAACCAGCCAGAAGTTCAACTGTTAGATGCTGAAAACATTTAAACACATTGTTATTCTAACTACTGTATTATGTATGAATGGAAAATTCTGCTAACAGGTATAAGGTATATATCAGAATGTTTAGTTATATAGTAAGAATTTAGTGTTATTCGGAGTTTGATTGTAATTTTTTCTCATCCATTTTCTAGCTTTTTACACTTTTTTGTTCAAAAGACCTTTAAGTTGGTTTACTTTGACTTTGTGCATTTTTTACCCTAATTTCATTAATAAATTTAAATTGCATGTAATTGTACTTGATTGAACTGATTTCTCTGCAGTGATTTGTTGTGTTAACTGCATTTATGCAACATGCCTCACACAGCGTTTAGCTAGAGTTTGATTTGCTATTCATAGACTGTCTGATTATTATATGATTCATTGAAGGTCTTCTATAAAATCATAGGGTGAGGTGAGGGATTCTTAATGTCTTACAGTTCTCTATAACTAGTCATAAAGCAAGACATTATATACAGTTTTAATCATTTTACTGTGTTGATCTTGTACTCATTGAATAGTGTACAGAGGGAGCTTACTGGAACTATGATCACCAATTCCAACATGAATGCCATAGACAACAAAATAAAATGTTATAAATAATAATGCTACTACTAAACAAATTTTAACCATTGAAATAATATACTTAGTTATAGAAGGAAGAATCATGCAGATTTGTAAGACACTACCAAGCACTTGTTAAAAAAAACATTGGTTTTTGGTTTGGAATAGATGTTCATTCTCAAGGCCTCTACAGTACTGGTGTACCTGGCTCTGTTTGGAATTGATCCTCTTGACAGTTATCTTTCCTGGTCCTTCTGGGATGCAGACCTACCCCATTTTTTGTGCTGTCTGTCATTACTTGCAGTGTCTGTCTCTGATAGAAAAAAAGGAGATGGTTGTTGACTTCAAGACAAATGACCACTCTCCACTGCACATCGACGACTCAAAAGCACTAAAAGCACCAAATTCCTTGGTGTTCATCTGGTGGAAACCCTACCTGGTCCCTGAACACCAGCTCCACAACCAAGAAAGCCCAGCAGCGTCTTTACTTTCTAAGGAGACTGCATCACTGTCAGGTTTGGGAATTGCGCAGTTATAGAATGCAAGGCCCTGCGACGGATAGTAAAGTTAGCTGAAAAGATCATCTTTTGAGTGGTTTTAATGGACAAACACACTGCTTAATTTGTGGTGAGCTGGGAAAGGGCACCTCAAGATTTTGCCTTCTTGTAAGATTATCTAGAACTTTTCTACCTCCTTAATCTGTAGAAGAAGAGCTTGATGCATGACACTCAAGATAATACTCTGGCTGGTTCTCATGGTCTTTATTGCTGCTGTCAGCATCAATATCATCTTCAAGCTTTACAAAAATTACAATGTGAAATTACATACTGGGCACTGCAAACAAAATTAATCAGAATTTTAAATTCTCTATTTCCATAGACAATGCACCATGGACAAATCATTACAAGACTTTCCATACAACACTATTTCAAGAAATGCTACTGGTGCTTCTAGTTTTCTTTAACGCATTACTCACATTTTAAACAATTATTCACTGAATAGACTTGATAACAGATGTGGTATTGTGAGTTTCTCATACTTGCTTAAAAATTGCATTTATTTGCAAGTATCTCTGGTTTGTGTCAGAATATCTGCTAATAAATAACCTTTAAGACACTAAAGTATGAGTCAGTTATGTGATAAAATATATCTGTGACTGTAGTTGAATGTGACTATTTATCATTGTGAACACACTCAAGCACCACAACGAAATGTGATCCCTTCATTTAACCCATCACACCTGCACACATGGAGCAGCGGGCAGCTACCAACAGCGCCCAGGGAGCAGCGTAGTGGGACTGCACCTTGCTCAAGGGTACCTCAGTAGTGCCCAGGCCGGGACTCAAACCTGCCACCTTCAGGTCCCAAAGGCAGTGTCCTAACCACTAGTCCACCACTGCCCACCACTAGTTTTAGTTTGTAAAGAACAAACAGCCTGTAACAGCTTGTATTTAGCTACAAGATCTGAAGCAATGGCCTTAATGTGACTTCAGTCAGTGAATAATGTTCATAATTAGTCTTAAAGACACTAAAGTGTGTTGGTCTGGGCATTGACTGAGTTTATTATTTTATTGTTTTTATTTTAATGTAAAGTTTTGAAGTTTTTTCTGCAGTCGACATAAAGTTTAAAGTCTTGTCCACAGTTGCTAACACTATCTAGCTTGTAACAGAGCAGTTGAGTTGTGTATAATGTGAGTTGTGTTTAAAGAAGGCTGTGTGTATAAATGTGTGTGTGTAATAGAATCTTAGAATCTTGTTGTGTGAATGTGTGTGTGTGTGTGTGTGTGAGAGAGAGAGACAGAATCTTAGAATCTTGTGTGAGTGTGTGTTTGTGTGTTTAACTTACATTTCTTTAGTCCTGGTTTGATTCTTATCTTCCCTCCATTTTGCACTAGACACACACACACACCACATACAGAGTCTTAAATCACACACTACACACTGACCCACAGCAGATAAAACACACAGCATCCCAAATCACACACACTACACACCGACCCACGGTGGATAAAGCACATAGCGTCCCAAATCTCACAATACACACTGAACCACAGTGAATAACAGTGTCCCAAATAACATACCACACAATGAATTAGTGGATAACACAGAGCATCCCAAATCTCACTACACACAGTGTCCCAAATCACACAACAAATGAATGGATAACATACAGCATCCCACATCTCACTACACAGACCGTTCCACAGTGGATAAAACACGTAGCATCTCAAATCACACTACACACTATCCCAAATCACACTACACACAGTATCCCAAATCACACTACACACATACCCCTTTTCCACTGCACTGATTTTTTTTTGCTAGTGTAGATTGTAGGCCTGTGAATGGATATGTAAATGTGATGTAGCCATTTGTGTATTGTGAGCAAATGTCTTGAGGTTTCAGCCGATTGTTACTTACTTAAACAATACAGAGGCACCGCTGGTATTTATGACCTGGCACCCTTTGAAATGCAATATCCGTCTTCCCCCATGGGTAAAAGGGGTTGACATAAGCAATCTTTGAACCATTAATGCAAAGTCACATATCATGATAACATACCAGATATACCAAGTCTGGTATTAAATGAATGCACATGCCATGAGGAATCGCATGATCTGATTTATATCACTCAATGTTCTGTTTACATTGTGTTATGTCATCTTACTTAACTGGTCATTCTGAGTGG
>JBBPDA010003701.1:0-17306 GCA_037974385.1 Arnoldichthys spilopterus | reverse complement strand
CACACACACACACACACACACACACACACACACACACACACACACACACACACACACACACACACACACACACGTTTCTTGGGCAGTAAATCACCCAGCCAATTAAGAGGACAGTAAAAAAGAGATTAGTTTCGGAGCAATCCGTCTTCCTCTGCCACCTCTGTCTGTTCTAGCAGGAAAAATGGTTTCATAATTCATACAAACGTACGTGGCTGCGGGCTGGAAAGCTAGAGTGAAAAAGGAGAAGACCAGGGGTGCACTGATTACAAATTATCATGGCAGATACACACGCTGATTTATTTCATTCTCCAGTTTTCAGGGTCAGTTACAGTTTAGTCTGTGAGTAAATGACAATTTTGGTTGTTTTGTCTCTTGATTCCAGCATATCGGGTTTGACATGAAAGTGTAGTTAATTCATGAGTATTTGCATCTTTACAGAGCAAGGCATATAAGAACCAACCCTTTCTACACACGGACCACCCAGTAGACTAGAGTTCTAACCCACTCTGACAAGTTTAAACCACTTTAACAAAGAGCTGAATGTAGTTTGGGTGGGTTTTGGGGATGTATGTGTTCTAGTGGTTGTTAGCAATGTTAGATCCAGTTTAAGGCTTTAAATATGCCTTGGCTGATTGACTACATCTGGGGTAAGTGCTAAGGTCTTTTTTCTGTGGAACTACTCATTTAACCTTAATTCATTTTCACCAGTTAACACCGTTTATGTGTTTCTAGCAGGCCACAAGTTTATTCTTCATGTTTTTGGTTCAACATCACACTGCATTTAGTCCAAACCTCTCTATGTCACCTGATCTTTGTATCACATCACAACGTGTTCTTTTTGCGGATGATATGGTACTTGGACTCGGCTATTTTTATACCAAAGGAAGAGAACAGAAACAGCTGTGACTGAGATCTTTCTAAACCTGCTGTTTAATTTCATAAAGTTTATATTATATCAGCCACAACATTAACACCACTGACAGGCAAAGTGAATAACGCTGAGTATCTAGTTATTCCATTTCGACACCTATTGGGGTTGGGATATATTAGGCAGCAAGAGAACAGTCAGTTCTTGAAGTTGATGTGCTGGAGACAGGAAAAAGAAGGGAGCAAAAGAATCTAATCCACTTTGACCAGGGCTTTAATGTGATGGCTAGAGTCGGAGCATCTCAAAAAAACAGCAGGTCTTATGGAGTGTTCCAGGTGTGCAGTAGTTAGTACCTACCTAAAGTGACACAAGGAAAGACAACTGGTTATTCTGTGATCGGGTCATGGGCACCCAAGGCTAATGTGAAGGCTAACCCATGTGGTACAATCCAAACAGCAGAGCTACTGTTGTGAAGCTGACTTTGACAGAAAGGGGTCAGAACACACAGTGCACCACAGTCAGAGCTGTTTCAGCAGCAGGAGGGACACACTCGGTATTAGGCAGGTGGTGTTAATGTTATGGCTTATCAGTATAAATCGTGTGTGAAAGGAGCAGAAACAACAGTTTTAATGACCTTTTTTGCTGTAACTGATTTAGGAATGGTATGTGGAGGACGGAAAGTCTCTTTCTGAGCTCCAGCCACAGACTTGGCATCTAAATAGTAAATACTAAACCGTGAGTTCTACACACAGTACAGATGTAAATACGTTTGAATTCAAATTGACATGATGCAGTTTAACCTAATAGTCATTGCTTAATTATTTCAAATCTAATTTAGAGTCCAGAGCCAAAACAGCAGCAATGACAAAAACCTCCTGCCTGATTACGAACAGACTGTATTCCATCAGCTTGCTTCTAGTCATCAACTTCAGAGACAATCGATGATCGGTCATTTCTTAACAGGAAGCCATTTCTGTGTTTTGGGGTGGGGGTGGGGGTGTCTGAGAGCTCACCTGACGATTGCTGCGGAAGGTGTACATGTGATAGAGAGCAGGGATGAGTTTATTCTCCTGTGCTGGGTTCAGGATGTTGTTCTGAATTTTGAGCTCACGCACCAGTAGATCCACCAAAAAGCTGCCCAGCTGAATGATCAGTACGTGTGACCAGGGCACATCATCACTCAGCAGAGAGGGGCCATCACTCCTCTCCGCCTCCAGCCAATTCCAGTGTTCCCGTGGCAAGACGTTGCTGCACTGTAATGACGGAGAATGTTGACAGGATTACATCCACAGCTTTCAATGTACACTAATGTACACTACTACACGTTCTAATTAGAGCTGCACAATATGGAGAAAATGTCAGTATTGCGATTACACTGCTACATTTTACAAGTGCAGTGTTTTTCAATGTATTAAAGGGTAATAAACATTGTTGTTAAAGCTTCAAATGATACGTTTACGTTCATACAGTCCATATATGGAAATTAAGCTATAAAAGCAGCCCATGTTTAAATTGTAGTTTTGTGATGTCACAAAATCAACACTTTTACATATATGTCCTTACTGAGCCTACAGCGGTTTAGTCCTGCCCCTTCACATGGAAGTTCTAAGAAGTTCTGTGATTGGTTAAAATGCTCATTTGCAAAATGCAGCCTTCTGCGATATCAGTGTTGCATAGACCAGCAGTGTAGGATCGATTAACAGATGTTATTCCTAGGATTATCTGCCTTTTAGTTGTAAACTTTCAGACCCGGGTCACACAACTGTGGACCATCGGATGCCATCAGGGCTTTGGTGAGGGCTGGTGGTTGAACAAGGCACAGTTGGTGCAGTGTTTACAGCACCATTGGCTCTAGTTTGGGGTTTTCCCCAAATACACATGGTTCAGCTCCCTTGTTAATTGCCAGCTTTAGTGAGTGTGTTTAAGAAAGGAAAATACCAAACTGTGCTGGACACCGGCCCTCCAGGACTGGAATTGGGCACCCCTACACCCTGTGGTCATTTTTACCATTTTTCTGTTGTTCAGTGCATCTGCATTGGTTGTCTCAGAGCACAAAGAAAGAACGAAATGAATGTAAGATAGGGAACGAAGTAAGAAATGGTTTCATTACTAGGAATGGGTCTTTTAACTGTGTGGACTTTTTAAAAAGTAGGTGATTATTGTATTTATTATAAAAAAAATTATGAATAAACTGAAGGTTCTGACAAAACACGAAGACCAAATGAAGCATGAGATAGGTGCTCGCTTTAAAGCTATTTCAACCCAACCAGTGCCAAACGGTTTTTAACCCACCCGGTACCAAGGGGGTTTACACTGGGCCTAGCTTAAACCTAGACATTAGAGCCACTGAAGACATGTAAACTATACATTCTTTATTTTGTATATCATTATACAGTTCTAGGCTACCTCACTTCCTGCTATAGAGCTGCACACTTTCACACAGGCCTATTTAATGCATGTCGGTCATCTGCTGTAGTCGTTGCTGTGTGTTAAAGTGCAATGGAGATGGGAGGAGACGGTGAACTAACAAAAGTCCATCAGGTTTGGTGAATTCTTGGCCATACAGCTTCCTAACGTCCTATTAATTCTATGAAATCTATGAATTTGCACAGATCTGGAGTATTACATTTATTTTCAGTAGTTTGCATGATACTGAGAAGCAGTTTTCATACTTTTCAATGCTTTTTCCCCAACTGTGGTGTTGCATCATATGCTGCAATACTTTCAAAGATATTCTTTTCATGGAGACTCAAGTATCTGGCTGGAAATCCAGGGCTCATTCATATTAACACTCTAAAACCTAATTACCACCCAACATAAATATTTTCCAACAAAAATCTTGATTAATCAAGAGGCTGATCAGGCATTCTTCCTGTGGGAGGCACGTTCTGTACCTTTGTGTCTTTTGCAAGCAGCTCGGAGTATGAATTGTAGATGCAGGCCAGTTTCTCTACCATCTGGCTGTGGTTCTTCTGTTGGATGCAGATAACGTTGTGGACTCTGTTGCCCAGCTCCTTCGCCATGTTGAGCAGAGAATCTCCACTAGGCGGCAGGTTGGACAAACCCTGAACATCACAATAACAGCAATGAGAAAGATATGTCTTCAGAAAAGGTATCAGCTGAGGTGCGGATGCTGCAAACTGGGACTGGGATTTCCTTGCATCTGCCCAACAGTGGACAACTTTAACAGATGACGGCTTCCATCCATTAAATCTACCAAGACATCATTAATCAGCATTTATCAGAAAGCAAGGCCAACTGTGCTCTCTTAAACTCTCTTAGCCACAGACGGCTGTGAAAGCATTGGGGATCAAACACCAAACCTCTCTAATAAGGCCAACACTTATGCCTTGTTCTCATTACACAATCTTGAGAATCCCAAACAGTCAGACAGTAGTGCAGCGTGAACAGAGCAGCGACAGGGGCGTCACCAATTACACCCTCTTTCAGCAGGACTGGTCCGTCTGCTCTATAAAACAACACTCTGTCACGAAAAATTCATGTGAGGAATGGCGTAACCCTTATGCAAAACAGGAGTATAAAAATGGACGTAAAACATAAACAAGCGCTGTTTTTGTGCTCATAAGTTCTGAAAAATGCACAAAAGGAAGACCCCCCCCCCATTGACTTGTCCTGCACTCTCATTGGCTGTAGCTCACCAGCAAACGGCCCAGATATTGAGCAGGTTAGAGTCATCTGGTTTGAGTCAGTGCACTTGTTGATCGTCAATGAAACAGGAAATCACACTTGATTAAGTGCTTTTGTCGGCGACTCAAAAACACCCATAAAACTGTGTAGTGTAAACAAGGCATTCGGCGGTTGCTCCTCTCGGGAGCTAATCGTTGTTTTGGCAATAAAAAATATGATATAAATTGAAATAATATACAGTAAGTATCACTTCTATGATTCAACGCCTCTGTTTTGGTAATACCAAATATTATATACATTTAAATAATGTATATAATGTATATAAATGTATATAATGAAGCAAAAAAGTAAGTAAAAATACTGTTTTGTAGTTTCCAGTCTTGCTCTTTACTATTTAATACCTGTAAAGTGTGACTGGATTGTGTCTGCATCTGAATATGGTTCATATTACTGAATACGCTGATGAACTTTAGAAAAGGGATTTCGAACTGAACAGCGTACGTCACTTAAGCTCACTGTCACTCGAGGTGATGCAGAAACACGTTTCAGTACCTGCAGCATGATGTTGACGTAATCCTCGTCGTGAAGAAGGCACAGGAATGGATAGATATCTGCCCTCCAGTTCCTCATTTTGCTTTTGCACAAAATCAGTTTGCTGTCTCTCAGAGCCTGGAGCAGAGTTTTTTGCCAGTGGGCGCGCTGCTCTGCTAACAGTTTCCTCTGAAAAAACATTCAGAACAGAGAACATTTTCACAGGACTGAACAGGTGCTGCATAGCAACACGTTCTGCTGCGGTTTCTTACTGAAAACAACATTTGCGGTCATCAGTAACACCTACATGATGGATTCAAACAACAGATACATGACGATGATGGTAAATATGATGATAATGATGATGGTAACGGTGATGGGGTTTTTTTTCTTCTTCCTTAGTCGACAAATAAACAGCAACTGCTCGAAAATCATGGACTCCGATCATGAACTTTTCACACGATGTAATACAGCTTTACATTAATCCAACATGGTTTTGATGCTGCAACAATAATAAAGTGTATTCTATTCTGTGGTTCTGATCGGTCTGACAGGGATAAATGTGGAGAGATAGGGGCTGTCTGAGAGAAAGTGGGTTATTCATTCATCAGGGGAATGTTTTTTCCCCTCAGCCCAGCAGAGCGAGCAGATGACATAGCGCTGATAGGCTGGCCTTACTGTCCAAAGGTGACTCCTGCCCTGCTTGTGAGGACACATTGCGAGGCATTAGTATTCAATTCACCTTTGGTTTAAATGCTGCAGAACCACCAGGGACCCCCTGACCTCTGCAATCTGGAAGCACGAACAGAAGAACCTGACCGAGTAAATGCCACTGCAGAAGGCAATACGGGACCTGCCGCGGCGAACGCTGTTTCAGATCATACTTAGAGACTCGAACATTTAATAAAACATTCGTGGTAACTCCGACAGTTTAAGGACACACTTGGATCAAAGACTTTGCTGCAAATCATGTAAGAGCAGTCACGGCTCTCAAAGGAATGAGAGGTTTTGGAAAAGCGACTTCAAAATCCAGAGCATTAATTCAGACGAGAAGGCAGTGCTCAGACACATGGGGCAAAAAACATAAAAGGGAATGTTATAAAATGTTGACAATCAGTAAAAGTCATGGCATCAAAGTTTTTTTTTTTTTTTTTTTTACCAAATAGGTCAGAGCTGTGGCCACGATATGGAATTTCTGGGCCAAGTAAAATAACTGATATTTAACACTTCAAAGCCATTACAGAGATCATTAATCATCAAAATGTGCTTAAATTCAATTATTTGTATGATTTACTTTACAATTTAGCAGATACTCGGATCTAAAGTTTGTAACAGTTTTAAGCAAGATGTAAATAACTGCAATGCTTAAAATCTTCAACACCTAATGAAGAACCAACTCATTAAATGAAGTGAAGTAAAAGTGACTATTTGTCATTGTGAACGTACTCAAGCACCACAACGAAACGTGACCTCTGCATTTAACCCATCCCACGTGCACACATGGAGCAGTGGGCAGCTATCAACAGCACCCGGGGAGCAGTGTAGTGGGACGGTACCTCGCTCACCTCAGTAGTGCCCTGGCCGGGACTCGAACAGACAGCGTCCTAACCACTAGGCCACCACTGCCATGTATCCAAAGGCTAAATAACCCTTCCCCCAACCTATGAGTTTGCATGTGAGCCTGTATTTTGAAAGACCAAGGATAAAAAACTGCATATAAATAAATATTTATACCAAACTTCAGAAGACCTCACAGAGCCATCAGTCCTGAAGGAGATCTGTATAAGTCTATTGACATTTTTTGACAGGAGGCCAAGTTGTTCTGCTTTAAAGGTATATTTAAGAAAGTAAGAGGGGTCCTTCGTTAACCTCTTTTTGGCAACATTTGGCGCATGATCTTTCTGAGCTTAGCGGGAAAAATATAATAATTACACCAAAACTGTTTAAATGATTTTACAGGTCTTGTATTTCTAACAGCACAACAAAATTCAACACTAGCCACATTTACAGCAGCAAAAAAACTCTTGGTATGCCGATGCAACTCCCCTAACTCATGTACCGTCAATGGGCACAGACCTTACTGGACATAACAGCCTTAGAACTTTCCACAGCACGCCTTCAAAATGCTACTACTAACTCTATCCACAAGAGGGAAAAGCTTTTTGAAAGGGTTAAGGATTATGTTAATGCTCTCTGAGCATATGTATGCCCCCCCCCCATTTACATTTTTCGTAAGTTTATTTATTTATTGACTAATTTTATTTATTTATTTTTTATTATTAGTTGAAAGGGGTGGGTCTAAACTACTTTTTAGTGGCCACTTTACAGTTTACAGTTGTGGCCTAGTGGTTAGGACACTGCGCTTGAGACCTGAAGGTCGCAGGTTCAAGTCCCAGCTTAGGCACTAACTACACTGCTCCACGCCTTGGAAGTCGCTTTGGATAAAAGCATCAGCCAAATGAGTAAATGTAAATGTACCTTTTTTGTATCTTGTATTTTATGTAAAAAAAACAATAAACATTGATTAAAGTAGGGTGGATTGTGCACATCTTAGTCTACTTCGTGTGCTTGTAGACACGCACCATCCTGATCATGTTTTCCGTGACAGGCTTCATGGTTTCCACAGAATCGATGGTGATGGTGTTGGCCTGTTCCATCTCCAGCTGACGCTTAAAGCGATCCTGCAGGTCTGCCAGACCGAAGTCCAGTTTAGGATATCTGACATCTTCTCTCTGCAACACACACAGCTTGAGGTCAAAAGGACAGCACGGTAGGAACACTTTCATATCTCTGTATACAAGACTCTTCCTTTCTATGCAAATCATACCTCACCTCACTTAGGGTTACAGGTTATACCATTTACAATGGCGCTTGGAAGTTTGTGAACCCTTTAAATTTCCTGTATTTGGATATAAATGTGAAACATCATCTGATTTTCAAACAGGACCTCAAAGTAGATGAAGAAAACAAAGTTAGAAACTAGTTTTCTACAAACAATACAAAAATGATTATATTACATATGTGTTTATTCTTTTTCTAAACAGCTTCTTCCATTTCGGGTCGTGAGGAAGCTGGAGCCAATCCCAGCTGACGATGGGCCCAAGGAAGGGTTCACCCAGGACAGGAGGCCAACACATCGCAAGGCAACACAGAGACAGACAATCACTCACACCCTTTGGCAATTTAGAGCATCCAGTCAACCCACTGGAAGGTTTTGGACGGTGGATGGAAACCGCAGGAAAACTGCAAACTTTACACAGAAAGGCACCCGTGGCCGACCGGGGGATTGACCCCAGGATCTTCTGTAAGGCGACAGTGCCAACCACTGCACCACTGTGCCGCCCCTATATATGTATGTATGTATATGAAATTTAGCCCATTTCCCCATACAGAACAGCTTCAACTCTTGGATGTTGGTGGGTTTCCTCACATCAGCCTCTCGCTTTAGATCTTTCCATAATATTTCAGTTGGAATAATAATGTCAAATATTTCATAAAAACGGCATTTTTTTCAACATAAATGTGACACACTCAGCTCTGATCTCTGTATTTCCATCACCAATTCAAGCACATGTGCTTTACTTGGTGCAGCAAGTGCCTTGTAGTGGAGGACAAAAGCACATGCCAGTTTGAAGCGATAAAGTGAAATTTGTGTAAACAGCCGTGCATTATTCATCCCAGTACAGTGGTGGAGAAGGGTTTGTCTGTAGGTTGTAGTCTTTACTATGGATGAGGAATCATGCCTTACAGCGTTTTTTCCCCCAAAATGCCAGTGAGATTTACTTTCTACCACCACATTCTCATCACAATCTTGCTGCCAGTAGCCGACACTGTACCTCCCTCAACACTATTTTTTTCTTAATTCAAAATGTGTCTATCTGGAAGAAATATTTTGTTTGTGATCAGTGTTATCAGTTTATCATATTTCATTTACATGTCGAACCTCTACTTGCAAAAGTGGCTAGCCCATTTCACATTAGCACATTGCAATCAGAGGGTCGCCGGTTCAATCCCTGGGACCAGCAGAGAAGACCTGGGTAAGGTAGGTGTGTTGAAGTCACTTAACCCCCAAACTGCCCCCAAGACACAAGTGTGCAACCCATTGCTCCTGTTCCTGGTGTGTATGTTCACGAGGGCCAGGGATGGGTTACAGCCGAGGACACATTCACTGCTCACTGATCAGAGTGTGAGTGTCACATAATCCGACTGTCACGTCAACCTGAGAAGAGGGTGCTGGGATGTCCACCCTGCCAGCTGATGTGCCTGGCATGGGTTTCCTAAAAGCTGATGTGTCCTCCCCTGCATGTGCAATTGTTTTTAATCATGTGTTGCATATTTTTCAAGGGACCTACAGCAACACTTTATTAGCTTTAGGCACTTTGGCAGTATTTAAGGAGCCCCAACCTAACAGCAGTGAGAGCCGTAGACAGAGAGAATGCCATGTTTACTAGTGAAGGCATGTAACATGCAGGGATGCTTGTTGCCTGTAACGTCCATGTCACAAAATCTTGTTACAACACACTGCTCTTCAATGCATGCAATTCTTGATGGCAACGATAGAGAATTTTTCCTAATAGCCATCTTCTGCTTTACTTTTGAATCAAACTGGAACTGCAATTAGATTCGTTCCCTAAATTGTTCATCCCTATTGTACACAGTGGTGGTCTAGTGGTTAGGGACCTTGTGATCGGAGGGTTGCAGGTTCATGTTCCCAGGTACGGCTGATAGCTGCCTGTTGCTTCAGGCATGGATGGGTTAAATGCAGAGGTCACACTTCTTTGTGGTGCACTTTTTGTGTTGGGGTGTGTTCACAAAGACAGATAGTCACTTCCACATGGTTTAAATGAGTTGCAATGCAAGAAATGTTAGAATATTGGTTTTTGCTCAGAGCAAACCTATTCGTTTGTCATGTCATCTCTAAGCCTTGATGAGGCGTCATTTTGGACGACTGGTGATGGAGCTGCTGTGTTTTTAAAGGTGTAAAGACAAACATAATGAAAAAGTCCAATGATGTGAAGTGAAAGTGACTGTATGTCATTATGAACACACCCAATCACACACAAAATGCACCATAACAAAATGTGACCTCTGCATTTAACCCATCACACATGCACACGAGGAGAAGGAGCAGTGTAGCAGGACGGGACCTTGCTCAAGGGTAGCTCAGTGGTACCGAGGTCTGGACTTGAACCTTCTGTTCACAAAGGCAAGGTCCTAGCCACCACTGCCCACCTTGATACAGAACTGGATGGACAGAAGTCTATTCAGGTTATTCTGCATAATTAAAAACTTTGAAAAAAGGCTCAATTCTTACTTACTGCAAGCAAATGGCTAAATATGTGCACAGCTTTGAACTTTGCTGCCAGCAACAGTGCGCTATTTGTGTGTGTGTGTGTGTGTGTGGGGGGGGGGGGTGTCACATACTCTGTGACTGAGATAAAGGCAGTCGGTAAACTAGTGACAGCCTGTTGGCTGAGTTCTTCTCAGGTCACAATCACAACCTGCGAAAAGCGTCTACATCAACTCATCTCCTAACAATGACTCAGCAGCGCGACCGTTTTTAAAAGGAGACGCTACATGAGCTGATTAACGCAGCAGCTACTCTTGCTGTCACAATTTGATTTGCTGGGTTTCATGTTACCAGCAATTAAAAAATCCACGACAGCATGCAAACACGAGCCTGTGGCTTTGATTAACGGTCAGTTAACGTGCCGATTGCATCTCATAACTTCACTTGTGCCCAATTAAAATAAAATGAGCGTTTTCAGGGCCAGCCAGGGTCTCGCTTTCAGCACACGCCAGCAGCCTGGCAAACAGCCAAACGGTAGGCTGCACAAAGAGTACAGACTGTAAACACACCATATATCACAGCAGCAGCTTGTTCAGTGGGGCAGAGACAATAATATGGGCTTTGGGCTTGTTGGGGCTGTCGTTTATTATTTTATGGGGCCGTATGGACAGCTGGCAGTTATCATTAAACAGTACCCACAGAACACAGGAGGAGATAAATACAGTTTGGTCAAACATACCTGTCCCAGAGGTGATGTGGATGGTGGCCAGAGTAAGCAAAAAGGTTATGAGGAAGATCAATCAGCCTGAAGAGCGCTAGAAATAGTGCCCAAGCATTATGGAAAACCTTGCCACAAATGAGGGCAGTGGTGGCCTAGTGATTAGGACATTGCCCTTGGGACCTAAAGGTCACTGGTTCGAGTCCCGGCCCAGGCACTACTAAGGTACCCTTGAGCAAGGTACTGTCCTGCTACACTGCTCCCCAGGCGCTGTTGAAAGCTGCCTGCTGCTCCACATGTGCACGTGTGATGGGTTAAATGCAGAGGGCGCATTCTGTTTTGTGGTGCTTGGGCGTGTTCACAATGACAAATAGTCACTTTCACTTCAATGATATATATATCGAGGTAAATTAAGAACTTTTTCAGAGCCCCTAATGAGCCAAGGTGACAGAGGAGAGGAAAACCTCCCCAAGCTGGAGGAAGAAACCTTGGGACCAAGACTCAGAAGGAGGACCCATCCTCTTCTGGTCGACACTGAATAGCAATAACAAGCAATAGAGTGAAGTGAAGTGAAGGTGACTATTTGTCATTGTGAACACATTCAAGCACCACAACAAAATGTGACCTCTGCATTTAACCCATCACACGTGCACACGTGGAGCAGGCATGGTCAAATAAAATAGCTGAATAACCTCTAGGCCTCCACTGCCCATTGTACATTATACAAATGAACCGGCAGCAGCATATCGGCGATCTCATGCAAATGGTGTCCCCCTGTCCCCACTCACTACAACACTGTCTGACTTGTGATCAGGAGTCTCGAGGTTGTGCAGTGTGAACAGTACTGGGATTCGACCACTCTCAGAATCGTGTAGTGTGAACAAGACATTACAGCTCTGTTCTTCCAGAACACAATAAGCACAATGGGCTGAAATATCAGTCAAATCTAACAATCTGTCCAATGCTGAGGATTTTTAAAGACATGATCTACTGATAAAATAACGCATCCCCCCAGTGACGTTCAGATCATTTTGTGACAAACAGCAATTTGTATAAATTTGCACAGTGCACTAGCATGAATATGACTCCACTGTGTCTGAGTTTATAGATTCCTGGGTAAACTGTCTGAATACCTCAACCTTCCTGTGTCGAGAACTCAGTTTGCACAAGCAGAACCTTCTTACGCTCCACTTCCTAGATTTTCCAGGACAAGAAAATGTATCATTTTGCAGACAGAGTTTTCTCAGACACGCTGGTTACTAGTGGAAAATTTGTCCTGCTGTCAGCTCCTCCACCAATAGAAACGCTGCATGTGGAGCTGTGGACTATAAATGGGCTTAGGTGGACCTCAGGTAATGAATCATTGAGAAGGAAAAGCAGGGCACAACGGCCTGATAGCAGCATCTCCCAAGGTTAAAAATAGCTTGCGTATCTGTGTTGGAAGCACTCATTCATAAAAGTCCAGGCTTGGGCCAGTCCCAGTTTGAGTACTTTCAAATGGCCGGTCTGCTAACCCAGGACTGCTGCCATAAAATAAACATAGGCTTCATGACTCATCTGACTGCCCCTACTATGTATCAGAGGGGAGTCTGAGCGTTCACACTAAATTGCATGGTTGATTTGAAGTGCCCGGTGGCACCTGTGCACTGATGAACAATTAAATGCGAAATATCAGCACTGAGCAGTGTAGCAATTTATGCAAACGTTATGCTCACAGTACAATCCAAATGAAAAGCAACGTCGCAAATGTTGACGGCGGTCATGGTGCCATCTCGAACTCCCAATAGAGCAGAGTAGCTTCAATGGACCATTGCTGGAAAAGAAACTGTAAGGGCTCCAACTTTATTTTATTTTAACCCCCCCCCCATGATATTATTATGTTTTATACCACAGAGATATTATGAGTTTTTGTACCAAAGACAGTTTTTTTTTATTTTAATTTTTTTTATTTAATTCATTTTTTTAATGACCTATTTCAACTTCTCTAGGTCCATTGTATTAAAATTGTCTATTTTTGTTACTGTGCCATTAAGACTCTCGCTGACCCATGTTCTGAGTGGCAGCCCTGTATTTTGCCTGAAAGCAGACTGAAACTGTTTATTAGAAACTGCTTATTAAAAAGAAACTTGCCACTTCATTTCCACATATTGACTGCACGGACTGAAGCGTAGTAGCATACATTAAGTACACTGGTCTTTTTTTTATGTAATACAAGTGTTTATGTATTTCATTATACTTTTTATACAAGAAAAACATTTTCCATGACATAGGTCTTTAAAGGCAAAACTATTTCAATTCTGATCAGTTCTTCAGTGCAAACACTGTGCAAAGACTTTACACAGTCTGACTTTACAGATTTTCCTTCTTAAAGATTCAAAACAATTACTCAGTAGATGATTCTCAAAAATATATTGTTTTGCATGTGGGATGGACAGTACTGTACAAAGATCTTGGGCACAGAGAACTGTATTTCAAAGCTGTTTATCTAGGAATAGCGGGTTTTTCCCCCCAAAGTCCCTAATATTAAAATAAATACAAATAACAGTAATACAGTAAACAGTGACAATTTGTTTGTGTGTTAGCTTAACCATTTCCAAACATCTATTTATAGATGTTCTGTCTAATTACATGAACAAAATACATTTTGTTGTGGAGAAAATAAGTGAGCACTTGCTCCACAGGCATCAAACTTAATGCCATGTTTCTGCAAATTCTAGTCCACAATGTCTATTTTCTTTGCTTAGTTTCACAGTGGAAAAACACAAAATATTAAATTTTTGTTTGGATAAAAGCATCAGCCAAATGAGTAAATGTAAATGTAAAATGGAAGTGTGTTCTTTGTAGAGAGTGCACGCTTATTTGTACTCAGAAAATCAACAATTCGTTTGGCTAGGGTGCCAAAACCTTTGCACATACCTGTATCTTCGATATGTCAGAGTCTAAACAAAGTAAGCAGTAAAGAATACTGAAATGTCTCTTAGAAAAAACTTTGGCTACTCTCCTTTCTTCATAAGGATTTCATGTTGGTCTCTTTAAGACCAGAGTCTGTCTTTACTGGTGTTTTATGTGCTTCCTGTCGTCTCACTGCACATCTATTCTCTCTCTTTCATTCTTTGGTGTTATTGTTTTTATTGTATCTGGGTGTGGCAATTTGTTGGTGTTGGCAATAAAACCCTGAGCCTAGGACAGAACAGATGTAGCTCTCCTTGATAAAGTACCTGTGTGTAGAAGTCCTTCACCAGGGGCAGGGAACACAGAGGGTTTTCGGCAGTCGCGGGTGGCACGTAGTCAGGCTGTACAGTACGGACAGCCTTCAGCACTATGTCTCTCTCATCCTGCCTGAACACACACTGTCTAAACACATCGTCAACACACAAGCCGTCCTCCTCCATCTGCTGCAGACACCTGGACACATAGAAAAAGGAAAGGTGAGAGGGGGGTTTTGCTAGTGAAGTGAATCAGCTTTAGCTTCCAGTTCCTGAGATGAAAGAAAACATGAAAAAGAGAAATTCACGCTCATCTGAGGAGATGAAAAAGACTGATAATGTTTTTAAAAGCAGTGTGACCGCATACTGACGATGTTGAGGGGCTCCTGAGAAGAGCAGTGGTCTAAGTGCTCTGGCTCTACTAACGGTAGGTTGTGGGTTCAATCCCTGTTGGTCCTACTGCCATCTGTAGCAGGGAGTCCAAGAGAGCACAATGAGCCTCGATTTTTGGACAGGAAGGATAGTCCCTCTGTCTCCCTAGTCTCCTCCAGTCAGTCAATGGGCACAAGCTTTCAGGCCAAACCATCTAGGGACGTTTTTGAGAGAAACTATTCACTTGGGAGCATTTCAGGGGCATTTTTTCTGTTTTTGGTCTAAAAAGTGCTGGCCATGAACAGAAACAGAACACTGACCATGTTCTTGATTGGGGGATTGGCAATCAAATGTGTCAAAAGGGCAAGGGGGGTGGCAATGTTTATGGACCTAGGGGGCGGGGCCATAACGAAAGTGAAAGTACAAAATTTTAATCAATCTTTTTTAAAGTGGTGGGAACAAAATGGCCCTCAAAAAAGTGGTGAGGGGACATTGTCCCTAGCAAAAATGACACCTATGAAATGGGGTAGGCTGAGTGAGAGTGAGATCTACAATTTCTGCAGTGTTGAGATCTACAATTGCTGCAATGGTGGCCTAGTGGTTAGGACGCTGCCTTTGGGACCTGAAGTTCGCTGGTTTGAGTCCCGGCCCAGGCACTACTGAGGTACCCTTGAGCAAGGTACTGTCCCAATACACTGCTCCCCGGGCGCTGTTGGTAGCTACCTGCTGCTCCACGTGTGCACTTGTGATGGGTTAAATGCAGAGGTCACATTTCGTTGTGGTGCTTGAGTGTGTTCACAATGACAGTCACTTATATCATCATCTTTGAGTGCACACCGGGCTTAGTAGTCAAGCTAGACTTCTGTGAACGCTAACTATGTTTACACTAGTGGGCAACAGAGTGACAGGTGCAGGTGATCTGTAGCAAAGATTTAGCAACATGCAACAAGTGGCATGCTGTTAAAAGAGAGACTGAGTTGAGATTTTTACAAAGTGTTTTACATAATTACTGAATTAAACAAATTCCTTAGGTCAGCATCCAGGGTCTCCAGCTTCTACTGTCTGAACTTTTGTTCTTATCGGTATTGAGTACTTCCTTACAATATCGAAGTAAAATAGAAGAGAACCTCATAAAATATTTGGAAAAAAAATTTTGTACATTTTCTAGACAAACGAACTTGCCTTCATGTGACAAACAGAGCTTCTTCGACCACGATGACACACCTAGTGCCACAATGCCTGCTAGTGTGAATGTAAGAGTAGCCTCTATTAAAAACAATTGGTCCACTAGAAAAGCTTGGGTGAATAATCAGATGCTCACTCGGTCTCAGCCCTGAACGACTGAGAATGAAACTGAACCCCAAACATTTTATAAGCAGGGGTGGGCAATATGGCAAAAAATATCACAATATTTTGAGAAATTTTCCAGATATGTGATATGTATTAAGATGGAACAAAGGAAAAAGAGCCAACAATGAAATTTTTTTTTATGTATGAGTACAACATTTTTAGTCCATGTTTTTAACACCACAGGGCAATATGTTTACTTAAGCAAGACTAATGATACTCTCCTTAAACTAGACAAGAAGTTGGACAGTGTTTAAGTACTAATAAGATCAAGATTTCCTCAGAAAAGCATATTGGATCACGATAAATATCATCATATTGCCCAGCTCTATTCATAAGCATGTCCACCACCCTCTCCTCCACTGACCTCCAGTTTAAGTAGATTTAGCCAAACAGCAGCAGCTGCGTGAAAGAAAACATGGTGGATTTTACCCGAAATATTCCCTTGATTCTTTGTGACAGCCTCAGATCTCCTCCTCACACGCTCCTCATACACTGCATGCCAAAAAGCTCTTTAATGAGAAAACTCCCAAGGTCGTGCAACCTGGCATGGCAAGACTGACTGCAGGGCTTCTGGGGACAAAATATAAAATATTCACTGTGACACGGTCAGTGCAGGACAGAACATCCACCCGCAACCAGCATCAGATGAGCTGCAGCCATATGTTCAAGAAAACACCAGAGCAATGTTATTCAAATGAAAAGCACCTGAAGGCTCCAGGCTGCTCAGTGCGGAGAGGTAACGCTGTGTTTCGGCCGCAGGCAGAATACTGATAAGGATGCGAGGGATTCTGACTGCCGTGTTCACGGACCACTCGCAGGTGACAATGGAAAAGACGGGAACCAAATCATTTACAGAGACAGCTGATGTATTATTCAGCTCAAGCTATGGGTCAAGGGGGTGGTCCAATAGCTTTATTCCCAGGGGGTAAAAATGGACCAGTGCATTTCGATGTATGAATATGAGGGTGGAATCAATCGTTGAATCTGAATTGATTATAATAATATAAAGTAAAAAGAAAATTTCAAACTCATTTTTCATTCTCACGGTTTGGCCAACTTGTGACCTACTAAACATTCGTCATTAGGATCCGGCAAATCTGATCCCCAGCATTGCCACAGCCATCCATGCCCAATAATAGGCTAGTCTGCACTATGCACATATACACATATATACATATATACATATATATATATATATATATATACACACATATATGTGTATGTGACAGAAAGAGAAATTATATATATATATATATATATATATATATATAAATAAATAATTTCTAATAATAATTTATATATATTTGTATGTGTGTATGAATA
>JBBPDA010003644.1:0-17310 GCA_037974385.1 Arnoldichthys spilopterus | reverse complement strand
TACCGTCCCATTACTCTGCTCCACGTCTTGGAAGTCGCTTTGGATAAAAGCGTCAGCCAAATGAATAAATGTAAATGATTTATCTGGACCAGTCCTGGATCAGTTTTGTCAGAAATATCGTGGTTCACTTTCACCTGAAGCGATTGCGGTGCACTTTCATATGGACCAATCACAGTACACTCTCTTTTGAACCAATCATGGTACACTTTTATCTGGACTAATGGTGGCACACTTTTGGATGGACCCGTCAGAGTTCACTTTAGTCTGGTCTAGTCACAGTTCTCTTTCGTTTGGACCAATCACAGGTCTCTTACACCTGGACCATTCATGGCTCAGTTTCGTCTGAACCAATTGTGGTACGCTCTTGCCTGGACCAATCACAGTACACTTTCTTCTGGACCAATCGAAATTCTCTTTCATCTGGTTCACTTTTTACTGAACAAATGGCAGTACACTATTGTCTGGACCAATTGCAGTTCACTTTCGTCTGGACAAATGACAGGTCACTTATGTCTGGACCAGTTATGGCTCAGTTTCGTTTGCACCGTTTTTGGTTCAGTTTCGCCTGGACCATTTGTGGTACACTTTCATCTTGACCAATCATGATACTCTTGCACCTGGTTCACTTCTGTCTGGAGCAATGGCAGTACACTTTCATTTAGACCAATCGGCACGCATTTCTGTCTGGACCAATTCCTGTACACTTCCATCTGAACCAATCACGGTTCACTTTTGTTCCTTAGAACATCTTCAGTTCCTGTAGGAGGAAACTTCGTCCAACAGATCTACAGACTATAAAATGGTTCCGCATGCTGAAAGTGCCTGTTTTCTGGGTCTATCAGTACCAGGAGGCCCACGGCCTTGTGTCATTATTTGCATTAATAATATTCCTGTACAGCACCAGATCATAAAAATAAACTGTGAAATGTTTTGTAAGTTTAAAGATGTGTGAAAAAAATGAGGGGCGAGAAACTGACCTGGCAGACTGCCGTCAGCGCTTTACTCTGACAAGGAGAGGGGAGAGATACCGCCCACACTTTCACCTTTCTGAGAGAGTGAGAGAGAGAGAGTGAGAGAGAGAGAGAGAGAGAGAGAGAGAGAGAGAGAGAGCTAAAGGAATAAAACATAACTAATAATATGTACCATGTGAGTTTTACAAAATGAAGCCATGCAAATAACAATGTCTTTACAAATCTAATTCCCACAATTAAAGGTGTGTTCCATTTGAACTGGTAGTCCATCATAACCCATCAGAAAAATTTTAACCAGAAAGGCCCCTGAACTCGGATTTCTGGCTCTGAATGTCGGAAGAACGTCCCCGGCCTCTGCCTCAAAATCCAAGATGGCTGCTTGGTGCATCAACAGCAGTGAAAGCTGTAGTAATACACTGTTAATGGATGTGAAGCTACAGGAATGGGCTCTTATCTGCTATTGCTAACGGCTAATCTAACGCGTACTGGGAAGCAGTCAACTGAGTTGTGCCATCTTTCCCAGCGCTGAGGTAAACGTAAGGCATTAGCTTTGTAGCTGGTCGCTAATATGCGATAGTAGCTTATAATACAACAGTTGGTTTCGTACAGACTGGATGTAGAAATCAATTTTACTGTTAAAGTTTATCTGGACAATACACCAATCAGCCATAACATTAACACCACCTGTCTAATATTAAGTAGGTCCCTCCTGCTGCTGAAACGTGGTGCACTTTGTGTTCTGGAAGTACCTACCGTACAAGGACCTTGTCAAAGTGGCTCAGATCCTTACGCTCCTGCTTCCACCACATCAACTTCAAGAACTGACTGTTCATTTGATGCCTAATATATTCCCCCCTCTGACATGCATCACTGTAATAACTAGACAGTCAATATTGTTGACTTTACCTGTTAGTGGTGTTAATGTTATGGCTGAATGTTATGGCTGACTTGTCCACTAAAAATGTCATATTTTTGTTGTATGTATATTCTTGAGCGGGTGCTCTCAGTTGGGGCAGTGGTGGTGCAACAGTTAGGGAGTTGCCCCTGTGACCTTAAGGTCGCCAGTTCAAATCTGGGATCAATACCCGTGAGCATGGTACCTTCTTTAAGCACTGCTCCCTGGATGATGCCCACTGCTAGTACATGGATGGGGTAAATGCAGAGGCCGTATTGTGATGTGTTGATGTGGTGTACTTTTGTATATGACCGTTCATGCTAGGGATCCCCTTTTCATCCCCACTGCTTTTTCAATGGACTGTTCCCCACCAAGGTCGACAAATATGACCCCCGCAATACATCGAAAAAAAGCATCAGGAGTTGGCCTAAATTGTGTGTATGTGTGTGTGTGTGTGTGTGTGTATGTGTGTGTGCTCTCACCTGTGAAAAGCCAGAAGAGTGAAGTACATTAGAATCACAGTTACTGACACACTTGTCGCCAGCAGGACATACACATGGGACACGCCCAATACAGGAGCTGCATAAACACAAACATGTATGAACCAGAACTGAACCCAACAGACCACTTGATTCCTGGCCATAGCAAACAGCCCCATCCCATTTTAGACATGTTTTCATGTGGTTTCAAGCTAAACACTAATGCTGCCATTGTGTAGGCCAGCAGTGGCCTTGTGGTTAGGGACTTACCCATGTAAGGCCATAGGTTCAGGACCTGGCCTGGGCACCACTGAGGTTCCCTTGAGCAAGGTACTGTCTTGCTACACTGCTCCCTGGGTGCTGTTGATAGCTGCCCGCTGCTCCATATGTGGATGGGTTAAATACAGAGGTCACATTTCATTATGGTGCACTTTGTGTGATGGGGTGTGTTCACAATGACAAATCACTTCCACTTCATTTTACCCATTTGAGGCAGTGAGCACACGCACCCGGAGCAGTGGGCAGCCAGCGTCGCAGTGCTAGGGGAGTTAGGTGACATGCACAAAAGCACTTCACCCTGCCGGCTGGTTTTGGGAATTGAACCAACAACCCCTCAGTCACAAACTCACTTCACTGGCCATTAGGCCACCACTGCCTAATAAATAAATAATAAACAACAGAAACATATACAGCACACAAACACAATAAAGATGTTTTCTTTGTGCTTATCTGGATTTCAAGCAATGCCATCCGACTGCACGGGAGTCCTGAAGGCCCACATGGATGGGCCATCCGACTGCACGGGAGTCCTGAAGGCCCACGTGGATAGACCAAATTCGGTCCACGTGCAAAAACATAGTCAGCGTTTGATCTATGCTCATCTTATGCCAGAAAAACGCTTGATTCAGGCGTCCGTGTGAACATGGCCTAATGTCTTTGTCACTTATTGGCTAGTTTAACCATGTTTTGATGATGGGCAGATGGATTAACTGCATTTTCTAAGGTGGATCAGCACTATGCAATGATCCAGGATGAGTTTGGGAAACACTGCACTTGTGTCATATTTTATACCATCAGATTTGACACAAATGTGCCTTTTCAGTAATGCCAGTTACATGCTAATGCTAAAGATGTGTGTGAAAGGCAAAACAATTATATTAATTTCTTCATATTTACTATATAAAACCAACAAAAACACACAGAACTGAACAAGTTAGTGAATGTGACTTATTTGTCATTGTGAACACACTCAATCACACACAAAGTGCACACGTGGAGCAGTGGGCAGCTATGAGAAGCACCCGGAAGGCAGTACGGCGGGACAGCACCTTGCTCAAGAGAACCTCAGTGGTACCTGGGTTGGAACTTGAATCTGTGACCTTCTGGTCACAAGGGCAAGGTCTTAATCACTAGGCCTCCACTGCCTATTTAATTTAGATGAATAAACCAAACTGAACATGCTGTGTTAACAGATTTGTGACCATTTTTCTCAGTGTCAGCTCTTGGGTTCATTCTCGTAGTTAGGTCTGAATGTAACTGTGGTCTTACTCTGACCAGGACGGGTGGTCCAATTGACAGGTTTAGACCAGTCTGAGGGATATCCGGCATATCGAACTCCCCGGCCCGTACGGAAGCTCACGTTACAGCGCACCTGAGCCAGGTAATGGGTTGAGCTGAGCAAGGAACGCTCCGCCAGAAAACACACACTAACACCCGGCGGGAGGCGTAGCGTCTCCATGACCTCCTACAGAGAGCAGGGTGGTAGACACACAGAGATGAAAGTGAGTGGAAATGTGTCATTGTGAACACACCACAGCACACAATGAAATGTGACTCTAACCCATCCGTGTTGGAGCAGCGGGCAGCTGATGTAGGCAGCACCCGGGGAGCTGGCTGTGCTTGGGGGCTGTACCTCGCTCACGGGTAATTTGCTGGAGATACAAGGTTTTGGCCCAACAGCAACAATTTATTAAGGAGCAGTGGTGGCCTAGTGGTTAGGACGCTCCCTTTGGGACCTGAAGGTCACAGGTTTAAGTCCCACCACTGAGATTCCCTTGAGCAAGGTACCGTCCCACTACACTGCTCCCTGGGCGCTGTTGGTAGCTGCCCACTGCTCCACATGTGCACGTGTGATGGGTTAAATGCAGAGGTCACATTTCGATGTGGTGTTTGAGTGTGTTCACACTGACAAACAGTCACTTAATCTTTTTTTCAACAGAAAACTGTTTTCTTGGTCTAGTACCAAAAGGTCCAGTTTTGTAGTTTTTGGTACTTGCTCAAGACTGATACCAACAGGACCTCAGTGTTGTTCTCCTCTATCATTGCTAACAATTCATTCAGTTTAGTGAGTGTTTAGCTCTTCCAGCTGAGGATAAAGTCACCAGGTACTACTACATCACCATAAGAGCACTAAAAACCAAACTAGGATGGCATGCAGATGGGTCCGGTGCTATATTAGACGTCTTACTCTGTAAAGTGTTTGCTAAAGCAGTAACGATGCTAACGCTAACGCTATTAGCATTCATGTTAGCATCGACACAGAGTTTTTGCAGCTATTTTCATATTACAAATGTAGGCTTTGATTGATTCTACACACAATTGTTGACTTTTGTCATTTTTTTCTCTCTATGTTGGTTTTGTAAAGTACATTGGGCTGCGTTTAAAGTGCATAATGCACTTTATGTTGTTAGTTGTGTAGTGTTTGTGGTCCTATGTTTCATGTAGCACCATGGTTCTGAAGGAACGTTGTTTCGTTTCACTGTGTACTGTGTGAACTGTATATGGTTGAAATGACAATAAAAGCCGACTTGACTTAACTTGACTTGTTTAATTTAATGAAATGTGCTAAATATATAAAGTTGATATTTTTTGTAGTTTTAGTTTATGTATCTGCTGAATCCACAGACATTCAGCGTCGTATTGAGTTCTGCAGTATCTGAACTGTCTTACGGATTCGATTTTTTTTTTTTTTGAGGGGGGGGGTACAATACATAAACTGTATTGTAAATAATAAACAGTTTTTCTGGAGCTACATGCACTGAACATTGTGTTTTCCCATTTTTAACCCTGTGCAGTGTGCAAAACATGCTCATTAGTTTTTTCTGGCTTTGTGTATGATCTGAAAACATCGCTTGATTTTGTAAGAGGAATCGGAGGTTGTGTGAATGTAGCCTGGGAGTTGGAAGGAAGAGAAAGGAAAGAAACTGGACTGTGAGGTGAAGGGTTCATCACACACACATTCAGCTCGTCACTCACAGGTGAGTGTGTGCTCCAGTATCGGAGTTCGGAGGTGATGGGCACGGTACGGTATTCAGGGAGGGTCCAGTTCACGACCCAGTCCTCCCCGATTAACTTAGCACTCAGACCCACCGGAGGTACAGGCTCGACTACAGGAGAGAGAGAGAGAGAGAGAGAGAGAGAGAGAGAGAGAGAGAGAGAGAGAGAGAGAGAGAGAAAGAGAGAATGGGGAAAGAGAGAAAAAGAGAACGGAGAAAGGAAGAGAGAGAGGGAGAATAGGGAAAGAGACAAAAAGAGAAGGGAGAGAGGGAGAGAGAGAGGGAAAGAAAGAGGGAGAATAGGGAAAGAGACAAAAAGGGAAGGGAGAGGGGGAGAGAGAGAGGGTGAGAGAGAGAGAGCAAGAAAGAGACAAATAGAGATAAGAGGGAGTGAAAGCATGAGAGAAAAAAGAGAAGGGTGAGAGGGAGAGAACAAAAGAGTGGAAGAGCAAAAGGGAGAGAGAGAGAGAGAGAGAGGGAGAGAGAAAGAAAGTGACAGAAAAAAAGAGAGAAATAAAAAGACAGAAGGGGAGAGTTCGTCTTATTAAACACGAAGACCCTCTAACACAGCCACAGTGTGTATGTGTGTGTGTGTGTGTGTGTGTGTGTGTTACACACTGTGTTTGTAAGCTGGGATGACTCTGGTTCTTGGCTCTGGCTTGAGATCCAGAAGCAGCTGTTCAGCTTCAGACACGGAGAACAAGCAATAAAACTGCACGACACCTTCGTCATATTTGTCATCGTCACCATCATCACCATCATCACCATCATCATCATCATCATCACTGCCTTCTTCCAACCCTGCACAACACCACTCTGGCCTTAGAGAGAGTAAGAGAGGTAGGTGCAGCAAAATATTCAAATAAATTATGAGCAAAATATTAAATAAAAAGCAAATTCATTATTAATTTTAGTATTAGTAATATTTCACTGTTTACCCGCTACACTGTAAATATATCATATATCAGTAACTTGTCATACTGAAATGTAATGCACTGTACTGAACTGTAGTGTTCTGTACTGAACAATACTGTACTGAACTGTAGTGTTCTGTACTGAACAATACTGTACTGAACTGTAGTGTACTGAACTGTAGTGTACCAGACTGTACTGTACTGTACTGAACAATACTGTACTGAACTGTACTGTACTGAACTGAACTGTACTGTACTGTACTGAACAATACTGTACTGAATTGTAGTGTACTGAACTGTACTGTACTGAACAATACTGTACTGAACTGTACTGTACTGTACTGAACAATACTGTACTGAACTTTACTGAACTGAACAATACTCTACTGAACTGTACTGTACTTAACTGTAGTACACCAAACTGTACTGTACTGAACTGTATTGTACTGAACTGAACAATACTGTACTGAACTTTACTGAACTAAACAATACTCTACTGAACTGTACTGTACTTAACTGTAGTACACCAAACTGTACTGTACTGAACTGTATTGTACTGAACTGAACAATACTTTACTGAACTAAACTGCACTGTACAGCACTGTACTGAATTGTAGTGTACTGTACTGAACATAACTGTACTGATCTATATGGTACTGAACTGTAATGTCCTGAACTGTACTGTACTGAACTGAACAATACTCTACTGAACTGTACTGAACTGAACGGCACTGTACTGAATTGTAGTGTACTGTACTAAACATAACTTTACTGATCTGTACCATACTGATCTGTGTGGTACTGATCTGCGTGGTACTGAACTGTAATGTACTGAACAGTGCTGTACTGAATTGTAGTGTACTGTACTGAATTGTAGTGTACTGAAATGTAGAGTGCTGTACTGACCAGTTATGTACTGATCTGTACTGTACTGAACAGTGCTGTACTGAATTGTAGTGTACTATGCTGAACAGTACTGTACTGAACTGTAGCGGGCTGTGCTGTGCTGTGCTGTGCTGTGCTGTGCTGTGCTATGCTGTGCTGTGCTGAATGCAGGGGTAAAGTGAGAGAGGGAGGTTAAAAAAGAAAAGGAAGGAAAGAAAAGAAGAAAGACATACTGGTAAGGAGGGTTAAAGAGAGAAGGCAGACAAACACACACACACACACTCACGGTGCATCAGGTTGTGTGCGGTAGCTCAGGTTGTAACGGATAAACTGTGCCAGTTCTCTCATCATCTCCCAGCTGCACCTCACCTCCCTCTCGCCATCGTACACACACTGCAGGTTAAAGGGGCCAGGGAGACTATCTGATACACACACACACACACACACACACACACACGCTTGAAACATTTTGCAAAGCTGTGTGTTCTCAAACATCAGTGTAGACGCAGAACATTTCCTCATGGCCGCTCACCTGTGTCAGTCTTCCTGGACTGCTGAAAGCTCCACCCACTGGCCTCAGACTCAGTCCCCAGCCCCGAGGCCTCCATCTGATCCCCTCTCCTGTCGTCCTTCCACGTAGAGGACAAATTCAACCAAAAGAACAAAATTAGGTTCAGTGTTTAAAATTTTATAGTTATTTGTTGTATAAAATACCTTATTTGAAATGGTGTATGAAAATTGTATATATATATATATATAAAAATAAAACTGGCCTAAAAAAAAGAAAACACATTAAAAAAGTATGTACAACATGACTGAACTTATTTCACAATAAAAGTCCTGACTTTTATTTTGCTGTTCACAAGAAGGAAGTAAGCAGCTGTATGATAGAATTAGACCTTTAGGCCCCAAATCAAGGCTAACAGTGCATTACTCACCATCCAGTCCCGGACGGGACGTCCCGAGCTCGCCTGATGGGTGAGATTCTGATCCAAGGTCAAGGGGTCAGGGGTCAAAGGTTCCATGGAAGGTTTAGGGTCAAGTGTCCAGCTTCCATTGTCTGTGATGTTTACCGTCGGGTCATGGGAACGAGGTCTTTTTGCTAAAGCAGAAATAATGAGCATCTGAAAACAGCTCTGACTGTGCTGCCCTGTCTGTTCTGACCCCTTTCTATCAGAGTCAGCGTCACTTTCTACACCACAGCAGCTCAGACGGGCTAACCTTCACTCCCCACATGCATCAGTGAACCTTGGGTGTCCATGACCCATCCTTTGTCCTTCCTTAAAGAGATCCTACCCTACCTCCATTCTAGATGGATAGGAAAGCCCTCCCACTCCCCCCATCACTCAGTGCCAGCACCGGTGTTTACTGGGTTCTCCTCCAAGCGTCTGAAGTCCAACAGTGTTGTGTTAGCACCAGTTTGAAACATCTGGTGGAGCTTCATGTGACCTGAGGCCTTTACCCTTCCTGCTTGCGGGTACTGAGTGAGAAAATTTAGGCAAAAATTCATAATAAATACATAAACAAGTGGAGTGTACTGACCATGCTGTGTGAGGATCACAGTTTGGGAGAGGCCTGGAGAGTGTGGAGTGTGGAAGAAGAACATGTCGTCAAAACCGATGGCAAACATGGAGGTATTGTATCGACACTGAACTCGCAGTTGTCCCAAAGTATTCTGGGCCAATGGAGGACCATGGACACAGGGCAACACACTGCTTACAACACAAATACAGTGTAGAGGTCAAGTGATCTTTCCCCTTAGACTCAATGTAGTGAACCAGCCAAGCCATGGGTCATCGGAACTCACCTGCTCTCATCTGGGTCCAGGTGAAAAAGAGAAAGAGAAGAGTCCGGGGCTTCTGTCCAGCTACAGCGGATATGGCTAGTGTAGTCATTCCTGCACTTCAGGGAATCCAGAACAGGGGATGCTGGGAAGGAAAAAAATGTTAACAGTTCTACATAGCTACAAAATAGGGTTCTTCGACTTGTAACTATAGCAGAACCCTTGTTGATGCTACATAGAGCCACATTAAAAAAAAACATTCTCAAGAGAACCTTACACAACAGGTTTCCATCCTAGAGTAGAACCATTTAACCAGATGAAGAACTATTAATGTGTGTTCACATTTCAATGTATAGCTATTGACTTTACTTAAGAACCCTTGAGGAACCACATTAATGGTTCTATAATAGTGGCAAGATAAGGTTCTTTGACTTGTAGCTTTTGTAGAACCCTTGTTGATGCTACATAGAGACACATTAAAAAAAAAACATTCTCAAAAGAACCTTACACAACCGGTTTCCATCATAGAGTAGAACCATTTTGGGGCAGTGGTGGCGTAGTGGTTAGGACATTGCCCTTTGGACCTAAAAGTCACAGGTTCAAGTCCCGGCCTAGGCACTACTGAGGTTGCCTTGAGCAAGGTAACGTCCCATTACACTGCTCCACGTCTTGTATGTAATGAATAAATGTAATTTTAGAACGTGTGTGGCATCATCATGCCAAGATCTAAGAAACTCTGTAAGGCCTTCAGAAAAATTTTTGTGGATGCCTACGAGTCTGGAAAGGGATTTAAAAAGATCTCGAAATAATTTCAAACAAGTCATTCCACTGTAAAGCAAATCATCTATAAAAAAGTGTAGATTTCATTAGTTTGTCCAGGACTGGCTGCCCCAGCAAATTCCTGAAAGGCTTTCTCTAAGGCCAAGATTAAAGTAGTTAATGCACAAAAAAAGTCTTCAAGAACCTCAGACTTTCATCACAGAATCGCAGTGTAACTCTTGCAACTGTTGGAAGAAAAATGAATGTGTCTATGATCAGAAAGAGAAAAAATTGACGTGCATCGAAGGTGTGTCAAGAAAAACCATTGCTCTTTAAAAAGAACATCAGAGCAAGAACACAGTTTGCCAAGGAGCATGCAAACAAAGACCAGGCCTTTTGGAATAATATAGATAGAGTTGTTTGGCCACAGTAACAGTACACATGTGATATTGACCAAAGACAGCTTTTCAGTAGAAGAATTCAATACCAACTGTGAAGCATGGTGGTGGAAATGTTATGGTTGGGGGTTGCTTTGCTGCCTCAGGGACTGGGCAGTTTGCAGAATTGTGCATTATATCCAACAGTGTTTGAAGAAAATGCAAGGCCATCTGTTTATCTGTTTTTTTGTGTGTTTGTTTGTTTGTTTTGTTTTTTTAGGTGGAAAAAAATTACAGAACAAATTTCCTAATGGGAAAAATGGGCAGATTGATTCTGTCAAGACTATCTAGAATATTTGGTGATTCCAAACCAAGTCACAGACCATAGAAAACACTTTTTCAGTCCAGACTTGAGTACTATAGCCATGATACTTACTATCTATTTATCCAAAGCGACTTTCAAGACATGAAGCAGTGTGGTGGGATGTTACCTTGCTTAAGGGTACCTCATTAGTGCCCGGGCCAGGACTTGAACCTGCAACCTTCAGGTCCCAATCACAGTGTCCTAACCACTAGGCCACCACTGCCATTTAACGCATTGGGAAAAAGATAAAGCAAGAAAATGTGGTTTGCGCAAAAGTTACGCTTTTTAAACGGTCAGAAAAGCAGTCGTGAATACATACAGGAGTGATGGATTCTATTAATATTTAACATGACGTCCACCCAGTGAAGAAGTCCAGGAAGCTCTAGCTTTCATACCGAAGTATGAAAGTAGTACTTCTTTCCCAGTTAAACCTCATTTTGCTTTATCTCTCTATTCCCCCAGCTTTTCACGGTTGCCTCCAGCCAGCCGAGCTCCTCTTTAGAAGCTATTTAAAGCTGTCACAGTTTGCGAGAAATTGCGTTTCGATGTGAATAGCTTTACCAGGGGCTGATGTGCCAAGATTTGGACATCCAGAAGCTTCAGGTGCTGCGGTGAAAGCGGGACTCGAACACAAAGCCCAAATGAGAAACACGGTCTTCAGGGACCAAATGTGGGTCCCCATTCCCTCAAGTGGATAAAATGGCCTGAATTAGGTACAAACAAAAAAGAAGAAATGAGCCCCTAACTTTAAGCAGGGCTAGTGTGTGATATTTTAGTTAATGTATGTTTTGATGTTGCCCATATACCATTATGAATTTGCCAAACTTGTGAGACTAAAAATGAAGGTCATATCCAGGGCGACCTGTATACTCAAAGTGTAATTTCAAAGTAGATAATTAAAAATTTTAAGTTTAAAAAGTAATTAAAATCAATTACAAAGATATTATGGTTTGCATAATATTCATTCCAAAATTCTCATATTTTAAATAAAACTAATTCTAATTAATATTTCAATTATCCAATTTTAAAAATGTATCCAATAAAAATAATACCTTAAAGTTGTGTATTATATTAGATTTGATGATACTAATACTATCATTCTGAATTAAGTACATCTGAACTTTTGGTTTGGAAATTTTGGTTTGCAGACTTCATCGCAATTCACTTTATTTCAATGAAATTATGATATGGTAGTGGCAATGACGCTTTAAGATTTTGAACAAGGATTATTTAAATAAACGAACTAACACCAGGAATAACCATAGACTAAGAAATAAACAAATCAAGACTAGGGAATACGAGATACAACTGGGATACAACAGCAGTACGACAGATAACCGACCAGGGCTAGACAAAACACAAGAGACTATGTCTGATACAAAACTAGGAACACCTGGACAGGGAGGAGACAGGAAACAAGAAAGAGGTAAACAGGGCGGAGACAAGGCGGAGCTAAGGCAAAACAAAGACATGAGGACAGGAAGCACATGGGAAACCAAAACAAACAATTAACATGGCATGACTAGAGAAGACGTGACAATGACAAAGTCACTGAAAACCAAACATTTACTGAATTGCTTGATTAACCCTATATGTCCTGCCCCCTGGTGGCTGTTTCTACTTCTTCATGAGCACAATTGTCCTTTAAAATTTCAGGATACATAATTAATCTACTGAATAAAAAACACCAAATTCTCTGAATTCCAGAGCACATGTCTACCAAATTTAAAGATTCTATGTGTTTTCGTTCTTTAATAAACTGTTAAATTGTGTTTTCTTTTTTATTAACACAAATTGATTCACAATTGACACTGATTCATTCTCCAAACCACTTGGTTTGTCTTGGTCTTGGGTTCCATCCCCAGATCGGCCACAGGGGCCTTTCTGTGCAGGAGTTTGTAAGCTCACCCCATGTTCGCGTTGGTTTCCTCCAGGTTCTCCTGTTTCCTCCCACAGTCCAAAGGCTGCAGTAGCTTGATTGGATGCTCTAAATTGCCTGTAAGTGTGAATGTGTGTGTGAATGGTTGTCTGTCTATGTGTTGCCCTGCGATGGGTTTAGCCTCCTGTACTGGGTGAACCCCGCCTTAGGCCCGCAGTCAGCTGGGACTGGCTCCAGCTTCCCCACGACCCAGAAACGGAAGTTGAGGTTTAAGAAATGAATGGATGGACTTTTATTTTGGTACATATATCTACTTTGTCAACATTATTTCTTAAGTCCACAAGGCCTTTTTCTTCTGGAAATTGAAATTGAATTTTAATGGGAAGTGAGATTAATTTGCTCGCATGTTACTTTTGAATTATAAATAAAGTTTAATAATCACAATACTTGTAAAATGTGAAATAAAATCACAATAGTCTTGATAAACCAGCTATCACCGAAGTATCATATTGATGCCTCTGTGGCAACTGTCATCCCTATTGTTCATGTAGGGCGAGGAAAAACACTGATAGCATCCCACCTGTTGAAAGTTAGACTCCAGTCTTCGAGCTGAGCCACCTTCAGAAGCCACTGCAGCAATTATTCCTCAACCTGCAAACCAACATTTCAGAAATGAAGGAGTTTTAATGAAAAACTGGTTATTACAAATTAACGAAGAAGAATTATAGCCATTCAGACTGTAGAAAAGGGCTAAAAGAACAACTCTGCCAAGTCTAGCTACTAACATCAATATTAAGTTAGAAATTCATGAGGTTTAATTAACAAACAGGTTAAAACTACTCGAACTCTGGGAAAAGACCTAAAACATTACATCTACTGTGGGAATTAGCATCAATATGGATGATACAACACATATTGCATTAGGAGCTGCAGTAGCACAATGAACACACAATTGCATAAATAGTTGAAGCTCTTCTGTAATGAACTCACCCAATGGACAAACCTCAAAATACGAGTAGCAGGTCATCACTACACTGCTTGGTTCTTCTTTGGAAACATAGCTGAGTTCCTTGCTTATAAATTACCATCACTACACACACCCACAAACCCACACACCCATTTCAGCATGCCCCTAAGTTGGTCATGTTGACCTCGCAACACTGCAAAATTTTGCCGACTCTTAAATAAATTTGCTTCAGTTTCAGAACTGTTTCCCTTCCAGAGCTGCTCTGATCTCCACTAGATCACGACAGTATCATGTAAACGTTGCATGTTTCTCAGTTGGCCGTTCTGCCAGTTCTCAAATTGGTGCATTCACGTATTTTATAGAAAAAGCTGATTTTAAACTTTTCCCCCTGAGCCACTTTCACTTCTTCAGCTCCTGAAGCACCGCTGGGGGATTATCCTTTCTTCAATACCTCATTCAGCTCATCGGATGGTTACTAGGTGTGGAGTGTGGACACACGGCTAGTGGAAATAACGGTCAAAAAGAAAAGATTGGGTGCAACTGTCTAAGAATTGACCCTATCATTGGGGAGGTCACGACTTGGAACCCCAGTGATGGCACGAGCATCCATGACCAACAGTCTAAAAGAGCACGGTTGGCTTCTTTGGGTGGGTATTATGGCCCTCCCTCTCCCTGCCAGTAAGGGTGATGCTAGCCAGTAAGGGTGTTTACATGCTGATGTAACAGAATTCAAGGTCAGCATTCTCCTCCTATTCCTCCTACACTGTCCAATTGTGTTGCTTTAGTAGCATTTTTAAAAGATGCAGTAGAGCTTCAAGTGTCTGAGAGGAAGAATGTGCTCATCTATTATGTATTAGCTAGTGGGTGGAGCTGGAGGTGAATGTAAAAAAAGAAGAGAATTTGAAATCTTAACTTGATCTCCACTGTATTAAGCACCACTGTGGTGAATACAGCAATCGATTTGCCATCTAGGTTTTACAGAATGTTTTTTCATGGGTACATAATGTGTTTTCCCAATCCCTTATGCCAAAAATAAATAGAAAATGGCTATTGTTCCACAAAAGCCTTGCTTCTGTGGTCAAAATGTCATTTTGAATATTCTGAAACTACTGTCAAGAAGTTTCTAGAATTGTCCAGAATTTTTTTTAGAACTTTCTGGAATCTTTTAGGTTTTCCTAGGACTTTCTGGGACTCTCCGAGAGTTTTGCCACTATAAACAGGTAGCCTTTGTGGGCTTTGGTCAAAAAATCTAAGTTTGTGGTGAATAGAGCAGTTTTTACACAGGTTTTAGACATAAGCAGTTGAAATGTAGCACTAAGAAGCTAGAAACAAAAACTGTGTAACATTGCGTAATCAAGGCCTTCAGTAAGGGACCATAATTCAACCATATTCCATTACAGTTCTATTGGGCAGTGGTGGCCTGGTGGTTAGGACGCTGCCTTTGGGACCTGAAGGTCGCAGGTTCGAGTCCCAGCCTGGGCACTACTGAGGTTCCCTTGAGTAAGGTCCCGTCCCACCACACTGCTCCCTGGGTGCTGTTGGTAGCTGCTCACTGCTCCACGTAGGGCTGTGATAAGGTACAAACATGCCCATTTTCCCCTGAGAAAAATGTATTCAAGGTTCAAAATTAGACACCAAGGGCCATGTTGAACTTATGAGAGTACATTTACACTGTTTGTACCTTGAGGAACAAAATAACGTACTTATCCCAAACCTTTTTTCTGGCAGTGTGGAAAAAACACTAAATCTCACATTCACGTCTGTTGGGCAAGTGTCTATCTTCAGTCCACATGTTTTTAGACTGTGGGAGGAAACTGAAGATCCCAGCAGAAACCTATAAAGACCACCTGCCTGGGAATGGAACCCAGGACCTTCTAGCTTGAGACTAATGCATTAAGGGTTTTCGTTTATTCGAACAGCCGCTCTGACAGAGATCAAGTTATGTTGGACTGATAAAAGCCTTAAAGGCATTATCTCACAATTGGCTCCAGCACCGAAAATCAGCTCTTAAATATGAAAGTACGAAAACAAAATGGAAGAATGAAAACTAAAACCCAGAGCAGTGTTTCACTGAAGCTGGATTTTAAATAAAGCTTTCATGCATTTATTTAATAAATGCATCTAATTAATTACAGGCTTTGTGATGAATGAATCTAGATTTATGGAATATATCAATATTACTCACGAAAAGCTCAAGCTTGTGGAATATGGTTTCACGTTGCCTTCGCCAGCCTTTGCACATGAACAACTGTGTCATTTTCCACACAATCATGTTTTTTTTTTGTAATCTTTCAACAATACACCAATCAGCCATAACATTAACACCACCTGCCTAGTACTGAGTGTGTCCCTCCTGCTGCTGGAGCAGCTCTGACTGTGCTGCACTGTGTGTTCTGACCCCTTTCCATCAGAGTCAGCAGCACTTTCTACACCACAGTAGCTCTTCTGCTTGTGGGACCAGATCTAGCCCCCCCCCCCATACATCAGTGAACCTTGGGTGCCCATGACCCTGTCATCTGTTCACCAGTCGTCCTCCCTTGGACCACGTTTGTTTGGTACTAACTACTGCACACCTGGAACACTCCACAAGACCTGTTGTTCTGGAGATGCTCTGACTCAGATGTCAGGTGGCTCAGATCCATACACTCACCCATTTTTCCAGCTTCAAGCACATCCTCTTCAAGAACCGACTGTTGAGTTGTTTCCTTATACATCCCCCCCCCCCCCCGACAGGTACCATAGTAATGAGATAACTTATCAATGTTATTCACGTCACCTGTCAGTGGTGTTAATGTGTATTTTAATGTGCAGCCGTTTATTCGTGGTTTGAGTTGAACGTTTTGGATCTAAACGGTTGCCATGGTTTCTCTGTGTTTGTGTCAATGCTTTTACAGTCAATAGTAGTTTCTAAAGGTTAAAACTAGAACATGTGGGTCAGAGTTGAAACCACACAACACAGCACGTGCGGAGGAGTGTGTGTGTGTGTGTGTATGTGTGTGTGTGTGTGTGATGGGCGTGTGTTTGTTTACATGCCAAAGTTGCTGGAGAAAACAAAGCGCTGATGGGAAGCATTTCTGCTGGCCAAATATTCTGCAGAAAGGAATTGAAACAGGGAAGTTGGCAAAGTGGGCATCTGTTCATCACACCCCCCCCCCCCCACCCCCCCCCATTCCCTTATGTAAACATAAGCACAGAACTGAACAGGCATTGGAATGATCACTTTCCTGGGGCTGAAAATGGCACTTCCAGACTCTGAAGTGGCGTAGCTTTACAACACAATTTGGCCCAAAGCAACGAGTGTTAATGCTACAACCAAACCCAATGACATGGTAATGCAAACTGACTGAGGGCATCGAGTCACCTGACGCAAAACACAGTGAATTCAGCACAGTCCTGTGCACCAGCCTTTATACATGAAGACATCCATCCATCCATTTTCCAAATCCGCTTCTTCCGTTTCCGTGTCGCGAGGAAGCTGGAGCCAATCCCAGTTGACTATGGGCCTAAGGCGGTGTTCATCCAGGACAGGAGGCTCAACCCATCACAGGGCAACACATAGACACATGAGGACGTTTATTCTTGGCAACAAGAAACACAAATATCGTCACAAAACTGAAACACATTTGATTTAATGGCACATCTATAGGAATCTATACATCCATCCATCCATTTTCCAACCGCTTCATCCGTTTCCGGGTCACGGGGAAGCTGGAGCCAATCCCAGCTGACTGCGGGCCTAAGGCGGGGTTCACCCAGGACAGG
>JBBPDA010003593.1:0-17316 GCA_037974385.1 Arnoldichthys spilopterus | reverse complement strand
TAGGGGACGTATCAGATATTAAACTGATAAGAACAGATACTACACTTGATCTTAGCCAAAAGGCCGAGAAGCGATACCATACAAACGGCTCAACGACTGAGTCACTGTAACCACTTCGTTTCACGCCTACGGTTTGTTAAAGCCGCCGTCACTTGTGGCCTAAATCGCAAACCCAGGAAGCAAAACGCGAAGTCTAACTATAATTTTACTGAAATAAATAGTGGTATAAATAAATAAAAGACTCGAAACCCGGGTTTAGCCAAAATGCAAATATGGCTGAACAACGTCCAATCAAATACAGGCATACCTTCTGCCTCAGAAATATAATTAATATCATTACATCAAACACAAAACTGTTAATTAACCGAACAGTAGTGAACACAAAGCTTACATGATAGGATTGGCAGAGCAGTCCGAATATTTACTGAAAAAATAATTCACATTGATTAGATTTTATAAGCCGCCAGGTCCCTCTTGTGGACAAATGTTGTACTACACCTTAAACATTAGACACGGCCAGTACATTTGCTCGGTATGAGCCTGACGTAGCACAACAGAAGCATAAATAAACCACATTAGAGAAAGAAAATGTGAAATGAAAAATATATTTAAAAAATGTTTATTATCGATGCCATTACTTTCCAGATCGGCTGAAATCACAAATCTTATGAGTTGCATGGTCGCCACCTATCGGTCAACAATGAAACTATGTACAGAGGAGTAAATTACAGGGGCGACGAGAGAGTTCCAAGAATCCACCATGGCACTGCTGACTTGCATGTGTGAAGTTATATTGGAATTTTAGAGAAACATTATGTTGTCATTAAGGTGGCAAGAATAGGCCATATAGAGTATAAGTGCTTGAATTCAGAACATTGTGCTGTAAGGGTCAAGTGTAGATCTTCTGTGTTCTGCCTCAAATGACTCACAGGACCTGGAAAGGAATCTATACAACGACCAGGACCTGAGTAGAAATGAGAATGGATGAAGAAGGTGTGGCCTGAGCTGAACAGCATGTGCATAAGCTAGGGACCAAAGCCATTGTTCTACCTAAGCAATCACTGCCACTGAGGCCTTTGCCACCACAACGAATAATTTTTTTCCATGATCTACAGTTATTGCCAGTGACTGTCCCTTCCACAGATGCCCTTTTAATATTTGCTCTGTTGCTTGTTGTTCTTGCGGAGAGCTAACGGCAAGAGTTGCATTTACAGCATTATTTGCTTTGCGGTTCTTTTTAACGCATTAAATTTTTTCCTGCACTAAACGTCATATTGTGCATTGTTCCCGAGATACAAAATCATTCCAGTTAAATAAATCTTCATTAGAAGCCTCAATCTGCTCTTACCAAACAGAACAGTAGCAATATAGATAACGACGGGGTCATTTAATGACAAAGGCGTGAGCTGGAGCATGAAACAATTATCAAAAGCAATAAATTGGGTTAATGGAGATACAGCATGTAATGTCTGGCCACTGTTTTAGTTAGGAGTTCCTCTACTGACACAGTAAATTAGTAAAGATGACTCTTGCCTCATTGCATTTACTTTCTTCACTGACCCATGCACAAAAATAACAGAAGTCCTCACCCGAAGAGCTTTACAGGACACCTGCTGGATCCACTGCAAGTTTGCCTCCCGGGTAAACACGTCATTGGATTATGCCATCAACATGGGCTTGCACTACATCCTGCACCACCTTGACAGCCCAGGAACTTAAGCTAGATTCCTGTTTGTGGACTTAAGCTCAGCATTCAACACCATCATTGCAGAAATCCTCTCAGACAAACTTTCCCTTTTTTCCGTCCCCTCTGCCACCTGTCAGTGGATCACCAGCTTCCTGACGGGTAGGAAACAGCAAGTGAGGCTGGGGAACATCACTTCTAGAAAGAGGTCTGTAAACATTTGTGCCTCTCAAGGGTGCATCCTCTCTCCATGGTTCTACTGTCTCTATTGCAACAACTGCACCTCCAAGAACCCAGCTTTCAAAGTCCTGAAGTTTGCAAAGGACACCACGGTCATCTGACTCATCCGAGATGTTTATAAATCTGAATATCAGGAAGGTAAATGACTGGTGCTCTGGTGCAGCCAGAACAACTTGGAGCTCAACATGCTTAAAACTGTGGAGATAACTGTGGACTTTAGGAGACAACCCTCTGCATTGATCCCCCTCATTATATTAAACAGCCCATTTATGACTGGAGTCTTTCAAGTTTCTGGGGACCAGAATTTCCCATTACCTGAAGTGGGAGGCCAACACCAACCTCATCCTCAAAAAATCTCAGCAGAGGATGTATGGAAGTTTGGCCTACCCAGGAGCTGCTGTGCCAATTCCTGTGCTCATCCATCACTGTATGGTTTGAGCCCACCACAAAACAAGACAGGGACAGACTGCAGCACACAGTGAGGAGAGCTGAAAGAATCACTGGTGCCCCCTGCCCCCCCTACAAGAACTGTACTACATTAGAACAAAGAAGCAGGCAGGGAAGATCATATCAGACCCCTTGCACCTTGGTCACATCCTCTTCTCCTCAGGCAAACACTACAGGTCCCCAACTCACCAAGACTGTTAGACCACAAGGGCAATTTTTTCCCCTCAGGCCATTACCCTCATGAACAGCTGACAGTACAGTTCCCATCACCTCCCTATTTAACCGCTAATATACACTGTATATATTATATGATAACTGTACTGGCCACTGTACAGCTCATTGTATAGTCTATTGCTTATATAATGTATAATACTTACATTGTATACATATAAGCACATGTATAAAAGACTATATGCTACATACAACTGCATCCACATGGCACACACATTGTACTGCATGTCTTATACTGTACATTGTACTGGACCACACAAGAATACTGTAGCTTGTGTACAATAGAGTATATTGTACATTGTGTACCTTAAGTTTGTATGTCGTCTACTACGTTTCGCATTGTATTGTATGTCTCATTTGTTTAAATACTAGAGAAACACCATCGGCCGGAAACAAATTCCTTGTGTGCGCAAACATACTTGGCCAAATAAACTGATTCTGATTATTCATTCAGTGCTGAATTCTGCATATATCAAAGAGTGCTTAAGGACAAAGTGCTGCAATCTGTCCAAAACCTGAAGTCAACAGTATAATTATCCTAAACACACAAATCCAAAAAGGAATGGCTCAAAAAGAAACAAGTGTTTAATTAAAATATTGTGTGTGACTTATAATAGCAGTAGATGCCAGAAAACCCTCAAATATCTTATAATCAAGTGAAGAAATAATAGTAAAAACAATTTAGCAAGCCAGTGTCGATAAGTGGACAATTATGCAAAACCCATAAAACATTTTTTGTTACATAAGTCATTGAAAAAGTTGTTTGTTTTGTTCCAGTATATTACCACCTGTAGTCACTGAACAGCCAACATTTCAACATTTTAATTAAAACAGGTTAAAAATCCATTGGGTGTACTACAGACCAATAAAATAATGTTGTTTGATTAAAGTATAAGAATTTGTTCTAAAAAGGGACCAAGCAGCTAAGCACTAGAACACAGGAGCTGTAGTTGGAATTCACACAAAAACACAAGTCATGAACCAAGAATTCAATAAGTATACTCATGAGGCGCTAACAAAAAACGCAACTTAAAAAGCAGAAAACTATGTCAAATATTAACTGATCATAGCAACCTCCCCAAAACTGATACAGAAACAGAAAAGGTTGTTGGCTCATACCAAACAAAACACAAAGGGAAACCAAAATAAACACAAACTGCTCAACTAAAAACAAACTAATCCCAAAAACTCACCAGCAGTAGCAGCATATGGTTTGAGGAGCTGGATCCAAGATTTAAGCATCCTCAACCCTTAGTCACACCTTTTGCTCCACCAGCAAGGAAACTTGCCATGGCAACTCAAATAAATAAATAAGAAATCAACCAAATCAAACAATATATTAACAACAACAATAACAATACAATAATAATTAATAACAAATTCAGTTTTAACACCCGATTCCACTTGATCATTCATCCACCTGCTGTTTTGGAATGAAAACCTGCAAATACTCTGATAAGACTGGACAACACAGAAGTACTTCCTCAGTGGTCTTCCCCACTCACTCCAGCATGAGACCCAAGTTGGTCAAGAAGGTTATGGATTTACAGCTGTATATTAAATATATATTATGAACATTTAATGTCATATTTTAATAGTGTACTGTATTACAGGACCTATGCAGTGCACTATATAGGGATTCTACCTTATTTCTGTAGCTTACACAGTTACTGGGACTGGTCAAGTCTCTGATGCTTATTGTTCTTAGGAACAGTAGCGGATCATCTAAAGCTGGTGGGACCACAGATTAAGCTGGAGATGCCGTCCACCTCCGGTGCTTTGCTGAAGTTGACATGCTGGAGTGTACTGCACATTGTGCTCTGTGTGGACATCCCCACGCCCCGTTTGCAGCTTCATGCGCTTCTAGTCCTGGTGCTTTGTGTCATTTACAGAGCACCATACACCGTATGAGGCCACTTTGCAAGAGCGCCTATCACTGGTGGCGAGACCTGCGTTGTATACAGTGGTATGGGCATTGCAGACGGACCCGTTCACGCATGGTTTCTGGTTGGAGAAAGCGTTTGCTGTTACCATGGGGATAATTTCACTAGCCAGCATGCTAGCAAAGCTAACAGATACTTCCACAAACTCAGTGATGCCAGAACATGTCCCAATCAACATAATCAAGTGTGGTTTCTGACTGGGAAGACCAGCACTTCACCTGCCTGATGGCCCAGCTTTTCATATCAACAACAAACAGATCAACCTCATCAACCTTAGCATTAGTTCACATCCTACTTTGGTCACAGTTAACAGTTATCAGGATATATATATATATATATATATATATATATATATATATATATATAAACATCTTGATAACTCTCCCCAGGGTCTGTGCTTGTAGCCCTACTCCTTCCTTTATGCACTATTGCTGATATTATACTCCTACACAGTTTCTCCTACCACCATTATGCTGACGACACTCATCTCATCACCACCTAAAACTAACTTCTTTACAACATCTGAAAAACTCCCCTCCTGACTGGCCTACCCTGAAGGCCACAAGTCCTCTACAACTAATTCAGAATGCAGCAGCACATCTGGTCTTCCAACCCCTGTTTACTGTTTATCTACAATAATCAATCCACAAGTTACAGCTCACCCTTTTAGAGCATCTTATACAAGTATACAGCCAGACGAAATGATGCAGCTCAGGGTCCACAGTGCACACATACACATAGTGCAAATAAAATACAATTAAACATGATAGTTTTTTTAGACATACAGACAGTGCAAATACAGGACAGATGTACAAGATAATACAAGATACAAATACAGAAAGTCAGTCAAAAACAACATACAAGAAAAGCACAAAAAGTGCAACACAGTACAAAAAATGGGTTGGCAGTGAAATTAACCAGCATGTACTTACTGGATCCATCCATACACATACTGGATGATGTTTATGACCAAACACAATCTAGTGCATGGACAGCACTGTACAGTATATGCTACACGTGACATACAGTTGTCAGTGGTGGATTTGTGGTGAATTTAAGTTGTGTGTAAAAAACAAGACTTTTGTATAAAGTGGCTGTGCTTAAGTTCTGTACAAGAGGTTATGGTCACTTGCATTTATGTGCAAAAAAATGTTCTTTGGATAAAGTGACAGTTCATGAAGTAGGATTAACTTGGTCATGCTGAATTGTGAGAAGGTGATCCCATGTTCTGTTTACTGGTTGAACTGACATATCACTAACTGTATCTGGGACAGGAGCACTACCTTCCTGAGCGTTTTTGATAACGTTCTGTTTCCCGAGGTTGAGGTAACTTTGCTAGGGACGGTTATAAATCATATCAAATCATATAATATAAATAAGTCCTAGATCATCTCCAAGACATTTAAGCTAAAACACATTTTACAAGCTAGTCTCAACACTGGCTTCTGTTTACAGCCTACAGTTAATTATCATCATCATACATTCTTCAGTGAATATCAAACTTGATGTTGTACCCAAAGTTAATAAGATCCATAATGCACAATGTGGACCACTAACCACAGAGCAGTGCCAGGACTAAACAGCCACACACCTTTTGCCCTGTATGTGTACTGATCCTTCAACAAAATTTTTACCACCAAAATTAAAACATGAAAAAAATGAATAACTCCTAAAATAATTTGATCTAATTTAATAATCAGAAGTAGATCAAAATATCTGTAAATAGACATTATTTACACAAAGTAAAATGTCCCTTATCTGACTTTACTCAGCACTGTTACTGTGACACAGCAGATAAAGTGAACACCCACCTTAACAGAGCACTCCACAACATATCTCTATGATATGAATGCTTTATTTTTCATATTTTGCTTTATTCTCAAATATAAAAACCTATAGTTAGTTTTGCTATTCATTTTGGGGTGGGTGTTAAAGTTCCATTTTTAGCATGCACACACACAACCCCTATTCACCTGTGAAGCATGGTGGTAAAAAATTTAGGGGTTGCTTTACTATCTTAAAGACTGGACAGCTTGCAGTCTTTCACATACAACAACCAAAAACCATGGTTCACTGGCAGACTAAGACAGGTTTGTCACAGCCAAGGCAGATGCCATCAGAGCTGCTAAAGAGCACTACTCCAAAACACTGGAGGACAATTTCTCAACCAAAGACCCATTAGACATAAATCTCCAACTACAGAGGTACACCCCCCCCCCCCTGCTGTGAATACCAACAACCTGGCTGACGATCTCAACAACTTTTACTGCAGTTTTGAAAGGGACAAACTCTCAACCCCCATCCACTCCAGCTCACTGACAGCAGCCCAGTTCACACCTCTGGCTACTCCCCCACCCTCACTCACTGCTACTTATCCTGCTCACACAATGTGTGAACAAGAGGTCAGACAGCTCTTTTAGAAGCAGAATATTAGGAAATCAGCAGGTCCTGATGGTGTCTCACCCTCTTGCTTCAAAGCCTGTGCTGAACAACTGGCTCAAATATTCACACAGATCTTTAACAGATCCTTGTGAGCTATGTGACGCTCCACCATCATCCCGGTACCCAAGAAAAATTTCATCAAGTCTGAACAACCACAGGCCTGTGGCTTTGACATCTGTCATAATGAAGTCCTTTAAACGGCTGATGCTGACCCACCCGAAGAGCATTACAGGTCTTTAGGAGACAATCCTCTGCATTGCTTCCTCTCATTATATTTAATAGCCTAGTGATGACTGGAGTCGTTCAAGTTCCTGGGGACCACAATTCCCCATGAAGTGGGATGCCAACACCAACTTCATCCTCAAAAAGTCTCAGCAGAGGATGCTTTTCCTCAGACAGTTGAGAAAGTTCCGCCTGCCCCAGGAGCTGCTGTGTCAATTCTCCACTGCAGTCATTGAATCTGTCCTGTGCTCATCCATCACTGTATGGTTTGAGGCTGCCACAAAACAAGACAGGGACAGACTGCAGCGCACAGTGAGGAGAGCTGAAAGAATCACTGGTGCCCCCTGCCCACCCTACAAGAACTGTATTACATTCGAACAAAGAAGCAGGCAGGGAAGATCATATCAGACCCCTCGCACCCTGATCACATCCTCCTCCCCTCAGGCAAACAATACAGGTCCCCAACAAGCGACTTATAATAGCAGTAATTGCCAGAAAACCCTCAAACATCTTATATTCAAGTGAAGGAATTTTTTCCATGAAGTAGTAAAAACAATTTAGCAAGCCAATGTCAATTGTCAATTAGTGGACAATTATGCAAAACAAGTATATTACTATGTGGAGTCACTGAATTAATCAGGGTAATATGTTGGCTATTCAAACTGGTAAAAAATCCATTGGGTGTACTTTTTCATGTTATTTTTGGGATGAACAGACCAATAAAAAGTAAAAAACAAACTGGAATTAAAATAAAATGTTATTTCATTAAAAGTATAAGAATTTGTTCTAAAAAGTAAAACTTCAGTGGTTGTTAGGGACCAAGCAGCTAAGCACAAGAACACAGGAGCTGTAGTTAGAATTCAGACAAAAAATGTCATGAACCAAGAATTCAATAATTATACTCATGAGATGCCAACAAAAAACGCAACTTAAAAAGCAGAAAACGATGTCAAAAATTAACTGATTCTCTACAAGGAAACGGTTTGTTAAGCTCGCCGTCATTTATGGCATAATCGCAAACCCAGGAAGCAAAACGCGAAATCTAACTAAGATGTTCCTGAACAAATAGCGGTATAAATAAATAAAAGACCCGAAACCCGAGTTCAGCCAAAATGCAAATATGGCTGAACAACGTCCAATCAAATACACGCATACCTTCTGCTTCAGAAATATAATTAATATCATTACATCAAACACAAAGCCGTTAATTAACCGAACAGTACTAAACACGAGGCTTACATGATGGGACTGGCAGAGATTAAACACCTATCACTAAAACATTAGACACGGCAAATCTAGATTATCGCCCGAATTAAGCTAAAAATATATATTTTTTCATCAGCACGGTGCGAGCGTTTCACTGACCCGTATTTCAACACCTGCCAGGGTAGCGCTGACTCTTTCCGCCATGTTACTCTACAATAACTGCGACGTCACTAGGCCTATGCGAGAACAACCACGTTATCAGGCCTTATACAGTTTCCTCGATACCTCGCCTTCTTCTCCTTCTTCTTACTACGCAAAAGCAATGTACGACCATAAAGGCAAATATATAATTAACATTAGTGGCCTACCAGCAGATTTAGGAACCAGGGTACACGCTCGTTCGGGTTCCAGTCGCTTGCTGTTCAAGTTCAAGGCCGACCCCTTAGATGAACCCTCCCATCATTTTAGTTGAGAAATTACCCAGGTTTGGTGTGTTGCACGACGAAACTCTGATTTTTACATTCGAAAATAAAGTTGAACTGGTAGCTTGGAAGCCACACGCACCAAGCTACAGGTGATTACTTTTGTTAGCCCGCTTGTCGCTAAGCATCTATTATGAGCCGCACGGTCGCCACCTATCGGTCAACAAATGAATGTGTACAGAGGAGTAACTCACTGGAGTAACTTACTCCAGCGCCGAAAGACAGTTCCAGGGACCCACCACGGCATTGCTGATTCGCATATGCGTGAGGTTATATTGGGATTTTAGAGAAACGTTATTTAGCCATTAAGGTGGCGTTTTTTTTCCTGGAAAGTCCAGGGTCAATTATTCACCAAGACAATGCCAGACGTCGTTCTGCACATGCTGCAACAGCGTGACCTTACAGATACAGAGCCCGGTGTGTCATTTTCACTGCCCCACACTCATTAGTTGCATAAAACAAGTGATTTTCCTTGATTTGTTTAAAATAAAATAGAGTTGAATAAATAGGAGACACAACACTCTCTAATACACCCGGCGAGCTAAAGCAATTTAAATTTAAATGTAATCATTCAGTCAGTCGTGGCCCAATCTACTTCTGTACTAAAACTCCCCTCAACGCTTTGGTGAGTTTGAGACTACCATCCAAATACAAGAAGGAGGACTAACACTCGCCACTCACAAATACACCCAGACATTCGAGGGTTTTGACACAAAATTGAACAAAGTACACATTAAAGCATTTAGAGGGTACAAGCCAAACACAAGATAAACAACCACTCAGAAGCTAAGACCAACAAGCACACAATGCTAATATATCTGTTATACAGCATGTAAATACAATCGGATCAATAAGCCCCAACAGCGCACTCACTCTCTTTCCGAGGCCCCGTGCGTGTTCCCTCTTCGCTCCTCACGCGCAGCTCAGCTTCTCTCCGTCAAGGACCTCGCAGCAGAGACGTTACAGGTCAATGTAGACACGATTCAGACATGTGTTCTTGTATATGAGAGCAGTTTTCACACATTCCCTTACCCAATGGTGACTGCAGGATTACCCTGTCGTTAACATGTGAATAGCGCTATTTGCAAATGGGTGGGCGATCAGCGCTGCTCCTTGACTCAGAGGGTAAACCAGGAGCTCTTGCTCTTATTATTCCTATCACAAAGCTCTAAAAATATATAGTCTCTACCCATATATTTGAAAAGTAGACCGGTTAAGGTTTCTGGGGTATTATTTATGTTTCCATGATAAAAAAAGTCTTGCCAGGTTTCTGTTTGATCTGTGCGGATCGCCGACCCCGTATTTGATATTGAGACAGAGTATTTTGCTTGCACCAGTGTGTCAGAAAGCTAACCTTCTTTCTATGGGCTGCCTCATCACTGTTCAGGTTCGGAGATCATATTGTCATCTGCCAGTTTAACGATGGTATTGTCTGAAGAAACCTATAGTAAAGTGTTCTTTACAACGTGTTGCCATCTTGTGGTTTGCTCTGTGTTAGTGTGATGTGGAGAGAAACTATAGCGTCTTCAGTTGCTTTATTGCCTCATGGGAAAACTGATTTTGGTCCTAGATGTTGTAAATGTGGGCATTTAAAGCTAGATAAAAAAAACATGGATTAAAAGCAACAGTGTACTGTTTTATTGGTGTTTTACTGAATAATATGTTGGTATTGGCCATGAGGCAATGACATGGTTTAGAAGTTATCATGTAGATTGAACACAGTGTGTGTGTATGCAAAGGGTTATAGATCTGAATCTCTTGCAATCATTAAAGATGTCACCCAGGGCTTCATATTAGGACTTTTTTATTTTCTTATTTTCATAGAAGACCGAGGCAATTCAACTCTTTGTTCATGATACTGTTATTTATACATATGCACACAATTCAGGTAGTGAAGGAGATTCAGACTGCATTTCAGTCACCACAGACTGATTTACTGAGCTTAACATTGATTTTTAATGCTCAAAAACGTCTAGAAAAAGTGTGTGGTCTTCTCAAATGCTCCCTTAAAAGGGCCTGAGTATCTCAGGATTTTTACAATTGATAGTAAACTTATTAAAATTGTGCCTTCATATAAATGCTTGGAAAGATGGATACGTTATAAGCTTTTATTTAATGTACATGTAGCCATTGGACTGTGGAGCAGTGTGGACCTGAGTTTTCTGGAGTTTTAGAGCTAAATTAAATAGGGATGAGAGATTCAGAGCTAATCATCCAAAATCACTATCCAACACTGTTCCAACCTCTAGTGTAAAGTTTATTCAGAAGAGTAGAGGCTGTTACTGCAGCTTAAAAGGAGGCAACTCCTTATTGATACAACTGATTTAGAAAGAAATGCTGGATGCAGTTATCTACAAACTTCTGGAAATACAGCAGCATGCCTCTCTATACCGAGAGGCCACACTAAGTGGCGTTAAAAGGGCTGGGATGGTGTTGTAGTAGCTCCAATATCGGTTGCAGTGTCCTTGGCGGCGCTCTTTCACTCCAACGTGGTCCATTTCAACAACGCTGCTGCTGCAGTTGTCCTCTTCCACTCTCAGACAACACAGTCGCAATCATGGCTCTGCTGAAGTCCAGCAAGATTATTTCAACTGTCGGAGCTTATACACCAGCTCTGGGAGTGCTGCCTCTCCGTGCGAGGTAACGTGGGCTTTTGAAATCACGTTTAAGTTAAAACATGCGGAATACCGACAGTTTAGCCCAGCTATGTTAGTTAGCACCTCCCCGGTCACAAGGACGCTAGCTAGTTTGTACGTGAGCTACGTTAACGGTTTTGATAATTTGGGGTAAAAACATTTACGTACTAAACGTTTTATGTACTAATGATGCCATGTCTACGTGTGTATCGTGTGAAGAAACGTACACACATGTCAGGTATCTAGCCAGCTAACCTTCATGACTGCTGAGTGCTGTCTGTCAGCTCTCCAACAACCGTCTGAGCTCTCATTTGAGCATCACCTTGAGAAATAATTTAACAGGCATTTGGAGTCATTGACAGACTGAGCGCTAGTAGTTGCCTCTGGCATTGCTAGCGTAGCTAACTTGGCTAAATAAGCTAAGTTCGTTAAGGTTAACCGCTAGCTAGCATGTGTAACCAAAGGCCTCAGCGGCTATCCGCTAGCTAGTGTGGCTATCCCAAGGTTGTTCATGTCTCAAGATGTCCTGGTTCAGCGCTACTGGATAAAAATTGTGTTTTTTCTTCATAGCAGCAACAGATTGCTAGATTTAGCCAAAGTTTTGTAATGCTGGTCGCTATTCGCTATTTTTTTTCTGGCATTGATTTAGGGCCTGGTGTTTTGCAGTTTTTTAAGTTTCATGTAGTGCTACACGTGATTGACTAAGATTAAGTGCGGTAGACTGGCTGATGTGATCCTATTATTTTCGTGTATTTCACCAGAAGACGAATCCCTTTTGCAGAACCTATTGAATAATAAACAACGTTTAAATCGTCGTCATTTTCGTTGCTAAAGTGCTACGTGCATTTTCACTGACTAGAAAAGCATCGAGGACGTTTGATAAGTAGGCCACGTTATTATTGGTGGCACTGAAATAATGCAAATGTTTAAATAAATATTGCATTTATTGTGCATGTATAGATAAAATGTATGAAAATATTGATTGATTTACATTTATATTACATTAGCGTTATATAATGACTTGGCTTTCTGTATTTTGTTAATAGTTCAATTTAAATCGAGCTAACCAGTTTAACAAATATACACTCAGGTCATTAAACTTGACATTCTAGAAAAGTAGGACTCCAAAGTGCAGTGGTAGGTTACCCTACATCCCTCTTCATTCACAGACAGTTCATTTCTTTGGTTAGCCTAACCTCTTGCACCTGAAGGATTTCAGCTAACAATGTATATCTTTAATCAGAGGCTCAGACTACTAATGAGGACTCAGCAGGTAACAGCAGCTTCCTGTAAACGTGGGTGTAATTATTGTGTGCTGGACTTGATCAGCATTATCCTTTCTTACGCTGTTTTTTGTTATACACCCTTGCACCCCTATCAACTATGCTGCTGTTTTAAGATACATTTCTAAAATCATGTTTTTTAACACAATGTAGGAGAGAAACCTTAATAAAAGGATGCCCTGTTACTCACAGGTTCTGTAACTGACCATTATAGGTGCATTTTTAAGTATTAAACTGATTTGTTTCTATTATTCATTTAGACCATTGATGATTAATTGTTGAGCATTGATGAATGATTACAGAGCTTCTGTTAAAAAGAGAAGCAGTTCTTTTTAACAGAAGTAATGGTTCAATTTCTAATACCTTAAGTGCAACGAGACTAAAGGACAAACCTGATTTTGTACAGCATAAATACAGATATATTCATCTTAAAGTTGTACTCTAAAATTACCATACATGAAGCTTAATTTACATTACAAAACAAAATCATGTTTTGTCTTCTGAGGGCTTGGTCTAGGGAGTGTCTGTAGGTTACTTTGGATTGGTTGTGACCAAGAGGGTGGGGGCTGCACACCAAACTTCATTGGTTCACACAAAAGTGGGTGGCATGTCTGTCTATTAAGCCTGTGGGTCTAATCTTGTATTGGAACTGCACAATGACACATGTACTTTATTTAAATGAGACCGCCAGTAAATTATAACTGTTGCTTAGTTTGTTAGATTAAATATAGTTTAAATGTCTGTGTAAGCACACAAAACAAAATTGATGTTTTAGCCCTTACGAGGACCTCAAAAGTCTTTGAAGTACAAACATAACCCTCAGAAGTGTGCCTCCTTAGTCATGGTAGATGATTTTCACAGTGAGGACAGAGCAATAGCTGAAAGATTAGCTTTTAATAACAATCTATACCAGACATTTCATTATATCAAAGTGACACCTGTTGTTAGTTTTAAAACTGTAAAATAAAGCTCAGCTTCAGGTGATAAGCTGTACTTAAAATTTATCTTGGTGTGCACCTCATGAATGCAGCAGCAGATTGCAGGAGTACATGAGAGGCAGACTATATTTAAGGACACTGAACCTCCAACGTTGACAACGCTCCAAATTCTTCAGAGATCAGTCATTGAACTCTTGAGTATTTCAGTGCAGCCTGTCTCAAAGCAATCCAGTCAGTATTTGACCTTAACCAGACCTTTGAAACAGACAAGCAATATTTGTTTGATTGGAGTAATGTATTAAAACACTAATTTCATGTAGCAGATTTTTTTCATGTATTTTTTTACAATCTGTTTTAGTCGTGACCTTAACCTATGCAGTAAAAACTGGCAATTCAGCAGAAGTATTTTGCTTGTATCTTGTAGCTCATGGTGGACTGAGGTGCAGATGGGCCCACCTGACCCCATCTTGGGTGTCACAGAAGCTTTCAAGCGTGACACCAACCCTAAGAAGATGAATCTTGGAGTGGGAGCTTATCGTGATGACCAAGGCAAACCCTATGTCCTTAACTGCGTTCGTAAGGTGCAAATTAACTCTTTCATTATGATGCTTAAATGAGCTTTTTCATTGTAAAATACCAACATATAAACCCCACTTTAGCCTCTGGTTATAGATATAAGTGTAAAAGCCTAAGCATATTTCGGTCACCGCCATTTTTTGGCTACGTTTCTAGTGCTTTTAAATCTTTGTTTTAGGCCATGCCATTAGTATTTAGCCATATGTGATCTACTATTAGCCAATTGCAACATGGGACACTAACATTGGTTTGATGTAAATTGAGATGAGATGTAAACTGAAATGACTGTAAATTGTTGGCCTTTGCAGGCTGAGGCTCAGATTGCTGCTAAGAAGCTGGACAAAGAGTACCTTCCCATTGGTGGCCTGGGAGATTTCACAAAGGCCTGTGCTCAGCTGGCTCTTGGACCTGAAAATGAAGTCCTCCAGAGTGGCAGGGTATGGAGAAGATATCAAGCCATTTTCTTTTTTTTAAATAAAATTTTTAATGAAGTAGCATATTGAACGCAGCAGCTTTTGGGCCAAAAATATATATTTATTTGCCCCTCTCCATACACAGAGCATCACCGTCCAGACCATTTCAGGAACCGGATCTCTGCGTGTTGGAGCCAACTTCCTGGTTGGTGATTTTCCATTCAGTGACATCCATATGGCTTAAAGCGGTACGCCTGGTTGTTCCACTTGTTACTAGTTCTCTCATTTCGATCTTTGCTTTGCTGTAGTCACGATTCCACACTGCATCCCGAGATGTGTACCTGCCTAAACCTTCCTGGGGAAACCACACACCCATCTTTAGGGATGCAGGCATGCAGTTAAAGGCTTACACCTACTATGACCCTAAGACCTGTGGCTTTGACTTCAAAGGAGCCCTTGATGACATTACAGTAAGATGAAATTTTTTGTTTTTGAACAGACAGTGAAAGCAGCAAATATTGAATCTCAGTGCACAGGATCCATATCCGTATTTTGTAATTAAAATGTTTCAATTTGAGAGCCACAGTGCAACCTCTAGTGTAGCGATGTAGAAAATATTTCTTATAAAAATACAAGTGTGTGTGTGTATATATATATATGTATGTATATATGTATATGTATGTGTGTATATATATATATATATATGTGTATATATGTATGTATATATGTATGTATATATGTATGTATATATGTGTGTATGTATATAATATATATATATATCTATCTCACTAATGATTATGTACTTGTTAGCTCTAAAAAAAATTTTTTAAATGCAGCACTGAAAACCCCTGTGTTATTCACAACCTAATGAGTAACGTTTCATTCTTAATTGTTGTTAATATGTAAACTAATTATTGTTAATAAACACAAATTTTGGCATTTTCTTATTATTTATACTTTATAACAATTGTTCAGATTTCCTGAAATTGCAAAAACTGAGAAATGCTAACAAGACAGTTTATAATAAACATAAAAAATCAGCTTTCATCAGCACATCAAAACAAAGAGACTTCAAATTGACATCAGCTTCGGTAAGGAGGATTTACTTCTCCTGAATTTGCCCATGCACAGCTGTAAGCCAACAATCCAGGGTTACAGGCAAACAAGGAAGGCCTTGTGCAGTTGGGTTAGCCCAGCATTCTTGGAGCATTATAATTTCATACAGACTCCTGTATTAAACTTGCTTCAAATGTAGTACACAATAGATACTTATAATAGATAATTTTTTTTTTTCTTCAGAAAATTCCAGAGAAGAGTGTGATTGTACTGCATGCATGTGCACACAATCCCACAGGAGTGGATCCCAGACCAGAGCAGTGGAAAGAGATGTCTAGTGTGATCAAGGTACTGTTTAATTGCCATTATTGGACTATAACCTTCCTGGCCAAGTGCAGTGAGAAGCAAGTGCAGTGCCTGAATATGCTCTCCTCTTCTCTAGAAAAGAAGCCTGTTGGTGTTTTTCGACATGGCCTACCAGGGCTTTGCCAGTGGGGATATTGACCGGGACGCCTGGGCTGTGCGCCATTTCATAGAGCAAGGCCATAACATTGTTCTGTCTCAGTCCTTTGCTAAGAACATGGGTCTCTATGGTGAGTGTAGCATACAGTGTTGGACCTTCATTGAATATTTTACTGGTTTTATACTTTAGGTAGTCATTCATTTCTCATACTGTGTGTGTGGTGGACAGGTGAGCGTGTTGGAGGCTTCACAGTGGTGTGTAAGGACGCTGAGGAGGCCAAACGTGTGGAGTCGCAGCTAAAGATTCTCATCCGACCAATCTATTCCAATCCCCCAATGAATGGAGCTCGCATCGCCTCAACCATCCTTCAGACACCTGAACTCTACAAGGAGTGGTTAGTTTGAAAGAAAGATTGTTACAAGTTGTTAACACTTTTTAAAATGAAAGGGAAGCTAGCTGTGGGCAACTTAAACTAGGCTTCCACTGCATCGAAGCCTAGTGATGAAGTTAGTAGATGAAGTAGCTATTTATCAAGTTATTGTAGCGAGCAGTTCTAGTAGCATGTAAAGTCAATCAGTTCATGATCTGAGGAGCTTTCCCTAACCAGGGTAGTGGGATGTGCTTGTGCCTAACCCAGTACTCATGGGGCAAAAGGCAAAGTATTTACCCTGAACAGGTTGCCAGTCTGTTGTAGGGCACACAGACAAACTCACCCCCCCCCACACACACACACACACAGTCACACCTGGGTCAATTTAGCATCTCCAAATCTGTGAGGAAATCAAAACTTACCCTTAAAACTGATGTTGGCGAGTGTTGACGTGTCTTCAAGCAGAGGTCAGAATTACACCGTAAAGTATTTTTAAAAGTTTTATTAACAGAGGGAGAGATGTCTTATCTGGAGATAGGGTCCCCCAAAAGATTTGGGACGTCCCACAGACGAAGACAGGCAAAAGAAGCAGGCAGGGTCTCAGAGCAAATGGTGTGTGTGTGTGTGTGTGTGTGTGTGTGTGTGTGTGTGTGTGTGTGTGTGTGTGTGTGTGTGTGTGTGTGT
>JBBPDA010003552.1:0-17324 GCA_037974385.1 Arnoldichthys spilopterus | reverse complement strand
CTGGACAACAACGTTTGACTTCTACATTTAACCCATCACACATGCACATATGGAGTAGCAGGCAGCTACCAACAGTGCCCAGGGAGCAGTGTAGCATATTAGTACCTTGCTCAAGGGTACCTCAGTAGTACCCAGGCCGGGACTCGAACCTGTGATCTTCAAGTCCCAAAGGCAGCATCCTAACCACTAGATCACTATGGCTCATTTTTATAGTAATGTGGAAAAAATAAGTATTTTATTCTGTTGAATGGTCCACCTCTGTTTCAACTTTTGAACAGATGGCCTGACGTTATCTTCAGGCACTTTTTAATAGAAAAAGCTGAATTCATAGCTGAATCAATGACTGCAGGCTTCATAGTCCCTGAGGCAATAAAACATTACATCCCTAAATCATAGCATTTTCACTGCCATGCTTCATATGCTTGTATGGGTTTTTTCTTCTGAAAACTGTCTTTGTCTGCATCATAAATGTTTACTATTGTCTCGTTTCCCCCCCCTTCGTGTCTCCTTTCTGTTCATGTTTTGAGATTCCTCGTGTTTGCGTTAGCCACACCCCCGTCAGCTGTTTCGTGTTCTACGTCACTCCCTGTCAGCTGTCAGTAATTAGTGTGACTATTTAAGTTCCTGTCTGTCCATTAAGTCCTTATCGGTTGTTTTGTGTGTACACATGTACAAACGTCGTGGTCGTGTCTTGTCCTGCCTGCGTTTACGCGTGTTTTTGTTCTGTTTTGAATCAGTGTTTTTTGTTTTACTTTTAATAAATCTTTATTATCTTTTGAAACGCTGCGTTTGCTTCCTCACCACGACTCCCATCGTTACATTACAACCGACAGTATGGAAGCAGCAGTGTTCGAGTTAGGCGTGGAGGAATGGAAAAGGAGTGGGAGGGATCCGGAGGAAGGTGAGTGGCTACTCCGTGACATTAAGAGGATCACAGCTTCCGCTTCCAGGAACCCCAGCTCCACGCCGCTCAACGTCGCTGACGTCCAGCGCCCCGTCGCTGACGAGTCGACGAATCGAATCCCCGAGTCGACGAATCAAATCCCCGAGTCGACGAATCGAATCCCAGAGTCGACGAACCAATCCCCGAGTCGACGAAAGGAGCGACGGATGTGAGAGGCCAAGTTGCGGTACTTACAGCAGGAGGTCAGACTGGTCCCGCCCTCACAGCGCTGGAGTCGCTGTGTCCCACCCCTGAGTCTATGAATCCTGAGAGAGACGCCTCTCCGTTGCCGTCACCGCTCAGCTCTGCCCTGTCTACGCCGTTACCGCTCAGCTCCGCCCTGTGTACGTAGTCACCGCTAAGATCCGCCCTGTCTATGCCGTCACCGCCCAGCTCCGCCTGTCTACGCCGTCACCGCCCAGCTCCGCCCAGACATCACAGTCTCCGCCCAGTTCCGTCCTGACGTCAGCACCATCGCCACGTGTTGTGGGCATGCCACAGTCTCTGGCTTCTTCTCCCAGAACGTCGCTGGCTGCGTCTTATTCCCCCGGGACATCACGTGCGTCTCCTGGCTCCGCCCAGACATCATGTACGTCTCCTGGCTCCACCCAGACGTCGCGTGCGTCTCTTGGCTCCGCCCAGACGTCATGTGCATCTACTGGCTCCGCCCATTAAGTCCTTGTCGGTTGTTTTGTGTGTACACATGTACAAACATCGCGGTCGTGTCTTGTCCTGCCTGTGTTTACACGTGTTTCTGTTCTGTTTTGAATCAGTGTTTTTCCTTTATTAAATCTTTATTATCTTTTGAAACGCTGTGTTTGCTTCCTCACCATGACCCCTATCGTTACAACTATACTGTAGATAAACAACTCTATCTACATTTTCCCAAAATTCAGGGTCTTTGCTTTTATGATCTTTTAGACTGTAGTCTTGTTATATTTTCTTTTATAATTGCATATGTTTTCCTGACACACCTACCATGCAGATCAAATTAGTCTCTTTATCTCTTGATTGTAGATATATGCAATTCATATGCCTTGCTCCTGAAGAAACCACTGTTACCTGTTTGCTATAAATTGCAGAGCAAGGCATTATGGGTAATGCAGTGCTAAATCACAAATAAGGGCATTTAAGGGAAATTAGAATGCCCTTATTTGTGATTTAGCACTGCATTAAGGGAAATTAGGTGGGAAAAGCAATAGAAGAAAAAAGGAGAATTTGAGAATTTGAAGTGTGTTGTTTTCAGAGTTACTTTGCATGTGCCGCTAGCCAATCAGCAGTGAAGCCAAACACAGTGGATTCCCTGTTTCACTAGCCATGGTTGCGAGAAATATAGAAAGGGAACATGCTGCTCGTGCAAGTTTTTGTTTTAGCGTCTGATATTTTTTTACTGTTTATAAGCAGCATGAACCGCGCCATAAAACAACACACTCATACTCAAACACCCCCCCCCCACACACACACACACAGCTGAGACATGAATAGAAACTGTAGGTTGATCTGTATAACAAGCAGTAGCTAATGGTGGGGCCGTGCACTTTGGGACCCCGCTCGCTCAGTAGGACTGAAAATCTCAAATTCTAGTGTTAATAAATTTTTTTAATAATACATTTGTACACATACTATGTCTCTACATTACAAAATTAAACAAACAAATAAATAAATCAATAAAATTTTGCAGCAGGTGACACATGTGGCTCATTACTCTGCTTTTTAGCCTTTATATAGCTCCTTATATTGCCCTTGTATAAAGCTCCCAGCCTTAAACCTTTCATTTATAATGTAAAACTTAAGTTTGGTAATAAAAACTTTTAGTGGTTTCTGTCACTTTCCTTGTAGAAATTGGTTACTTACAATCTTTTAATGTCTGGATGGCTGAAAAAAAAAAAAACTTACTCTTTTCATTTCTTTTTCCAGAAGTTGAAAGTGGTCTGTATTTTTATTCATTTAACTTTTTCTCTTTAAAACCATGGCACTGGCAACCCCTATTGTGTGGCACCTCCATATGTTGCATACCTGATATGTCTCTATGTGTGAGAAATGGAAAATAAATCTTTTTTGTGATTGTGTTTTATTCTAATCATAAAATGCATCATATATGTATTACATACCTTCAAAAATCCATTACTGTGGTCAACAGCACGTGTTGCTTATATCAAATGAGAGTGTTACAAATTGTTCTTGGGGGTGATGCAGATGAGGAAGTAAATGCAGGATTATCTCACCTTTCTCTTCTTTTCCCTGTAAGGGTCATTTTAATTGGAAGGCACTTTAATGGATGATTAAAGGCTGTGGCTTTTCTGAGCACTTTGCTGATGACTTGCGCAGAGCTACTTAACAGTGACTGTCATTCTCATTTTTCTTTAAGAGGAGCTTTATTACAGGAAATAAAAGTGGTGGGTGCCCATAAAGACTCAAGTGCCTACATGTCTGAGTGGCACTTGTTTTACATTTAATCATTACTCTTAGACATTGTACATGTCTAAACAGGATTTTGTCTCTGTAATAAACTGGGGCTAAACTGATAAAAAATTCATTAAAGCTTCAGTCCAGCAGTTCAACATAAAAGTAGCTACTAAATAAACATAGAAGTCACCCACTGCATGGCATGGAAAAACTGTACAAAATGCTGTGATTTAAGCTGCATCATGCATACTCTTTGGAGAGGATAAACATGGCCACCACTGTAAGGGAAGAGGTAGGACCCCCTACAGGTGAAGGCGGACTACCGCCACCCAGCTGTCGGCGCTGGTCCCCATCATCCGAGTACTGACTGGGCCAACTCAATCCAGGTGCTGCTAGTTACAACCCTCATCACCAGGCAATATAGGCAGGGCTGGGACGCGGTGAGATCGCGAAGGATACTTTGTGATACGTTGTGTGCCATCATCAGGCGACAATAGTGGGTTCAGTATTTCATAGACAGCACCAGTTGGTGTTGTAGAGTTACGAGTTACAGTATTTATTGTACAGCAACAAGTAGTCATTGCAGGCATTTAGTGAAGCGCCAAACCCTAGGATACGGTATCGAACATTGCACGAACTGAGCGGAGTGCAGCTCCAGTGAAGGCAGTCATCACAGAGCTCCTTTTGGGACTTTCTCCTACCGAGTGCCAGAGCGCTGGTTTTGTGTTTGCTGGCATCTTGTGAAAATAAAGACTCTTTTGTTAACTGCACTGGTTTCCTGCCTTACCTCTGATTGTGACAGAATCCTCCGCCAAACATGGAAACCACGGGATAAAGCGATGCCACAAACCCCCCGGACCTACTCCGTGCCGTTGTGGACCAGGGTAGATTGCTCGGCGTGCACCAACAGGCAATCCAGGCTATCCAGGCCAGCCTGGAGGAGATCTCGCAAGTGTTGGTGCAGCTGCCAGCCCGGCAAGCCCCTCCCGCCGCTGCAGCAGCGAATCCAGTTCCCGTCTCCAATTCAGGATCTGGCTTTTACCCCCGCTCCTTCACTTCCGCCCTAGCAGCAACAGAGGGCACCTTGAGTAAGCCTGAGAAATATGCAGGAAGTCCAGAGATGTGTGGCAGCTTCTTTTTCCAGTGTGAACTGTATTTTGCCCTCCAGCCGGTGGTAATGGAGTACAAGAAGATTGCCATCACAATCTCCTTACTCACGGGGAAGGCTCTGGAGTGGGCAGCGGCCGTCTGGAGCAGGCTGGACGCAGCAACATGTCGCGGGCAAAGACCATGGCGGGCGGCTCCTCAAGCTCCGTCAGGGGGCCCGCAAAGCCCACGAGTTCGCGCTGGAGTCTCAGGCCATGGCTGCCCTCTGTGATTGGACCGACTCATCGCTGTGCACGGTGTACCGAGAGGGGCTATCGGACAGACTGAAAGCTGAGCTGGCATGCCGGGATGAGAGTCTCTGCCTGGACGCACTCATCGCCCTGTCCATATACCTGGACAACCTCATCCGTGAGCAGAGACCCTGGAAGATGCCGGCATGGCTGCCGCCCAATACAGTGACCCCAATGGATGAGAGAATGGCCCGGCCCCTATCGGCCCGGAGAAGGAACGGAGACCGAGGCGCAAGCACTGCGGCTGCTGTGGGGGGGTCGGACACCAAGCGAGCGTGTGCCCCTCCAACCCATGCGAGAGCAGGGAAACGAGGAGAGAACCTTTGCAATTGGCTAAGCCTCTTATGGTCCCGGTTGGGCCTCGAATTTGTTTACTTTGAGCACCCTGTATCGGTGTTGGTGCTAGATGGGAGGCCAATTGGTCAGAACAAACTAAGTAAGTGCACGAAGCTGACTGCCATGACAGTGGGGGCGGTGCACAGGGAAATGTTGAGTTTCTTGGTTATCTCAGCGGTGGAGCCTAAGATAGTGTTGGGGTTATCGTGGTTAAAGACACATAACCTGCACATCTCGTGATTCCGCCCTGAGATCCTTGAGTGGTCACCATACTGCCATAAACACTGCATTTCCCTGCCATGCACCGCCACCAGCGTTGAAGGGGCGGAGACAGTCGTGAAAAAGAAAATTCCTGCTGAATATCGAGATCTAATCAAGGTATTCAGTAAGAAAAAGACCACCCATCTACCACCACACAGAGATTGGGATTGCGCTATTAATTTGAATCCGGGCTGCGTGCCGCCTCACCGGCCAACTTACCCCCTCTCGAGAGCTGAGACAGAGGCCATGGAGCATTATATTAAGAAAACCCTTGACATAGGCTACATTCGACACTTCTCCTCCCCGGTGTCAGATTGTTACTTCTTCATTCAGAAGAAGGATGGGGGGTTATGAACCTGTATTGATTATAGGGGCCTGAACGAGGTAATAACGCCCTTTCACTACCTGTTGGAGACAGTTATCGCGTATATCGACGACATCCTTATTTTCTCAAAAACCTGTGCTGAACACATAAAGCATGTACGGGCAGTGTTAAAGTGGTTATTGGGAGAACCAGCTGTACGTCAAGGCGGAGAAGTGCAAATTTCACACGTCCGTGGTTCCGTTCTTGGGGTATATCATCAGCCCGGAGGGGTGAGGATGGATGGAGAGAAGGTAAGCACAGTACTAAATTGGCCCCGGCCTACCATGGTAAAGGAGTTGCAGAATTTTTAATAGGATTTAGTTCAGTTGTGGTCTCGCTAACCTCTCTCCTCAAGAAACAGGCAACAAGCAACAAGCTGCTGGGGTGGAACAAGAAGGCTGAGCGATCCTTTTGGGACCTAAAGGAAAGGTTCACCCAGGCCAGGCAAACGGCAAGGCAGATGCCCTCTCCCAACAATTAGTGAGAGATTTGAGAGAGGAGGAAGAACCTACCACCATTCTGCCAAAGGCCGTCCTTGCCGCTCCCATTAGATGGGAGTTTGAGGAAGAGATAGAGAGAGAGAACTGGGGGAAGGGCATGCCCCCTGGTTGTCTGGCTGACAAGACCTTTGTCCCTGAATGCATGAGAGTTGAGCTGGTCAGGTGGGTACACACTAGTAGGGCCACGGGGCACCCTGGGATCTCCAGGACACATAGGTTGCTGTCTGAGAGGCTCTGGTGGCCGAAAATGAGGGCCACCACAGAGCAGGTGGTGAAGTCCTGCTCAATATGTGCCACCACGAAATCTCCCAGGCAGCTGCCTGTGGGTAAATTGATGCCCTTGGAGATCCCTCAGAGGCCATGGTCTCACTTGGCCATAGACTTTCTGGTAGACCTCCCGAGGTCACAGGGGTACACTTGTGTTGTGGTGGTCGAAAGATTCTCCAAGATGTGTCGACTGCTACCAGCGACGAAGCTGCCCTCTGCCTTCGAGCAGGCGGAGCAGCTATTTAACAATGTGTTCAGGGTCACAGGGTTGCCGGAAGTTATAGTGTCTAACTGGGGGCCCCAGTTCACCTCCCAGGTCTGGAGGGCATTCATGGGCAAGCTGGGGGTGAAGGTTAGCCTAACGTCTGGCTACCATCCCCAGTCCAATGGTCAGGTGGAGAAACTGAACCAGGAGATGGGCAGATTCCTGAGAAGTTTCTGCCATAACCAGCAAACTCACTGGGCCAGATTTCTCCCCTGGGCCGAATATGCCCAAAACTCCCTCCAGAATGCATTTACTCGCCTCATCCCCTTTCAGTGTGTGCTGGGCTACCAGCCTCCTCTGTTCCCATGGAACAACACCCCCATCAACATACCGGAGGTGGACGGGTGGTTTCCGGCATGCGGAGGAGGTGTGGGAGGGCGCCCATGCTTCACTGGAGGAGGTGGTGAGGAGACAGAAACAGTTTGCAGATCGGAAGAGATCGCGGAGGATACTCGTTGTGTGCCACCGACAGGCGACGATAGTGGGTTCAGTATTTCATAGACAGCACCAGTTGGTGTTAGTGGTTAGTTGGTAGAGTTACGAGTTACAGTATTTATTGTGCAGCAACAAGTAGTCATTGCAGGCATTTAGTGAAGCGCCAAACCCTAGGATACGATATCGAACATTGCACGAACTGAGCGGAGCGCAGCAGGTCATCACAGCATTTGGGACTTTCTCCTACCGAGCGCCGGAGCACTGGATTTGTGTTTGCTGGCATCTTGTGAAAATAAAGACTCTTTTGTTAACCGCACTGGTTTCCTCCCTTACCTCCGATCGTGACAGCCACATTCATGTTGCAAACACATCTTGAAAAAACATTTCAGGCAGAAAATATTGTGCAAAAGTCTTCAGCACATAAGAAAAAAAGCTGTTCAACTGGATAGTAAGTGTTTATTATAATATATAAATACATACAGCCTTTAAACAATAAAATATATCATTTAATTATTATCTAATAAAATACAAATATAAATAATATGTACATATATATTATTTATATATGCATATAAAATATATAATTTATATATAAATAATATATTATGAAACCATTACATACAAAAATAAATAAACAGAATTTACAGGTAAGATTTTTAGTCATAAATAATACAACATGATTTTTTTGAGTGTGGGGAAAGCTAGGCCTACATTAAAAATGCTAAACATTGGAAAATACAGTCAAACATGTATTCCATTTAACATGACATTTAATTATGACATTCAGATTCAAAGCATCCTAAGATTGGACAGGTTCACTGACATATGATGAGTGTAGGTAAGCATGTAAACATAAAAGTATATATACGTATGTGAAGCAGTAGTAGCATCAGAGAGTCAGTATTCAAGCTGTAATACACTCAGGAGCACAGAGCAAACAGTTGGGTTTTCTCTGCCTAGATCAGTAAAAACGTACGAGCTATTACTGTGTAATCTGCTGTCAGCTCATGCACACATGCCTCTGGCAGCCACCCAGTCAATCTGAATCTGGATCACATTACAGATTGTAATGGATTCATCCATAAAGTCAAACTGACACAGAATGTAACTGATGGCAATCGACCCCACTGCAAAAAAGTACAAGTGAGCACTTCTCCATGGGTTGGTTGGTATTATGTCACTGAATGTAAAGAAAGCCAGGGGCTATTATTTTATCACAGTTTTAAGCTCTTCTATTTCAGTAATGTGTATTACATTGTAAAACATTTTTAACATCCATTTTTTGGAATTAGATGCCCTTTATACTAAAGCAGGGATGTCCAGATCCATTCCTGGAGGGCCAGTGTCCATCACAGTTTGGTAGTTCCTCTCCTCCCCCTGTGTTTGAGCAGCGGAATCACTTATGCCTTTTTGTAGTACTATAATCTCATTGGAGGCTAAATTATTTAGCATGCCTCTAGTCACTAGTATGCCAGTAGCAAATCTGTGAAAAAACAATGTCGTCTTAGTAAATTATATTAATAATGGCCTTAAAGATTTATTTTGCTACTCTTTATTTCTTGTGTATTTTTTTGCAAAACACATTGAAATTAGCAGTATATTACAATTATATTCCATTTCAAATTTACAAACTAATCAGTAATATTAATATTTAAAACAGAATTATAACGTCTTAACTGTTGGTATTGGGGACTTCTTTCACCTAGAAAAAACATTTTAGGTTCAGTTCCATAAACTCCATTTACTCGAACAACATTCAGTTTCATAAACTCCATTTACTCCAACAGCATCCCATATGCTCTTGCTTATTACAGTATTATCCATAATTTACTCTCCTTGCTTTACCGGCCTCATCTAATTATAAACAGATGATTACTATAACCACTATGTCACTTTTGGCCTATTTGCACCATCTGTTTTGTAGATACACAGCACATACTTATATATGTATACCATAAATGTATATATGTTCAGATTTTCATACCTTAAACTGTTCTATATCTGCACTTTATCTAGTTGTTTTAACTTTTGCAAACTATAGTGTTTCTGTTTCTGTATCTTTCTTGTGCTGAGCATGTAAAAGGCACAGTAATTTCCCTTGCTATTAATAAAGTTTTTATATTATCTCTTATATTATTTTAAATTCCATAGACAAGAAATGACAATATAATAGAGTATGAGCAAGAGTGGTTTGATCACAGAAAAAACAACAACTTGTGTTTTCATATGTGAGAACAGAACCTGTTGACCCTGGGGAGCAACCATGACATTGGGGAAGAACTCAAGGACAATTTGAGTCCTGAAAGTACTGGATACTACTTCTTATCATGATTACCCTTGTCATGATCTATCCAGCACCCATAAGCCAGCAGATGCAAAAGATTCAAAATCAGAGAATGAAGAAAATGTTATTAAGGTGGAGGTTTTCTTAGGGCCAAATTAACCAGCTGAGTTTCTATGTTCGATGTTAATCACAGCGCAGGCGACTCCGCTCTTGACATGCACATTCTGATCTGTCTACCACTGCAAGAACAATGTCAAACATAATAATAAAAAATGTGTCTGGGTTGGAATATGTTCTTTTTTATTTCAAACAAAGAATTCTGATGCATTTGCAGTCCTACACTTCAGTCATGCTAAATGCATTGAGCATTTTTGAAATGTCTTTAAATGTGGATGGGCTGCTATTTTTTTAAGAAAAAGCAATCAACAAGCTCTCTAAACAATTAATGTTCAACTAATCTTAGTCTTTCCATGATATCTTGCAGTGACTTCATTGTTAGACTGCAGCTTCTGGGACATTTAATATAGACTAGGATTTAGTTGAAAGGCAAAACTCTTGGAGTACATCTGAATTGCATTACTTGTCATTCCCCTGCAAAGGGTATTACTAAATGCAAAAAGCAGTTCTTTGATTATTTTGGATGTGGTAGATGTACACAGAAGGGAAAGTGCCATTTGAAGATTTTTTCAAGGAAGCCACATGGTTTGAAAGAACTTGAGTGATGGAAAGCAACAAAGTATTGCCAAATTTTGCTTTGTACACTGGAAAGTTGGTTCTAAAAGGAATCCTTTTAGACCAATTGTTTGAGTGATTCATGGCCCTTTAGTGTAGCTCTCTGCATGTCTCCCCAAAACATTCTCAGGGCAAGAATTACTTGTGTTTTTATTAAACAAAGGCTATTGTTGTACGGAGAGTTCTTCTTGATGTACGAAGTGTACTCTGTGGTTCACTGGATGCTTTTAGATAGTTGTAGTGCCTTTCATTTTTGAAAACTACCTACAGCAACTCAAAAAATGTATTAGTTCTAAAAAAATCTTACCCAAAAATGTGAAAAAACACAGGAGAACAAACCTGTTTCAGACCAAGCCTGGTCAAAACAATGACAGGTACAAGTTCCTACCACCAAGAGAGATTTAGGACTGGATGGTGAGTAATGTTGTTTTTGTAAAAACTGTGAAAGTGTGGTTGCCCCTCTAACAAAATTACTCAGGAAGGACACAGGATTGAAATGGACCTCAGTCCTCAGTGATTGTGCTTTTAAATCTGTCATGACTCTCATGTAGTATCCTGTTTTGGTGGAACTGCACTTCAACAACCTGTTTAACCTGGAGGTGAACGCTGGTTCCTCGGGTCGGAACCGTACCTCTTCAAGAGGATTTTCAAGGGGTCTTCTCCAAGATATTCAACCAGCATCAAGTAAAGAACAGCACAACTAAGAAAGAAGCCCTAGCTTTACTGTTTGCATTGCAGCATTTTGAGGTTTACTTGGGGTCAAGTGTTTTTTCTGTAAGGGTCTATACAGACAAACCCTTTAGTGTCTTTAGCTCAAATGTGCAATAGCAATCACAAGCTAATGAGATGGCTTTAATTGATCCAAGACATGGGATTAACCATAGGAAGGAGTGTGACAATGTCATTACAGAAGCTTTTTCCAGTGCATAGAACAACAAACTATGTTCGCTTCAAGTGTGGGCGTGTTATGACCCTACTTGTGAAGCCTTTACACATTTTAATAACAGGTCAAGCAGGATTGGTCACCAGCTGGGCGTGTTGCACATATAAGGACCAATGACCAGAGGATGAAGGAAGGTGGGAGAAGTGAATTTGCTTCTCATGCAGGGTTTTCCCTGTTGTATTCCTGGTTCCCTGTCCTGGTGAAATTACAGAATGTGTGTGTATTAAAAGATCAAGGGTTGCGTGTTATAATCTGATTATATTTCTTTTATAGATGGATAGGACATTATCTAGCACAGATACAGAACAGATCCTGAAAAACGTGTTGACACGTTGCAGCACATCATGTTTCAAATGCTTATTCTTGCAGAGCACACTTTTCTATGTTACAGGCAAGTGAGGTTGGGAAATTGAAAACTTATCAACAGATCTCAAATGTAATTAGGCCTGTATTAATACTTAACTATCAAACATAAGCCTTTCATCAGTGCACAGTTTCTGGACACTGGACACTGTCGGCTGAATATTTATGGTCGGTGGCCTTTTTTTAGTAAATCAACTTAAAAAGTGAAACTAATATATGGAGTATAGACTCACTACATGCAAAGTGAGATATTTCAAGCCTTTATTTTTTATAGTATTGACCATTATTGCTTACAGATTATGAAAACCCCAAATTTAAAATCTCAGAAAATCTGAATATTACATGAAATCAATACAAAAAAAGGAGCCCAAACCAAGTGCTGAGTACATATGCATGATTATACTTTTCAGAGGTCCAACATTACTCTATTTCAAATCCTTTTGCAAACTGATGGTTTTAGCAATTACAGTCCGAAAGAAAGCATCAAATAAAACTATAAGAGAAAGCAGCAACGGCACTATTGGGAAACACAATCCACTATGACCTGACCAAATGAATAACACCTGCTATGCATTGTCCTAAATTTGGAAGCTCTGTAGGAGAGTTGTCTATAGGCGAACTGTGTAAAATGTAATGCCTAAAGACTTGTCCTCAGCCACCTGTGCATGCTGGTGGAAATATGATCATATCCCCTGCAGTTTGCCCACTAGCCCTGTATCGGTGTGGAAGATGCCATCATATACCTGCGAACACAATTATGGACATGCAGGTAGATGCTTCCCTCATCAGCTGGATAATGGACTACCTGTCAGGATGATCATAGTGTGTTCGGCTGAAAAACTACCACCACAGGTGACATGCTTGCTTCCTCTTCATCCTCTACACATCAGCTTTCAGGGACAGATCAGAATCATGTCACCTTCAGAATTTTTTTGATGACTGCTACTGTGGGCTGTATCACTGACTGGTAGAAGGAGGAGAACAGAGGGGTGGCGGACAGTTTCGTGGAGTGGTGCGGTTCAAACTTTCAACAGCTGAACATCACCAAGACATTAAAACACAAAGATACATCACAATGTGTAAATGTGACCTCTACATTTAACATGTACCGGTTTGGCATTTGAACTGGTGACCTTTAGGTCACAGGGACAATTCCCCAACCGTTACACCACTACTGCCTGTACTTTAAGTCACAGTTATACAGCCTCATCAAACTCACCAGCTACACATTTACCTAGATACTGCCTAGAGGAGAGAGCTGTTTGGCAGTTTAATTGGTTGTTCTCAGGGCTTTCTTATCCTGGAGTCAAACATTCTGCAGATTTAGATAAAAAAACTTAAACCTTCTCACTTAAAGAGAGTGAATCTGATACACTGATCAAACGTGAGTCTGAAACAGAAACTGTTGACTTAATAAAACTGATCCTATCTGCACAAATCAATAAAAGATGTAACATCAACTTTCCCATTTTCATACTGAACCAATGTCAAAACAAGATGGCGATGACAGAGTTGTAGAAATTTCTACACTGTAAGTCTAGTTATTTAATCTTATTTTTAAAAAGCATACACAGTGATCCCCTTTAAAACGTGATCCCCTAGTTCACTTACGCCAGAGATTAGGAGAAAAACCTTTAATATTCTTGATCATGTGCTTCAGATGTACTCTTCACTTAGTGTAAACTACTCAGAATTATTGTTTCTGACAATTGAATCATTTCATTTCAAATCTACACATTTATTTAAGTTGTCTTGAACAGCAATGTGAAAAAAAGTAATTAATAATTTTTTGTACATCATGTACATACAACAATCAGCCATAACATTAAATCATTAATTTTGCAGTGTGTCAGGGTATATAATCCTGCTGAGTGTATCTGCATCAAACTGCCATAGTAATATCTACATCAATGCCAATACCTTGACAAAGGTTTCCAAGCTGAACACACATGCCCCACTATCCACATCACATAAAAGAAAATGCTATTCATCAGAGCAGACCACCTTCTTCCATTGCTCCATGGTCTAGTTCTGATACTGAGGTGTCCATTGTAAGTGCTTTTGATCAACATAGCCACTCTAACCAGTCTGTAGCAAGATGCAGCGCAGTGCAGCCTAATACATCCCAGCCCTTGGCAGGAGCCATTGAAACAAGATTTTCCATGTCATTGATTCACTTGTCAATGGTTTTAATATTGTGGTTGGTGGTGTATATAACAGTCATTATCAAACAGCAGCTTAAGGAAACCGGAGTCCAGACCCCTGTTGAGCAAGCCAAAGGCAACAGCGGCAAGGAAACATTCTCTAAGAGCATTAGGAAGAAACCTTGAGAGTAACCATGACTCAGCAGGGGAACCCATCCTCCTCTGGTTGACGTCAGACATTGACAGGACAAAAGAAAAAGTTACAAGAGAGATTAGAGTTAAGATGGCTGAGAGAAAGTCAGACTAAGTGCATGGTATAAATTTTTATTTAATTCAGATTTGGGACTGGTGGTCAGAGAGTTTAAAAGCAAGTGTCTCAGCCAGAGTGGAGATCACACACATCTGGCTTAACAGTGGTGACGGTAGCAGTAGTCATTTCCTGGTCTTCATGGATATGTCTTGAACAGGAGGTTTTGAAGGTTGCTCGACCACTGACATTGCTAGGCTTGGCACAGATTTTAGATCAAGGTCAGTGGAGCAATTTTCCATTGTTTTGATGCAGGTATAATCTACATCCCTGAGTATTCCTTCTTTTCCACGGACACTTTGTGCAGTCTAAACAGCACTGACATGATTCTTTAATTCTGTGACTGGAGCAGCAAAGTGATGACTGTTTGTCCACATAAATGTTTAAATGTGTCCCAAGGGTCTTCCTCTATTACACTGATACTTGGTTGATCTTTCTTGGGTTTGCTTGATTATTTTCACTTGCGCTTTATTGTACACCGTTTATACACTTGGTGATGACATTCTTCTGATGAAGATGGTTGCTTCTTATTTCTGGCACCTTTTTACTAATGTCAGTGTATAGGTTAGAGAAAGACTTTGTGATGGCAGAGATTACTGGGGGCATTTTGTTCTTTATAAGGCCTTTCATTAGGAGGAGAGGAGTTGTCACTTGATAAGGTCTTATTTTAATTTTGTTACTGATTTTTAGAGTAAAATGAATAAAAGTTGTTTAAAATGATGTTTCCCTTAAGCCCTAAATTCCACTGTTTAACCACTTTTAGAGGACCGGCCATTTGTGAAGCTTTTGCAGAGTGCTCTTCATCCTGTACAATCTCAACAATGACTGAGATCCAATCAGCAGCAATTGCTTAAATTTTTGGTGCTGATAAAATTCCTCCATGATGAACAAAGATGTTCCTTGTTTTCATACGGTCTTTAAAAGAGAAAATCCTCCCACTTTTGCTTCTTCTTGAAAGGTCTTTATCAATGTGAATTTCACTAGATCCACAACCTTGCTGATCAGTTGTGCAGCAGCAGTTTTCATGCATTCATCCATATTCTTAGTACGGAACTGAGATCCAGGGCGTTTTTGAAAGAGAAAGTCTTTAGAGACCAGCAACTGAGTTGTTGGAACACAGACTGCAGCAAGTGTTCCATGTCTTCATTATGTACTAAGCTATGCGTAAAGGCCTTGCTCCTCATGTTGGTATAAGAGATGCCACTAAACTCATTTTTTACTGCCTGAATGACAGTATTTTTGAAGGAAGCATTGTCTTACTGGTCAAGAATGGTGTCCAATACAGAGGTGTACCAGTATGAATGGTCAATTTCCCCCTTATAACAGTAGCCTGCATAGTTCCTACTGTTACCTGACGTTTTTACATGAGGCATATCAGGACACTATCTACAGCAAAAAGAGAAAAGAAAAGAAACAGCTTCCTATTAAAGAAAGGCCTTGTGACCAAACTAGCAAACATTATAACTATGACTATACATTATTATATTATTTCACTTCTCTATTTTTATGACAAATGATCATTTACTGGCCAGTTTACTACCAAAAGTCAACATAGTTCAGATTCAAACACCAGTTGTATAAAACGATGAATGGAATTTTAAATGGAACACAAATGGGCTTTATGAGCAGAGGTGTTTTTTCATAACATTTCTAAATATAATATAATATAATATAACAATAAAAGTAAACATATGATAAAATCCACTGGATGTTTGTCTTACCTGACTGCTTATGTTTTCGAACTGAGTTGGGGTGGAGGAACAGACGAGTGAAAAATTAAAATTTTTTTTAATTTAATTTTTTTTTTTTGAAGACTGTTCAGCAGAACGCCACACGAGGACCTTTGACGGCTCATCTGACTGAGCAGGCAGAAAAGGTAGTAAAGGGAGACCAAGGGAACAAGCCGAAGGCCTTTACCAAATTACAGGCTGAGGTGTGACAGCACAAAGGTGCAGGCTCACGCCACATATCACAAGGACTCAGCGAAGACCAGCTGGAGGAGTAAGAATATAAAGGGTAGACTCCAGGTGTAGGTAATCACCTCTGATTGGCCAGCTTGGTTCTTCGCTGAGTTCCTCTGCCATTCTGGTGCGGGGTAGCACCACTTTGCCGCCCTCTGCTGTTCTGGTGCAGGGTAGCACCACTTTGCCGCCCTCTGCTGGGCGGCCCAGGTGTTGCCATTACAGGGAGAATCTTTGAATTCTCAAAATCTATTTTTGCAGGTGTCATCACTGCAGGCACCTTCACTGCATATTTTCTCACTGCAGACTCTATCACTGCAGAGGTCATCTCTGCAGGCTCCTTTGCTGCAGATTTTCTTACTGCAGACCCTCTCACTGCAGATGTCATCACTCCAGGCTCCTTCGCTGCAGATTTTCTTACTGCAGGCCCTCTCACTGCAGTTGTCATTTCTGCAGGCTTTTTCACTGCAGGTCTCATTGCTGTAATAAACAACAGATAATATTAGCATGTAGACGTATGTTTCAGGTCGATCAGTGATCTGTATGCAGACAGTTTAACACTGATAAAACTCACCAGTGATTCTCATATATTGTTGTACAGTGGAGTCACACAAGCCTGTGTTCTCCCTTTTCTCCTTTTTCACTGTGCCAATGGGCGGTAAGGTTCCATTTCCCCTGTGGTCAGCGTTGGTGACCAAACATTTGGGGTTGATGTTTAAGGGAGATGCCTAAAAAGAGAAATTAGAGAAATCATTACTTTTAACAGAAGGGACTGCCAGTAAGCAACATTTAGCATAGTGATTCAGCTAAAGGGTCCTCAGAAGTATCTAGGTATTAAGACATAAATCATGCTCTTTTACATTATAATGAAGAATTAGTGAACAGGTGTGATATGAAGCAAACTAATATTTAATATAGAGAAATATCTCAATTTAAAGACAAATCTGTAGGCCACAATATGTGCATGTGTTTTTTCATTAACTTCACTACTGTCTCTCATCCTTCGCTCAAGAAGGCAGAGCAATAATAAAAGCTGTGACATGTTTTGTTTTAAACCACACAGGCCTTATAATAAAGTAATGTAACTAGTAATGTTAATATGTGTGTGTGTGAAATAGCAGAAATACCATGTGGCGAAAGTCCATCCGCGCGATGCGTCCTTCCGTCATTGTGCGACTGCGAGAGTTGTGTATCTACCACAGACATCGGTGCACACCTTGTTTTTGGTTCTAGTTCAGTCTGTCAGACATTTAAAAACTATAAGTCTTTATAAGCACACAGTCAATTTACGAATGGATGAATGGCTGACCTACACGTTGTAGGAAATATTAGCTCAAATTAGTGAATTTTCACCAGAATAGACATAGGAACCAACTTAGGGCTGATTCACTACTATATTCAACCGAATATGTAAAG
>JBBPDA010003514.1:0-17331 GCA_037974385.1 Arnoldichthys spilopterus | reverse complement strand
CAGGTGTCTTTTATACAGGTGACTAGTTAAGACAGGTGTCTTTAATGAGGGTGACTAATTGAGTAGTAGTGTCTAACGACTCTGTGGGAACCAGAACTCTTAATGGTTTTTAGGGGTTCAAATACTTATTTCACTCAGTGAAATGCAAATCAGTTTCTATCTTTTATTTAAAGTTATTTTTTTTTTCAGTTTTCCTTTTAATGTGCTATCTGACACTGTTAAATAAACCTATAATTAAAATGATACTGTTCTGAGACTTTATATTTCTTTGTCATTGGACAAACTTACAAAATCAGCGAGGGGTCAAATAATTATTTCCTCCACTGTATATATGATCAGTAGAACTGGAGTCTCTGAAGAGGGGAAATTATACTGATATTTGTTCCAACAGCATTATCCTTTTCTTCATTAAATGTTCAGAAACCTCAGAGCAGGTACCAGTCACTCACTCATTGTGCATTTGTTGGTTGTATACGGTCCACTTCTTGGTTCCACAATGACTTTAAACTAGAGGTGGCACAATACCACATTTTCATTTCTGGGGCCAATACTGATGCCACTATTGAAACTGTGATTGATTATCAACTGATACCACTACACATCTGTTTTAAATACATTTAGTTTTAAAACTATTGATCTGTAAAATTTACCAGCTTTAACTGAAGCAATTCATTTAAGATGGGCAACAAAAAGTAGGCTATCGTGCTCAAACTGGGGATGCACCGATCCGTTGCTGATATCAGATATTGGTCTGATACTGGCTCAAACAGCTCGATCGGTTATTGGTACCAATGGGCCGATCTATAAGGCCAAACTATTCAGTTCAGTTCTGTCACTCTGTTTGTGTACATGTGTGCACGGACTGTAATTGTTAATTTTTAAGATTTTTTACCAATTTGCTGGTACATAATTACTGTTTTAATAATAAATATCTCAGTTTATTTGTTTATATGTATTTGTTACATTTTGTTTGACGAAGTTTAGAAAGCAAAGTCAGACTGGTTTAGACTACAGGAACGTTACATTTTCTGTTCATATTGACCCACTATCAATACCTGATATTGGATCAGTGCCACCTCTTTCTGAAAAAGTAACACTGCCTAATAATGAATCCTCACATTTGGCAGCCTGATCCCTTTCTTGCCTGATGCCCCTCTCAGTTGAGCCCTCAGAGGCTCTTTAATCATGGGGACTTTGGTCACCATGGTGTCTCTAAGGCCTGAGAATCAGTGCTCCGCCAAACAGCTCGTAATAATGTTTGCAGTGCTGGTGCTTTGAAGGTGTAGGGAGAGCTATGAAAAGGAGGTCCATGCACAAGTGCTGGGCAGTATTCTGGATCAATATTACTCTTTCGCTATAAGAGTATTGATTCATAACTAGTTTGTGTGCAGTTCTCTCACATTTTCTACACTGTGGAATAGGGCTCTGGCTAAAAGGGTGTGATCATTAGTACATGCACATTTGTGTTTGTACCACATTTAGCCATGACCGTGTGTCATCTGTCACCTTTTATTGTTTATTGTTTATTGTTATAATAAGCCCTTAGCCCACACTCGCCTACTCTGGAGCACTAAAGTCTTGCATTGTTCTTACTCGCACCCACCTGCTTCAACCACATTATGCTCGTCTGCACCCGCCTACTTTGGGCTATGGTTCTTGTTTGCACCAGCCCACATTTAGCTTCTGTAATCTGCATCACTAGGGTAAAGCATGTGCATGCAGCCCTGGCGCAGCATTATATCATTAGCTAATGACACTACAAAGCATCTAAAAATACATTTGATCCAAAATAGACGGAGGAGAGCTGAAGTGAACTTATAAACAGAAAGTTTTCTTGGAATATGCTGTTAGGACTATGACTGTGCTGCCTCAGAATGAATCCCACCCACTATATTGTGCATGTCATGGAGGACCCACAGGTGAATCCGCCTGGCACAGGCCTCTAGGTAGTGATTGAAAACACAGTCATATACAGACAATTGCAGTTGCACATGTTGATCCATTTTACCATGTCAGGTGTGGCCATGCATGTGTAATAACTGCTGCGACAGCAGACTGTAATGAGTTAAAGGGGATGAAGTTCGTTCACAATCCACTAGCAAGATGTTAAATTTGATAGGTTTGAAAATATATCAGTCAGTCAATAATGACTAAATATTACTTGTAGAAATTTGAGAAAATATTTACCTTTGTAATAATAATTTCTTATTATATTTTAAATAAACTATGACGTGTCTGAAGTAGCACACTAATAATAATAATAATAATAATAATAATAATAATAAACAGTTCTAGCATACACAGTGACTAGAGAGCAGTCGAGACAAAACATTTTAACCAATAGTGCCACCTTAGAGTGTATGCTAATGGTACGGGAACCTTAAATCATAGTGAGTGTGAAATACTGGATGCCATATTGGTTAAACTTGTATGCTGTGTTTTCACTGGTGCAGAATATAAGTGCAGAAGCTGAGAGTGAGAATATAATCCTGTATCATGCTCATGGCGGTCATCCTGACGCAGTGAAGTAAATAGTAGGGGTGTAAATCATGAGTTTCAGCACGATCCAATCTGGTTATTTTTGCCAAAGATCTAATACGTTTTTGATACCTCAAAATTTGCAGCGATGCGATTCGTTTGATTGGGTTGGATACTGGGGTCTGCAGTCAGTATTAAATTGTCTGTTATATTTCCATAATCCCAAACATGCAAACATATTATGAACATTTTATTATTAAAGGTCAAATACAGCAGTGTAGTTACAAGCAAAAGCAGCTTCTGAGTACAGAACACTCCTCACAGTAAAATCGATTTTATATCAGATCATGCACTATTTTGGTTGATGCATCAATATGAGTCAGTTCACCTTTACACCCGTAGTAAATAATGTACTGTACTCTTTACTTTACACTTGGTTATTTATCCTTGGTATGTGCACCAGTCTTCCCAGTTGTGAATGATAAAATAGTTCTCCAGAGTTAGACCCTCCATGATGAAGACTATCCATATACTGCATGATACAATGAGATTTTTTTGCAGACACCAAAGGCTCTCAAGAGATTAGCAAGCTGGTAGTAAGCCTTTGTTTCTTGCTGTTCTTTTGCAGTCCGCCATATTTCAGAGCCTATTGCTCTCAGTAAGACGTTCTCTTTAGATTGCTAGGATCAGCACCACCTAAATGCAAGCACACTGAGCAACCAAACCTATAGTAAATCAGCAGAAAAGCCTAGACATTTAGGGACCCCTTAGCTTGCGCCTTTTTCATTTTACGTTGGAAACTAGGTATTTGTGTGTGATGTATGGGCAGGTGAACTGATTTTTTACGTTCATCAGTTACCTTCACTCAACTTTAATCAGTACCACCATGAGAAAAGAAAAAACTGAACCCCTTAATGTCTGTGTAGTTTTCTCTTTTAAAAAATGAGATCAGGTGGAAAGACAAAGAAGACTCATTGCTTGAGTCAACTGCTGCTCAGATATTTCTCCTGAGCATGAGAATGCCCCAGTAATTTCACACATGAGATTATAAAGATTGAAATCTTCATGTGAACTCATCCGTTTCTCATCCTAGACTTCAGCTGTGATACTGAGAGTTGCCATTTTCATTTTGTTTGGGTCAGAAGTAATCATCAGCAAGCCTTAAATCATGAAAGATCAACATTTGAGTGATCAAAAATTTCCTCTGGGTTCTTTTGCCGTGGCTATTGTGAGAGTGAACAAGCGTTACAGAAGCCTGGCTAAAATCACATTCAACCTAATGAGAAATCTTAGCACCTCAGAATATTTTGACCTGTGAACTTTCTGCTTTCTGTCCTAGTTATCACTGAAATCTCAATGATCTGAGAAGATCTACCAACCCATTCCTTACAATGTAATCTTTCATATATGCATATGTAACAAATATTATAAAAAAAACCTCTAGATTTAGGTATATAAAAATGCTTGCAATGCAATACTGGTATTGACACCAGACATGCTTGTTAAAAGGGGAGTTATTTGTCATTTTAAAATCTCACGTGGCTGTGTGTTTGAAAACCAGAGGTAGAGGGCAGAAGGAAAAGTTGTTCTTATCTTACACAGTTATTTGCCACGATCAGTTTTTACTTTGTCAGCTTCAAATACACATTAAGTTTAATCAAACTATGGCTATTCAGCTTGCTGCTTTAAAGAAAACACTGTCGATATTTGTGCGAGGGGATTGGTTCACAAGTGCCAGCATCTCCTTATCAGTCAGCCCATTCCTAACATAACCAGAACCATAATTCTGGCGATTTGCATAGGATCTCTGCTTTAGAATCAAGAATGTGTAGGATGTTTGTAAAATAAAGCCATGACATCCACGTGTCATTTGTGTCTGAAGGACATGATAGTAGTTTGACCGACAGATGACTCCTGGGGTGGTTTGGGAACATCCTTAGCTCCCTTTCTTTCAAAACTTTTTTTGGTGGTATTGACTCCCCAGGAATCTTCTCTGCTAGGTTAGACAGGCAGCTGGTTGGGTGCCCAGATGCTGTCTTTGTTCTGTCTCGTGTATCCTCTGTCTATATGTGTTCACAGCTCACGTATTTGAGAAGGAGATGGATTTCTTTGTTCTGTATGCAAGCAGCCTCAAAAGCTGGCTTCTGAGATGGACTTGCTTTATGTTGGAGTGTAACTGCTGATAGATGTTTTTCTTGAAGTTCCAGTTCCAAATGTCCAGTGTCCAAATGAAGCCATATGAGTAGCATTAAAGTGACAAAGACCCTGGTGAGTGACCTCTGACTGCCTTTCTTGCAAATAGATCAGATGTGGTAGATTAAGGCTGATGCTCAACAGAGCTGGAATATTGAGCTTTGTATATACATATATGTGCAGTTATTATACACTCACTGTAAACAGAAATAATACTTATATTTCTCGAGACAACAGCATTGTTTATGACCATAGAACAGTTTTACTTGGGTTTTTACAAGAGTTTGACTTAGTTTGTTCAGCAGTCGTGCACAGCTAGCTGTTTTTTCATTAGTTTAGCTCCTGCAGAGTTTAATTGCAGCTCTAATTTTATTCATCTGATTGCCACATCCTGATACCCACTGATTACCTAATTAATTGTGTTTTAAGAGTTAATTCAAAACTGGTCAGCATAAGAGTACAGTACTACAAACCCCTAAAAAAAACCTCTGGACTACTTAAAGTCTGCAGGAGTCAGAAATCCATGATGCATTTTCCTTCTTTACATGCTTCAGAGTAAAACGCTGTATCATGCAAAGTCTCTGAGAGAGCGCAGTGTCAGGAAGACAAAGGTCCTTTATATTTTGAAAGAGATTACAAAGTTTTATCATTTAAAGATGACTTGGTACTAGGGGTTTTCAGACCAGTGCAGATATGTGATATTTTTCATGTACATATGTACTGATGTTGGTGAAATTTAGTTTTAAAAATGCAGAAACTGGGACTGCATCTGCCTGAATTAGAGAAATGTGACTTAACAGTTTTATTTCTGTAAGCTTTACATTGAGGTAAAATAAGAATAAAAAGGGAAATAAAAAAACATTTGTAATAATGTAATGCTAAGTTCACACTACATGGTTTTAGCACTGCTTTTCCACATGCTGTTAGTTTTTGGAAATTGCCGACAGAAACCCATGATCACAGGCAAATCAGCATTTGCTTGGGTCACAAATCAGCTCTGAGTTTGTATGTGTGAACTGCTCAAAGACGCCATCTGAGAGAGTCCCCGTGGCCTTGCTGACGAAAGACCGATATCTCCCATGCTAGATATCCGGACGTGTAGTAGATATTTATCCTTTAGTGCAAAAAATGCTGTGACCCAGTTGTATGAGGCAGTGAACACGGTGACGAGCTACAGCCACTGAAAGCCCAGATGGAAAGGGGGGTAAGCCAAGGGGAACCTCAGGGAGCTGGGCTACAGCAAAAGTTACATGGTCTGCAAGGAGCAAAAAATTGGAGAAAATTTGAGCAAGCTTTGGCAGGGGTACCAGTGCCTTTTTGACACTGCGTTGTATCACAGCTGTGTAGAGAAGGAAGTGGTGAGAACATCTGTCTAATGGTGATGTGTTTCTTTCCAACAAATATCTGCTAATACTGACATGATCACTTTATGTCATAGTGCTTCCCTAGTTTTGGCTCCTTGACATTGCAGAAACAATAATAATAAATGCAATAAAATTATGTTAAAAAAACAGTTATGCACCAATGTGGGATTTGCAAGCAAATTCTGATGTTGCAATGTAGGCAGATTCCAATGCTGATATGTTTTTCCATTACATCAGACATTCCATTGGATCAGACATGGTTCTGATACCACTGTGCATTCCTACCTGGACGTGCTCCTCATACAACACTTTTTGTTTTCGATTTACATCGAGATGTTGCTTGTTGAAAAACGTACTAAACGTAAGAAGCCGCTGCTGAACTTTTGACCTGTAGTGTTTATAATATTTGGTGCTTAATAGTGGTTAACGTTAGGAAGGTTAGGATTCTTTGGATCATCTCAAAAGGTCGTCCTGCACCCAGGGCCAGGCTTTTGTGTGTATCTCTGTTGTCAGCTCCGATTAGCTGTGTCTGAGATGTAGACACGGATCATGTATCAGGTCAGGGAGAAGTCATGGCGCTCTGCTGTAAACAGCGGAAAGGCGACTGTTTTGTGTGAAGTCTTTTGGTGCACACCTCAGTGCTGTCAAAAATTGGACATCACTCGTTGCCTCTGTCTGTGTTTAGAAGTGAACCGATTCAGCAGCGCTGGAAACTGTTAGAAAGAGGACGGGCAGTCGAGCAAACCTTCTTATGGGCAGTTGTATCACAGAAAGGGGGAAGAAAAAAATGCACCACGTTGCAAGTAGAAATTTTTAAAAGTAACTTTCCAACCGCAGTGTTGTGAGGAAGTGTTTGTTCCTCTCCTGATTTCTTTGTTTTTGTGTGTTTGTCACACTGAATTATTTTAGTTCCTCAGATCAACTGTAATATTACACAATGGGAAGGTGAGAACACATCAGAAGCACAAGACCAGTTACACATCTGAATGGCTCAAAAGGAACAAAATTAAGGTTTTGGAGTGGCCGGGCTTAAACATCCGAAACAATTATACATGACAAATATGCAGTGGGCCAACAGCCAATCAGAGTTGGACACCACAACTAAAAGAGAGTGAGTTCTTTTAGAGATGGAGCCAAAGGTCCTGATCCCCCCCTCTGTAGAAGTGAATTACAGAGACAGGTTTTATACACCTCTCGTGACCACAGGTCGTTACTGACACCGTTTTACATAAATATCTAAACGTAAAATGTGCCAGAATGCTGCCATGGAAGTGTTGATGTGAGAAAATGTTGAGTGAGCTTATCTCTTGTCTTTAGTGAGTGAACAAGTTTTACACAGAGTGTAGAATGTGCAGAGTTTGATTGAATCAGAATGCTGTTTTAGGCAAGAGCCCTCGGAATAGAACCATGGCAATCAATAACTCCCTTAAGAAGAGGCAGGGGTGATCATACAGCAGGCCTTCAGATTCATCAGGGCAAATATTTTGTGCTGTGCAGAAGTCTGTTTTTGAGGGGAGCAGTAAAAGTTGGAGGCTGTTCTACCAAGAAAGAGTGATCATTGCTGTGGCAGGTTTTCCCATGATCTATGACGTGTCCCTGTTTTGTGTGCAAAAAATAATAATCTTGCTGATTAGAGGCTTGGGTTTCAGTTTGGATTTACCAATCAGTAAGCATCAGAATAATGGGAATAACACGGGAATCACTCTGAGGCTATTCATAAAATGTTTGAGGCGGTGAACACCCAGGGCTAATCACACGACTGGCCTGCCACATTTCACATTCTTAAAAAAAACTTGTTGCTACCAGTGTGATCATCACCGGTCCTACATAATACAGCACAAGTCTTTATCAGTGGTCTGTGTTGATATACAGGTTGTTTTACAGTATGTTTTAAACTAAGCAGCTTTGACAAAATCAGAGTTAACCATTTATTTGTATTTTTGTTTGTTTTCTTTTGTGGTGTCTTATAAAAGAAAAACAACTGCAAGACCGAGTAAGTATTCCGAATTACCTTGCAGCCATCAGCGTCAGAGAACATCCGCAACATTCAGCAGTGTCGCTGACCGGGCAGCCTGAGCAAATGTTGACAGTTTTACCAACCCCAGTATGAACGTAGTGTTAGACTGCCAGCCACAGATGGCTCTGGCATTAGAGTTTGTGATGTCTGGTTGATGGGGGCAACGTTGCACGTTTAGGCGGTTGCATCTTTCGGGAACCCCATTGGCTTCTATTTCAAGTGAGTAGGTTTTTTTACAAAGTACAGGGAAACCCATTAAACCAACTGTCTGTGGTAAAGGACTGTATTCTGGCAGCAGATAAAGGTGAGGTTGAAAAAGTTAAATCCAATGTTCAGGTGGTGTAAATGAACAGATCAATGTAGTGGCTGGAGCTAAACTGACCAGAAGAAAAACAAATCTGCTTTTTCTTACCAGCTCTGACAAAATTACAGCTTCTGAAAACAAGAGTTTTTACTTTTGTACTGCGTGTTAACATTTGCTTCTTCTTTTATTGTTGTTTGTTGTTTTTTTTTTACAGCTTACTGCTCAGATAAATAGTTTTAAACATATGTTTGGAACTGTATTTCTCTTTTTTTAAGCGAGTTGGGTAGCTGCTGTTGATTTTTCTAGACATTTTTTCTCCAGAATTTTTCTGATCACAGCCCTCCACCCCCCACCACTCGAGGTTCCTCTCCAAGGCACGTTCTAAATAGATCTAATGCATGCAGCGTGTAGGGTCATAGGATTAAGCTAACGGAAGTTGAAGCTGCAGTGCTAAGCACAGCCGCCAGCTCCCCTCCTCTTCTTTTATCCCCCTCTCTCTCTCCTGGCTGCCCCTGTTGTTCTTGTCATCCCCCATCTTTTTTCTCTTCTTTCTTTCATGCCCCCAGTGTCATATGCTAGGCCAAACTGAAAATACAATCTGGCCAAAGGGCTCGCAGGGGGCGAACACCCGCCCCTCACCCACTCTATTGTCTAATCTCCTATTCTCTCTCTCTCTCTCTCTCTCTCTCTCTCTCTCTCTCTCTCCCTCCCTCCTCCTCCACTCAGTGTGTACTGTCTAGCTTCCAATCACTTTGTCTAGCTGTTTGTCCATCTCAACATTACCTCTGGCAGTAGTTAGTAGAATTTTTCTCTTTTATGCCTTTTTTCTCTTTTTCCTGCTGAATCATTTAACACTACGCTTTTCATTTGACTTTTAAGTTTGTTAACCAGTTCTATCTCCTCTCACATGCTCTTTTCACATGTTTTCCCCTTATTTTTAGAGTTTGGTTAGTATTCCTGTGCTGTCACTGTGCATTTTTGCTGAAATCACCATCAGTGGTCTACAGCCGTGAAATCGTAACAAATGTCCTTATTGATTGCTAGTATAAGTGTCTGTCCTGGCAGAGGATCTCTCCTGTTGCCAGTTTTTCACTAAAAGAGTGTGATTTTTAACAGATGTTTGAGGTTCGCTCGAATCCTGCAGTGTTAATTGATATGAATAATCTCTTACTGAAGCCAGTTAAGAAATACCGTCAGCTTTCGATTGATCTTTCACTCAATACCACATTGAAATTTGTAAGAGGAGGTTGAACTGTGATGCATTATGAATTTAACCCTTTAATGGCTAAACAAAGTAAAACATTATTTGTATCTTATATTCATTTGGGTCAACAATAACTAATGTTTACTTTTTTATTTAAACAAAGCAGTCGAGATTTTATTTGTTGAGATTTTATTGTAAAACTCTGAATACATAAACAGATTGGTAAAAAAAAAAAGTTGGATTCTGTTAAAGCGTCTGTGAGAGATCCATAAAACCTTCTGCAAATGGGTGTTACTAATCATGATTGTGTCATTACAACAGTGTTAACTCTTGATTTTTAACTAGGCTAAACTCACTTGCTATTATTCTGGCTCAGTTATGCCGCTATAAAAAGCCCAAAATGAAGCAATTCTCAGCGAATCCTATCTCCATCTGTAATTTCCTCTCATTCTTGAATGAAAAGTGATTATGATTCCATCTGCTGAATCAGTCATGTCAAGCAGCAGTTTCCTTTTCGCTCTGCTCTCATTCACTGTGGCCTATCAGGTTGCAAAGCCCCCTTTCTTGGAAATAAATGACTTCCAGCAAACTTGGCTACGCTCTCTTGCTTTTAGAGAGTGAGAAGTCATGGCAGGTCACTGGTCATTGTCTTGGCACCTGGAACTTTTTCTAGCACAAGGTCAGCAGTTGCCATACAGCACAGAGTCAGCAGAGCAGCCAGAGTCAGCTGCGTCCCACCCAGAGCAGTATGCATTTGCAGTGTCAAACAGATGACCACTCTGACCAGTGTCAGGGCATTGCTCTGGGGAATCAGTTCATCTTGGTCACTGGAAGGAGGTTACACTTACTCTCTCTGCTTATGCATTTTCTGGCTGTTTACAGAGCCACTGCCAGACTGACTGTAGTGTTGTTAGAGCAACAAGCTTGATCATTTGCCAGCCATGAAATTAAGCTTCAGTGTTCTGCAATTCACACAAGTTTTATTTATAGAAACGGAACAATTATACCTAATATGTCGGCAAACGCAACGCCCTGAAACAGGGAGCAGAAATCCTATTTCACGTTTGAACACTAATCTTCGAAATGGGGCATTGCCTGTTGTGCATTTTCCAAGCAGTTCCATCTGTAATCAAAACCAAGGCTAATTCTCCTTTTTCCTCCATGTTGGAGGGGTTTGTTCATATTGTACTGTTTATTGAAACGTGCCAGCCTGCAAGCTGCTCATTTTCCAATCCAGTCATTTAAGGCATCATCTGAATATGTTAAGACCTCGCTGCATCTAAAAATATCATTGCACACGCTTCGTCTTTCTTTGATTGCCTTTAAAAGCCCATTCTGGAAATTCTAGACGGTGACTATGAACATGTCGACTGCAGAAGGCTGACTTTGACCCAGTTGTTTATCTAACAGCTGCTCCAGATGACTGTTTGTCATTGTGAACACGCTCAAGGACCACAGTGAAATTTGACCTTTGGATTTAACCCATCACATGTGGAGCAGCGGTCAGCTATCAACAGCACCTGGGGAGCCATGTCCTAACCACTGGTGTGTTCACAATGAGGAATACGTTTGTTTCACATTGTTGGCTGTTGTTTATTCCAGTCTATACAAACAGTGATGCATCACATGTATCAGTCTCTCTGAAAGCACAGGGTCTTTCCTTACTAATGATCGACTCTGACTTTATTCATTTTTACCCAAAGTGTAATTGCAGCTGAGAGCAGTGTGATTCTTTGCTGCTTTTGCATCTTTATTGTATAATCCCGTATAGCCCACTGTAAAAACAGAGCCAGTCTTGGTGGCAGGTCGTTTGTCACAGAAAAGCAATAAAGACACATTTCTCCTCTCTCTTTAATAAGCTAAAACCTAAAATTTATACTGTGCCATCTCTAGACTAATAGAGACGGAGGGAGACCTTTTATACTCTAGGAACACTATTTACAACAGAGATGTTCACTGTCCTTGTTAGTTTTTCACCTGTCTAAGGTGGTTTTTTTTATTTTACTGTAATTTATGATTTTTGTACATTTAAAATGTTGCAGTGGTTTTGGTGTTTATGCTGCGAGGGTGTGACTGTTTTTTGTGTGTGGTGAGGTTATGCGTTAAATCTGTCTTGTTCTGCACAATTCTGAAGCAGAGAAGCTTTGTGCTGGGATTCAGCTGTAGTTAGTGGCTTTCTTCATGCTGCTGAGTGTAACGTGAAGGAGGCAGTTGTAGCCTTCTGGGGAGTTGTCGGAGGCCCTGTGAAGTCTTTTAATGCTAGCTGTTAGTCAGTGGCTGGAGCGCTAGTGCAATCACTGCTGCTATGGGCAATTCTTCTACACAGTTCTTCTCCTTACGCCATGTAGCACTTGCTCCGGGTGTGTGTACTTGTCGTGGTTATGGCTGTCTCAGTTATAATTGCCTGATTGCACTTATTCAAGCTGACTGCAATTACTGGGCATTTTCATTCACTGAGTTGAGAGCAAGCAGCAGAAAATGCATTTATTGAGAGCAACACTGTCCTGAGATTACTGATCAGTCACTTTTGTTATATTCCCAGACAGAAAGAACAGGGTTCTACACTGATCAGCCGTAACTGGCAAACAGGTTTGACCAATCAAGACATGTACCCTACATGGCCTCTCAAAGTGCATTGTGGTATCTGGCACCAATATGTTAGCCGCATGTCCTTTAAGCTGTTTATGGGTTGGACTGTTTGGTCTGGCACAACCCCTAGATGAATGATTGGATTGAGATGTGAAGAATTTGGACACAAAGTCAACACCTTAAGTTGCTTTGTGTTCTTGATTCTTTAAATTCCTGAGCATGTTCTGCAGTGTGACTGGGTCCCTGCTGAAAGAGACCTAAGTTTATCATAAACGTTTATCAAGGTTAATTAGAGACTATTGTTGCCATAAGAGGGGGTACTTGGCCTGCAACAATTTTAACCATCTAGTGCTCTTGCCAGTTATTTGGTCTAGCATGTTTTGAGTCCTTGTATCTAACTGAAACATACACTGAACCTTACTCAACCTGTTTCATATCAAACGCTTGGTTTAGGTCAGTTATGGTTAAAAAAATCCACTGGAATTCACTGTGTCTTTAATTAGTAGACCTTTTCAGTAAGCTAGACAAATGCATGCTACAGGTGGTTCTGTTACACTAACACACATATGAAGAATGAGTTTTACGGGAATCCAAGAATTTTAATTGATTTTTACAAATTTGTTCATGTATTCAGAGTTTTACAATTTAAAAAATCTCAACTGCTTGATAGGAGCATGTATTAAAAAAATTATGGTGTTGCAACATTGTTGTTGGTATTGACCCAAGGTAATATAAAAAAAAGATTTTTTTTTCTTAGGGTGGCCATTAAAGGGTTAAAGTAGGTGGTAAGTGTCAAAGTAACATGCACATAAAAGCCAGGACCCAGGATTTCCCAGCAGAACATTGCCTAGAGCATCATTTGACCATGAGACCTTCCATCCATTGCTCTGTTGTCCAGTTCTGATGCTCATTTTACTCATTTTCTATTAAATGTATTGTTATAAATATAAAATTCAGAATCATGGTATGTCTACCACAGTATACACATATACATGATGTATCACACAGTCATCTGTTTGTGTTTTAGGTGATTCCTATGGGTGACTATGAACATGTCGACTGCTAAAGTGTCTAAAGGTCGACTCTGACCCAGTCGTTTAGCTAAAAGAAAACAAAATGATTTTTCATGTCCATTGGCTGTTTTCAGATGTTTATATTGCAGAAGTGGTGACCCGGTGGTTAAGACCTTGCTCTTGTGAACAGAAGGTCACAGGTTCAAGTCCCAACCTGGTTCACAAAATTAACCAGACTATCATAGACCATGGCTTAGGCTAGCGCCAGTAACTGAAAGCCCAGTCTTTTCTATTCCTAATGAAAGCTGTGGTGGTGGTGGTGGTGGTGGTGGTGGTGGTGAGACCCTGTTTACTTCTTTTTAAAAATGTGTGTGTGTGTGTGTGTGTGTGTGTGTGTGTGTGGTGTACAAAGCACTTGTTTAACATCACCTTCATCCCTGTCTCTCTCTTTCTCTCTCTCGTTCCCTTCTCTTCACTAGCCCAAGCTCCCAAATACGACTAGGATGCCTCAGTCCCAGAATACAGTATGCATCCCAGTGAAACTGAATCACATGTGTTTTGTACATTTCCTTCTGCTGAGCTCTGTAGGATTGAACGTATTGTGTTTGATTCTTTGTAATGTGGGTTTTGCCCTTGTGTGTGTGTGTGTGTGTGTGTGAAATGCTTTAATCTGTAATGTGAGTTCACAGAAGTTTTTTAAGCCTCTATGAAAGTAATGAGCTTTTTAACGCACGAGTTGATAATGAAAGAGCAATAATGTGCTTTTTATGCATGAATTAATACGCAATCCCTGTGATGGGTGATAAATCAGATCACACCATTAGACAAATGTGTGCTTATGTTACCCCTTGCGATGGGGATAATTAGGTGTAAGGTAGGCATTGATAAGTCTGGGAAGATTTTGAGAACATATACGTTGTTGTGTTCTTATCTTTTTGATAAGCTGGTTGCAAATGACAGATATAAATGGCAACGGTACTGAGCTTTCTGACCCTATTTTACATGCCTGGATGCTTATCAAGGTATTAACCTCGTTTTGAGCTTTGAGTTAATCCTTGTAAACAGTGGGAGAGAGGTGGTGGGGGGTGGTGGGGGACAGACTGACAGGAAAGAATATAACACCAAGAGAAAAGTGTGTGTGTGTGTGCGCGTGTGTGTGCGCGGTTGTGAAGGGCCTGCTGTTCATTTTAAATCTGACCTCTGTGATTCTGTTTGTTTGGTCAGCGAGTGGGAGATAAAGGACACAGTTCTGTAGGTAAAAATCACTTCACCGAGCACTTCAGCATCATCATAGTCGCTTGCTGATGGCATGTGAAGGTCTGACCAAAAATCAAGAGGATTTTCCGCTCACGTCAACTGTAGCCATTTAAAACATGTTGGGCGTCCAAGCAGTAGGGCCTGAACTCAGGCGTCATGGTGTTGTTATAGTTATGTGTTTAATTATGCTGTGTACTGTTGTGTCAGTGTCAGAAAGTAGAGTGCGCTCTCCTGAGAACGTGCCCTGTTTTTGTGTGAGGCATTTCGCTGTTCACACTTGAGGATGGAAATTTCTAACGCATCAGCCTCAGACTTGTCAGGAGGAAGGAACACACGTCTGCTGAACATCTCTCACCTGCTGCAACTGCAAAAGTGCAGATTAGACAACACTTTTGTGAAAATGGGCCAAGATGTGTGAAGTATAAAGTGGTGTAACAGTCAGGGGGGTGGAGGCGTAATGTTCAGAGGGGTGGATGCATAACGGTCAAGGGGGTAGGAGGCATAACGGTCAGGGAGTTGCCCCAGTGACCTGAAGGTCCCGAGTTCAAATTCTAGACCGGTACAAGTACCACTGAGGTACCTGTGAGCAAGGGACCATCCCCAAGCACTGCTCCCTGGGTGCTGCCCAGGTGTGTGCTGTGTTCACAATGACAATCACTCACCAATTGTGTTCTAGTGATTGGTCATGTCAATCTCTTAGGTTAAGATATCACCATGCTAGTTGCGGTACAGTTTGGCTAACGTTCTAAATGTACTAGCTATGGTTCTAACATGAGCAAAGTTGTGAAACTGCTAAATAGGGTAGTGGCCTGACTGCAGTTGATCTGTGCTAGCTGGGGTGTATATAGGGCATTAAGAACCATCTGGGCTGTTTTGGGCCATGCTTTTATCAACAGTGCCTCGTGGTCTGAAACAACACTAATCCCTTTTCATTCACTCTCAGCGGAGAATCTGGGCTTTTGAAATAAAGCCTTGTTTGGCTTGATGCTTCTGACAGCCGTCTGTTAACAGCACATATAGCATAATGTTTTTTTCCCCCCACCTGTTCAGATCATAATTATATTTCATTACACGTCTGTCTCAGCTGCTAGACTTCTAGACTTATCGTTTTTCCTTTTCCTTCTTCAGGGCCCAGCCTGGTGCTTTGCAAATGTTGAAATGGGAAGCGTATGGAAGTTGCCAGTAGTCTGATTTAAAAAATTCCCTCTCTTTCCCGCTTATTTTGACTACAATATTACTATGTTTAGCATTTGACATCGCAGCCTAAGAGTTTATCTTTAGCCACACAGCAGCGTCACCGCACAGTGTATTTGTGTCGTTAGTTCTCACCTGCTGTTTCACTTGTAACAGATGAGTGTGAGTGTCAGCGTGTGATTTTTGTCAACCAAGCAGAGGTCAAAGAACAGTCCAAGTTAAAGGCATGGTGAGTCTGGAGAAATAAGTAGATTTTGATAAATTTAATGGGGACATTTTTTTTCCCTTTTTGTTGTTTGATTTATTCATTGCTACGAGGATGTAAAGAGAATTTCAAGAAATATGTAGGGTAAAAAATACCTCTGAAACAAACTGCCTACAATAGCTTTAACATAGACATGAAGGTAGAGATCAGAGCTGAGAAAATACAACACAGCTCGGTGGAATAGGAAAAGGACAACTATTGTAGCTAGACACAGACCATGGCTCATTATTACACAGAATACATAATATTGAAAGGTTACTGATCATGACTCTCTGTATCTGATTCTAAGTCTGACTCATTTACAGCCAGGTTAGCTATTTATTTATTTATTTATTTATTTATTTATTTATTTATTTATTTATTTATTTATTTAATTGTTTATTTAGTTGTTGATGGCTGCCCCCTGCTGCATGTGTGATGGGTTAAATGCAGAGGTTACATTTCGTTGTGGTGCTCGAGTGCATTCGCAAGTGTGTGCGCAATGACAGTCACTTTCACTTAACTTAAAGTGCACCAACCTGCCTCACATTATTTACCTCATTAAATTCCAACACCAAATTAATACAATCTAAATAATAAACTGGCCATGTGCCAAATGTATGTATTTTTTTTGTGCACAAATCTGCCAATTTTGATCTTCCTGCACGACATGCAAGAATTGTCAAGGAGTCAAATGTCTTTAGTTTACTCGATGCTACAGTGCCAGGAGTGTGGTTCCCTGCTGGGAAGTTGAACAGGATGCTGTCTGCTATAACCTAATGATGTACTAGAACTAGAAAGCTGCATTATGGGATACATTCTTAATGGCATACCCAATGTATTTTCCCAGTCTGATCCTTCAGACCTTCCGTAGTAATCAGTAGTGTAGGTTGAAGCTCAGCTGTGTGCTGCTCTGATATAATCCATTCATGTATATTGATTAAAGTTCTCTGTCAACTGAAATGAAAATGTGACTAATTTTAGGCTTTTTTTGTTGTTTGAGTGCAGGACTTGCATGATAATACCACACTGAGTGATTCACAGAGAAAATGCCATTCAGATCATTAGTGCATCTTGATAAATTGATATTATTTCTTCTGTAAGGATCATGAGGTATTTTACACTTCACCCTCTCACTTGATGACAGCATTGCTTGGAAACTGTAGCTGTTTGTAGAGGAATGTTGTGAAGGACTGGTGGGCTTGGTACAGCGTTCATTTGTTTTGGTGGCGTGTGTGTGTTGGAGAGAAAGGACTGGTTCTGTTTCGGTGGTGACACACAGTTCAGGAATCTCGGCCCTACGCAGGGAGTGAGAGAGAGAGAGAGAGGGAGAAGCTCATTTGACTGTACTGAGTGTTTTCAGGTTATTCAGCTTTTTTTCAGATAAACGGCCTGCCGTTTAACACACACACACACACACACACACACACACACACACACACACACACACACACACACACACACACACACACAC
>JBBPDA010003503.1:0-17331 GCA_037974385.1 Arnoldichthys spilopterus | reverse complement strand
AGTAGTGCCCAGGGACTCGAACCTGCGACCTTCAGGTCCCAAAGGCAGCGTCCTCACCACTAGGCCTCCACTGCCCAGTGATATCTGATACGTTGAATTTCCTGAGCATTCCCTCTGGTAAAGCTGTGACCAAACAAAATGTGTGACCGATCAAGGCCATATACTGACCCCTGCTCACCTCTACATTCCCAGAAAACCGAGTCAGTGGGTGAAAAAGTTTCATTTTTACAAAAAAGGAAAAAGCAGCAGGCTTTCACTCCCTGCCACCATTTCATTACGAACGGTCAGATAGGAATAGCCCAAAAAGACTCATCAGCCATAACATTAACACCACTGACAGGTAATGTGAATAAAACTATCTAGTTATTTCGTTACAATAGGACCTGTCAAGGGAGTGGAAAATATGAGGCAGCATGTGAACAGTCAGTTCTTGAAGCTGATGTGGGGAAAGCAGGAAAAGTGAGTGTAAGGATCCGAGCCACTTTGACAACGGTCTTACTGTGATGGCTAGACGACGGCAGGCCTTTAGGAGTGATCCAAGTCTGCAGCGGTTAACATCTACTAAAATTGATCCAAGGACGACTGGTGAACCGGCAACAGGGTCATGGGAACGTCACACAAACACCACATTTAGCTTAGACTGCATTCATGCTTTAAAACCGCCAGCATAATATTGAGTAGGTTCCCCTCATGCTCCTCACACAGCTCTGACTGTGGTGCGCTGTGTGTTCTGACGTCTTTTTAAAATCACGGTAGCTCTTCTGTGGGATCAGACCAGACGGGCTAGCCTTCATTCCCTACATGCATCAGTGAGCCTTGGCTTCACCAGTTCTTCTTTGGATCACTTTTGGTAGGTACGATCTACTGCACACTTGAACCAGCAGAAACAATGGAGACATCTGGCCCAGGTTGACTACATATGCCCAAGCCCCCCACCACCGTCACCATGCAAAACAAATAGTGTCCCAACAAATTTAGACTGGTTTTGTTCCTGTTCTGACGGAAACAGTAAAAACACTTGCAGTAAACAAACACTTCACTCAGCAAACCTAACAAACAAAACCGGCCCAGCTACATTCACTGTACGCAAGGATCAGGACTGGAAGAATGTTTATCCAGGAGGGGAGAGAAATCCAACAAGGTCAGAGAGATGAGCAACATGAGCAAACTTCCAGTTACAGCATCTCTGGTTTGTCTCCGAGCCCAGCTGTGTGGAGCACATTTTTGGCAGATGGCACAAGAGAACAGGGTAAAATAACAACAGACACCAAAATACACAGAGGGGGAACCCCTGGAACCTTCAAGGTCTCCACAGAAGATCTAATGATGTCTGGGAACTAAAAAAAATTATTCATTATAAGTTGCATTTATTTATTTGACAGAATCATCCATTTAAACTCCAGAGTTTGGCTTTATTCAGAACCGAGCAGCATGGTTAAATCAAAACACCCCAAACACATCAACCAATTCAGTATGGTTCTCTCGGTGTTCTCTAGGTAGATGTAGCTAAGTGAGCTCTCCCATTGGTCAGGCCTTTAGGATCTGGACTAAATTCCTGGAATTAGGAAGCGAATTTAGCCAATCATGATCTGGGTGATTCCAGTTTTGTGAGGGAGAACGTTAGTCCAGGCCAGGGGTGTCAAGAGTAGCGGTGTGTGTCAGATGGTAAACAGCAGCAGCTCTATGGCAGGACTCTTCACGAACCTCGAAAGGCCTAAATGTCATATTGATCACGTAGCACAAAAGGTCGTCAAGCATTGCAATGTTATGTCTACGTATCGTCAAGCCTTGGGCTGGAGCGCTCCTCAGGGGTAGGAGAAGTAAAGTACACGAGTGGCAGAAACATATAGAAACAGGACCTTAGTCTGTGTGTGTGTGTGTGTCCCATCTAGACATATCACTGCCTGACTGCGGATCAGTGGCCTCCAATACGAATATTTATACATTATAATTTTTTTTTTTTTTTTTTTTTTAACAGAAACAAAAAACAAAAAAGGCCGAACATGGCGTCGTTCTTCTCTTGTGGAAATTGCAAAGGAAGTCAGAATGGGAGAGACGGCTGCAGAGACTCCTACACATAATGAACGGTCTTAAAAAAAACCCCACACATATCGTAATAACTGTGCTCTGGTCGCTGTCTGTCTTTGCACTGTCCTGCAATGTTTGCACATGTTTGCACACACTGCACTGTCAGTTGTGTAGTGTTTGTGATCCTGTGTTTCCTGTAGCACCGTGGTCCTGGAGGAACGCCGTTCCGCTTCACTGTGCACGAGTGGCAGAAACATATAGAAACAGGACCTTAGTCTGTGTGTGTGTGTGTGTGTGTGTGTGTGTGTGTGTGTGTGTGTGTGTGTCAGACCATGATTCACTGCTGCACTATGGCGGAGAATTCGCACTTCTTCATGAGAAACATCAGCCTCGTCAAAGTAATGAGAACAACTAATACATTAGAAAACATTAGCAGATGAATCGCTATATAAATCTCATTGCCCCAGTTTGTCACATCTAAACATAAACACAACCATCCACAAGGCGCTGCTGGGCCCAGTGAAGGGATAACGAGAAGATAGAGAAGATCAAGCCTGGAACATCACCTCAACGCCACTGTTTAGCCCCAGTGAACAACCAATCCCATCTAGCCACGCTGGAGCCGGCTTTCAGACGCAGACTGAGTGAGTGACTATACCTGGGTCACGTTTACTCAGCAGCTACAGAGACTGCAACAGACACCACACCAGCCAAAGCAGCTTAGATCATGTGACTGCAGTAACCACGGTACGATCGACGAGAAACTGTAGAAAACCTGCAGTTAGCGAGATGACGTGACCGGGAAAGAGCCGCCCGGTAATGACGAAAATGGGTGGCGAAGGTACAACACGGAGGAAAACGAGCGGCTCGCTCACGGAGATGGCTCGTTAGTCCCGAGTCTTACAGAAGTTTCCCAAAGACATATCACTGCCTGACTGCGGATCAGTGGCCACCAATACGAATATTTATATATTTTTTAAAAACAGAAACAAAAAACAAAAAAGGCCGAACATGGCGTCTTGTGGAAATTGCAAAGGAAGTCAGAATGGGAGAGACGGCTGCAGAGACTCCTACACATAATGAACGGTCTTAAAAAAAACCCCACACATATCGTAATAACTGTGCTCTGGTCACTGTCTGTCTTTGCACTGTCCTGCAATGTTTGCACATGTTTGCACACACTGCACTGTCAGTTGTGTAGTGTTTGTGGTCCTGTGTTTCCTGCAGCACCGTGGTCCTGGAGGAACGCCGTTCCGCTTCACTGTGCACTGTGTGATCTGTATATGGTTGGAATGACCATTAAAGTCGACTTGACTTGACATAACACAAGGCTGCAATATGCACATGAGCCTCCAACCAATCACAGTGTCTCTGACAGGGTGACCAATCACAGTTCCAGGTGAGAGTCACTGACTGTTCCGATGAATTCTTGTAAACCAACAAGAGTCTTGTTCAGTTATCTTTATCCATTAAAGGCCCTGATTGGGGTTTTTTGAAGCGTCCATACACATTCTCCATACACCAAACCGAGTCTTAAGATCAGTGAGCCTCGCTTTAACGAAGGAGTCCCGAATAAAGCAGGAGGAGACGAAGCTGCTGCTTTTTATGCATCAAAACGTTGACCCGCTTAATCCATTATTATTCGTCAGGTACCCACAGGTCATAGCTGAGCTTATCTTATCTTATTTCCTAAACTATTATATTTATCTCTTATTATTTCTGCAATGTATTTATTAGCCCTGCCTTTTATTCGAATATACCTGTCTCATCATAAAAAGAATTTATTTGTTAATCTATTTTTCTTTAATTAAAAATATTAATTTAAATCATTCAATTAAATTAGATATAAAAAATCATAAAGATAAAAATTATAAATGTATTTTATCCACTTATAAATTTTTACACACATATATATATATATATACACACACACACTACTAACAGTAATGTTTTTCCGATTTTGTGTGTGTGAAGCGGTAGAGCTGCATTTAAACGTATGAAAGGTGCTCTATAAACAATTTTTTTAAATAAACAATTTTAATAATCATAATAATAATTATAATTAAAATAAACATAATTATAACAAACCTCAATCCTGTTTCATTCCAGAAAAGTCATGATATGGGCCCTTTAATAAACTCAAGGGCATCGTCATTGCAACACACAGCCGATCTATACAGTACACAGTACTGTTTTTTGTCCATATCATGCTGTGGAATTGATGCACTCAGAAAAGCGTTTATACCCTAATAATAATAAGATACCATCCCATGACCCCTACGACAAACCACCAGGGTTTTAAAGAGTACCAATAACCTCAGCAGGTCGCCGGCTGTGCTCAGGCCCCACCATCCCTCACCGAACTGTAAAGTTTCTGGCAGATCCGGCTCGTTATTTTTATTGAAATGTCGAAGCTCTCGCAGGCTGATGGCCCTCATTCAGCCGGTCGCTCCAGGAAACATTTATCACCCGGTCCATCACGTCCCCACCAGCTACATTAACAGTGTCTAATTATACAGATAAGCCCTTTTATCTGAGCCTCCAGCACACGTGGATCTGCCCACATGTGTTATGACCAATCGATGCAGCAGTCCATGTGAGCCTGATTCATTGACATTAGGATCCACACGCAGGGTGTTAATCACTGCAGAGTGGAGAGGCTCCGCTGAATCACTGCCCTTGCTGTTAGCCCGAAACACTGCAAAGGCCACTCTAAATTAAATCACCTTCATCAACACCAGCGAGGACGGCTTCTTTTTATTAACACAAAATGGAGAAAAGCAAAGCCGCACACGCGACAGCAGCACTCATCATTATCGCAAGAAATCGCTGCACCGCATTCATCAAAAGACAGCATAGAGTGGGGCTGTCTGCACTAATGCCTAGAGCAAAAAGCCCCAGACAGCAGCCTTAAACCTTAAGATGTGCAGCCTTTAGGTGAAAATTGGGCCTGTGGCAGAACGCCTGAGATGTGGACTAAAGCCTAAAGACAGAAGTGTGGCCTAAAGCCTGAAGACTAAAGCCTACAGGCATAACTGTGGCCTAAAGCCTGAAGACTAAAGCCTACAGACATAACTGTGGCCCAAAGCCTGAAGACTAAAGCCTACAGGCATAACTGTGGCCTAAAGCCTGAAGACTAAAGCCTACAGGCATAACTGTGGCCTAAATCATAAAATCTAAATCCTACAGGCATAACTGTGGCCTAAAGCCTGAAGACTAAAGCCTACAGGCAGAACTGTGGCCCAAAGCCTGAAAGCTAAAGCCTACAGGCATAACTGTGGCCTAAAGCCTGAAGACTAAAGCCTACAGGCATAACTGTGGCCTAAAGCCTGAAGACTAAAGCCTACAGGCAGAACTGACCTAAAGCCTGAAGACTAAAGCCTACAGGCATAACTGACCTAAAGCCTGAAGACTAAAGCCTACAGGCATAACTGTGGCCTAAATCCTAAAATCTAAAGCCTACAGGCAGAACTGAGGCCCGAAGCCTATAAAATCTAATAATAAATTCTAGAGGTTGACGTATGGCCTACAGTCTAAAATCTTAAGCATACAGGCTTAAACGTTTAAAACGAGGCTTAAAGCCTCAGCATTGTAGCCTAAAGCCTGAAGTCAGACATGTGGCTACTCTAACACCAGCCCTGCAGCACACTTCATTATGAGCAGGACTCTCCACACTGTTCTAAGCAGCCTGGTCACTTGTGATAGCGTCCCGGTCCGAAAAAAAAAGAAAGAAAGAAAGAAAAAAAAAAAAAAAGCACTCGAAGTTCATTGTCCGGCCTCCTTTTGTGGCCGAGCGCCACTGTACTAAGGAATCTGGAGAAGAAAAGCTGCCTAACAGTTGGTCATGCACCAGTGCTCTTGGCAACAACAAGGCTGTGGCCTATATTGCCTTTATTTCGCTTTAGCAGCCATGTCCTCTCAACAGAAAGCCCATTACCAGTTATAGAGCGGCCTTTATTGGAGTGGGAGCTTTGAAGGGCAGAACAAAAGAGTGTCCTATGTTTAGATTAGGTAATGTAAGCAACGGGTTTTCTGCATGGACGACGCCGCACAATGAGCCACCTCCTGAATACCAGTCAGCCCAGAAAAAACACTCTCGGATCAGAGGGACGTTTCTCCGGTAATTACTCGAAGAAAGGGGAGAGGGGGAAAAAACCAATCAAACGCAGTCTGGCCTGTCGAAACTGTAACGAAATGATGCTTATCATTAACAATGAGGATAATGGCCATGCATGTTCTGATTGCCCAACAGCAAACTCAAAGGTAATTTGGAGTAATCCTGAACAGTAAAACGTAATTTATCGCCCAGGCTTCAACTTGGCCACAAGCAGGAAGAAAAAAAAAAAAAAAAAATCCACTATGCACAATTTGGAAGTAACCACAGCAACATCGCAAACAAACAAAGCCACGGAAAAATGCGTTCAACACTGCATTTCAGTCGGATTCATCTGAAATAGGGTCTGTGACACCCCCCCCCACGCCCCCCCACACCCTTTATTTCATTAATTGATACATGATTTTATGTTACGTTTCCATAGCAAAATCAATCAATCAATCAATCAATCAATCAAGAGATAAACAGGCCTGAATCTAAACTCTCACTCTCTTCAGGCCAGGCGTCAGGTAGGGCTGGACCTGAAAACACCGTCACTCTTGTTGGGTAGGTATTCACGCTCTAGGATTCTGAGATTGTTTTGTGCTGAACGTGGACTACTCATGATCTGATAATAGGACCGACGCTTAAGCAGCCACAACATTAACACCACTGACGGGTAACGTGAATCAGAACGCAGACGAGCGAACGGCGCAACACAGTCTGAGCCGTTTCAGCAGCACGAGGGGGGACATGGTCAACGTTATGCGGGTGGTGCTAATGTTATGGCTGATCGTGCATACACATGGCAACTAGTGAAGGGCGAACATCAGTGTTACAGTACGCCATCGCGGGCAAGGCTGTGTGAAGGCAGCGTACCTGGTCATGGCTCGCCTGAACAGAACTCCCAATGCCATGGAAAGTCATCTGGACAGGAGAAAGGGTCAGATAGGTCATAAACTCTTTGTCGGTCTGTCCGTCTGTGTATGACACCTGCAGGGGAGAGTAGAACATGGCATTAGACTGACTGTCAAACAGACGCAGCCTGCTCAGAGTGAAAACAACTCTCAAGGAGATTAGGCACATGATTTTACTTCCAGATTCACTTTCACTATAAATCACCAAAAAAACAACAAAACCCAGACAAAACAGCAACAAAGCAAACATCCTGCCGTTTTCAGGGGAAACTCTGGCCCAGCTTTCGTTCCGCGGGTCTTCTCAGGACACAGCAACATGTCAAACCACTCAGCAACACCACAAGGACTTTGTGTATGTGTGTGTGTGTGTGTGTGTGTGTGTGTGTGTCTTTGAGGAGAGGGTTTCCACTATGGGCACTTTCTGATCATTTCATGCCTGACCTAAATACACCTCAAAAAGAGAGAGAGAGAGAGAGAGAGAGAGAGAGAGAGGGAAGGAGCAGATTTGGTAATGAGACAAAAAAGAGAAGAGGGAAAAGAAAAAGAGAATGACTAACGAAAAAGGATAAAAAAAAAAAGCAGACAGACGGGAGAAAGAGGGATGACAAAAGGAGCAAGACAAGAAAGAAAGAGGCAGAGAGAGAAGAGGACGGAGGAGAAGAACAAAAAATAAAGAGGAGAGATGCGAACGCTGAAGAGAAAGTGAAGAGCGAAAAGGTGAATAAAGAGAAACCGAAAGAAAAAAAGAGGAGAAAACAGACAAAGAAGATAAGAAGAAGACGACAAAATGAAAAGAGTGCAAAGGAAAAAAGAGAAGATGACAAAAAAAAAGAAAAGAAGAGGTAATGGTTAAAAAGAAGAAAAAGACAGAGGCCAAGTTTTTAAAAAAAAAAAAAAAGAAAGGAGGAGAGAATAAAGAAAAAAGAGAATGTGAACGGCAACAGGGAGAAACGAGAAGATCAAAAGAAGAGAGGAATTCAGTTTTTACCACCATGCCCCTGATTAGGCTGGTAGCTAATCTAATGTATAAGGCCTTCAGTCCAGCTCCTGAAGGACTGACCAATGGGAGAGCTCAGTCTGCTTCTTTCCTGATACCAACCCTGATTGGATAGTTTTCCTCAACCTTATATTTCCAAGCACATCTGAGTAGTGAAGTAAGAGCAGTAGGTCAATGCTTACAGAGTCTACACCTAATATGCACTGTTCTCCTGAACATAAACAAATTAATACCATTAGGCTCCATCTCCACCTAGTGCATCTGTTCACTGAAGATGAGAGATAAGACATATTGATCTCCTGATGGAAATTTGGGTGTTGCAGCAGCTAACATGCAGATAAACAAAGAAGTATCAATTACAAATAAAAACAACAAAGCTACACTTTTGGCCTTTCTTGCACATCTGCCCTGTTGCACTGAACACGTAAAGGGCTCAGAAATTTCGGAACTAAACTAAAAGTAATTAACATTAAATACAAGGCTGTATTAGAAAAATAAGATATAATAAAAAATACATTCATTATAAACATGTAGGCTTTTTCGTAAAATGCAGAACAGTGAGACTGCTGTGTTTTATGTCGCAGAAATGCAAATTTTGGTGCTTTTTACATAGATGCACAGTGCATAAAGATGTGCAGTATACACAGACGTGCAGTGAGCCAGCCCAGTTTTTGCAGCTTGAGCAATAATCCAATTTTCTAAGCTTAATTTGCGATCAGCCATTGAAAAGCAAGTTTCTCCACTGCTTTGTATGGAGACAATTCAGGCCACGCCCACTCCCTAAGGGAAAACAAGGCTGTACTTTCCATCGACCTGCACTGCCCACGTTTCTTTATTGTCTCAACTAAACTCAGCACGATGCCAAACAACAGCCGCAGGGTGTGCTGCACAGTAAATAAAATTACGGATGTGCAAAATGATGTCACAGTGGTCTTACACAATCCCCATACTGTTCACGTCTCTGTGCGGCAGACCCCGTAGGTCAGACAGGTCAAAAAGGTCATTATTTTGCTGATAGTTTGTTGATAAAAATGTGTGTACGTTCCATTCCAGTTCCCCACATACACGAGCTAAGCTAACTATCTAGCTATAGTAGCTTGGTCTAGGTTAGCTAAAGCGCTCAGACTCTAGTGGATCTCCATGTCTTCGGACACTAGCCAGCCTCCTGGAAAGAACACCGCAATCAAGGTTCGACCTAACTCCAGACGCTGACCGCATGGCTTTCCCTCGAAGATGCTGGGTCTCTATTTTGGCAGCTGGCCATTAGTTTGAGCTCTAATGGGTCGCTCCCACCGGGCAGGCCGTGGGGGGTTATTGAGGGTGGTTGTGGTTGTGGTACATCCTCTGGGCCTGGGCGGCATGCTCCATCATTAAGGAAGCATAGAGGGCTCCGCACATCGGTGTGAATTATTGTGCAATCACAGTGTCAGAGAAACACATGCTTGATTAGCACTGTGCTCCATTAGCTCCACTGACCAACATGTGGCGGCCTTCCAGTTGGGCTCACTGAATCATGGGAAATGGAGGCCCAGTGACACTCTATACATCAGACGCACCGGAGGGGCAGCAGGCCATACAATGAAGGCGGGTGAGAGATCACGCTGTGTGAGGGAGAGATTAAGCCCGTCTGACTGATCTCTTTTCTGATCGCTCCAGTAAACGACTTGGGACAGGTTTCTCAATCAGGCCTGAAGGGGCCATTTTTTGGTAAAAAGTCGATAAAACACAGCCGTGAATGATCCGAGTGATGTGATTAAAGCTGGGATTCTATTCTCACTAATCCTGTCTACCGCAGTGGGCATAGTGTGAGGGAAGGTGATGAGGTTACGGGATTCACGCAGTAACACACCCCCTTATATCTGGCAGCAGGTTTATGAGGGGTTCTCTGATGGGAGGGGCACATACATGTATATTGGTTCTGCAGTGCTGTCGGACCCCTTGTGTTGCCCGCTTTACATAAAAAGAAGCGATTGACAAGCACGTCGTCTCCCTTTTTGGGTGCTCATGGGGGTGTGCTCTGGGATGAGTAACTGAGCTAGCGATTTAAGCTGCTTCTCTGCATGATTTAAGGTGGAACAGAAGTATTTAAACCACTTTGCTGCACTATTTAAGGCGGAACAGAAGTATTTAAACCACTTTGCTGCACTATTTAAGGCGGAACAGCAGTATTAAAGCTTATTTACGGCGCTATTTAAAGAGAGGCACAAGTGTTTAAGCTACGTTGCTGCATTATTTAAGGTGAAACATCAGTGTTTAAGCTGCCTCCCTGCACTATTTAAGGCGGAACATCCTGATATTTGTTCAGTCCCTGTGTGTGCGCCCAGTTTCAGTGGGATATTTATGAAGATTAAATATAAAATGTAATATTACATGTGCACCATTTATCCTCCAGCCAGCAGATTACAGAATGGAAACAGTCCCCAGTTGTAATTCACTTTAGACGCTAATGCAATTATGTAATTTGCACTCAGCGCTGGAGCTGCCCCAAATGGCTCACGGCGTCAGAATGTGTCAAAACAGATGATGCACTCTTCCCAGGCCTGCGGACCTCACAGGCAAGGCCCGTTTATTTATACAGCACCTTTTGTGCGCCGCGGCCATTCGAAGTGCTTTACAAAGAAAAACACAAAAACACAAATTCAGATTTAAGGGATATTATAAACATGATTTAAGCTACAGACTGAAAAGAGAAAGTGAAAGTGACTCTTTGTCATTGTGAACACACTCAAGCACCACAACGAAATGCAACCTCTGCATTTAACCCATCACACGTGCACACGTGGAGCAGCGGGCAGCTACCAACAGCGCCCGGGGAGCAGCGTAGAGGGATGGTACCTTGCTCAAGGGTACCCCTGGGCCGGGACTCGAACCTGCGACCTTCAGGTCTCAAAGGCAGTGTCCTAACCACTAGGCCACCACTGCCCTTCCATCGCTGTTCACTCGACTCTTCTCGACTAAAGAAAGAGAATTGTGTGTTGCACAGAGCAGGTCACACAGGAGATCTGCTGGAGGTGTTAAACAGCTTAGTGTCACTGCTTGGCTGAGAATCGTCCATAAAAACGAAATGTCTAACCAACAGAGAAGACAGAGGGTGTACCTAATGAAGTGGCTGGTTAGTGTAGATGTAAATCCTCAGTATGTAACTTGTATTCTAAATGTAACCTGATAGTCAAGTTTTTATATCTGGTTTACAGTGTAGGCCCAAAGCAGCGATTATGTCACTGTCCAGCTACTTATGGGCTGTGCTTTACAGCTTCCAGTGACACATTGACTCAAAAAATGAGTGGGAACAAGTGTGTCATGTTAGGTGGTGGATTGATTATGTGTGTGGCTTCAGTCTGCTGGAAGACAAAGATGTGCTTTGTTCTCAGTGCAGGAGCTGTGTGTAAGCTGTTCAGTTCTCTGTGTCTGGACAGACAGACAGAGAGAGAGAGAGAGGGGGGGGTGAGAAAAATAGGGTGTGTGTATACGAGCTGTGTATTTTCACAGAAGATAGTCCTTTCTACATCTGAAAGGATAAGAGAGAAGTCGCCACAGGGGAGTGAGTCACCCTGAGTGGACACACACACACACACACACACACACACACACACGTGTGAACGAGAAATCATGGCTATAGTTGTTTTCTGCATCATCATAGGCACAAGCAAAAGATGAAGCGACATCACATTTCTTCAAAAGCCGCTGGCAGTGTTGAGAATAAATGCCCCTGAGTTAGGGCCAGTGCTCATTCCCAGGAGAAAGGCATCTCTCTCTCTCTCTCTCTCTCTCTCTCTCTCTCTCTCTCTCTTGCTCTCTCGGCTAGCTTACATAAAGCAACAGTGCTAGGTGGCTTATTTCTGCTCACCAGCAGCACAGAGAGAAACCTCCATGATCACACGAGCAGCTCTGTCCTCTGCTGCGGTGCACACACACTAAAGCTGAGGAGTTTTCACTGATAAATGACAAAATCTAATTCTTAACTTTATCGTTCACCTTAGTTCAAAGAACAGAATAGAGGATATCCACCTCACATGTGGATGTTTTATGACATAACCATAGTCATATAATACATATAGTAATATAAAACAGATGTTTCACATAACAATTTAATAAATAATTTAGTCATTTAGCCAGAACGTCTACAGGAGCTCAGCCCTATTAGGGGTGTAAATCTGGACCCTTATAGCAATTCAGTGTGATGAGTGTGATGACTCTTTAAAGAATATTTCACTGCAACATGAAATCTCATTGTTCTGTTATTTTTTAAAGATTCAATTATTTTGCTACTTTTTTGTTTAGTGCATCTAAATCATCATCTTCATCATCTATGCATCATTCAATTTTACACCACCTTTACAGCCCCCTCTACACAGTCTGACCCACACATGCTGTTCTCTGTTGTAGTACATGAAGTCAAGCTGAAAGCCCTTCATTATAGCCTGTAGCACGCCACCACTGAGCCGTATCTCCTCCTGTAACTGTAGCCTTGGCCTAAAGATTCCAGTGAGCACATGTCAGAATACACATGCTAACATACACGCAAGAATATAAACACACGCACATGAAAACACTCTTTCTGCATAACACTTTGCTTATCCAGTGCTAGAACCAGCTGTACACACGTCCTGGTGCCACAATCAGCCAGGGAGAAGCAGTCCTACAGCATAAGCATTGAGAGGCTCTTGCAAAGTAAACAATAACTAAAGGCCTTCAAAGTTCATCCGAAATCAAAACGAGCCTTTCTTACTTTGTTAGTTCATGTCTCTAGTCATGTTTAGCAAAACTCATATCATTCTACAGATGAAATTCATGTATTCATGCAGATTCAATCCCCGGTGACTCCAGTGCAACTATTAGGTGACATAATTGGCAGTTAGTGTTGTCATCTACACCTGCTGAGCTGTCTTCTGATGTTGCATTATCGGCAGTTCATAAGCATGTGCAAGCTTTCACATACCCACCGCTGGTGGTATGCTGGGGTCTTCATTGTGGAGCTCAGAGACCCTCCCATAAACCGGGTTTCTTTCTTAGTGTGCTTTCACACCCATCTTGCTTGGGGCCAAATAATAAAAAAAAACTCTTTCTTTAGTTCAGTTGAAGGACGTAGATGTGAACAATCCAGTAGTGCTTGTCTACACACTAAACAAAAGAACCATGGTCCGCCAAAAATTGCAAGCCTCAGTCTGCTTCTAAGTGAACCCTGCTTCAGTTTGCAGATGGAGGATTTTTTTTCTTTTTACAAAGTATCATAATGGTCCACATAAAAAGAATCCCAGCACAACAGATCTATCTGCCTACTTCAACAAGCTACGGATAATAATAGCATTGAAGCTATAAAATAATAGTGACGCAACACTTGGTTTGGGTTCACATGGGCCAGATCAAGTTCAGGTATGTTAAATGTCTCTATGTGCCAAGCACGGATGAGATTATACACGACAACCAAGAATACATGTGAGAGATCTACTTTCTATACAGTGAGAGGCCTATGAAAGAGAAAGTGGTTGTAGTGGGCTCTACTGCGACATGCTTGCATCCCTAGCAATTTTCTGAGCAATGCACATACACCCAGATGTGTAAATTTGGCTCACTCTTGCCGTTCCTTCTCATCCCAAATCACAAGAACCCAAATGCTAGTGTGAGCTTTAGCAAACAAGCTAGGTGTGACCAAGACTTAAATACATCACTCTGCCTCTGAAACATATTAATGATTTACACAACGACTTCACAGCCAAGATTGAGCAGTATGAGGTCACACGCTCCATATAATAACATCAGGGATTGTTTCGTTAACCTTTTTTAGTATTTTACATTTGAATAAAACAATGTTTTAATCAACAAAGTGGGGAAAAAACACCAAGAACACTTAGAAGCAGCTCTACACACCAAAACATTAGCAAGTCAACATGTTCCCTGAATGACTGTGGCTTTCCCTCATATCGAGTGAAGAAGCGAGCACACAGCACAGCGGCAGCCTGAACTCATTTCAACCCTGGTGCATTTGCTCACTTGATCCTTTTGGGCTTTCTGGTCTGACTCTGAGTTTTCCAGTGCCTCCTTCAACATGAGCTACAACTGGTCTTCGTGATCTCCACAGAGGAACAAAAGCTGCTTTACCATTAGACATATGGCTCTTTGGGAACACCTAATCCACAGTTACACACAACCCACCCACGCTATAAGCCATGTTAATCAGGTGGGTCTGCCATCTTTTAACTTTAACTCAACCCATTTTCTGATTCCCCAAAAAGAAACAACGACAAAATGAATATCACATGCCACGACTCAACTAATTGCCTACATTAACGACTACTAGTTGAATAGGAAAATCTCTACAAAAATCTCAGCAGGTTAGTGATCACTATAAAGACAGTGAGGACAATTTACTGGTTGAAAAACATGACATCTCTTTACAGAGAAAGCTATTTTCAGAAAAAAAAAAGCTGCTTTTACATTCCCGTTCCAAACACAATGGGTGGTGACAATCGTTCCACTGGAAAATGGATCTGTGGGCCATGCTGGTGCGTAACTTTCCACTGGCTGAACTGGCTGTATGCTAAATATGGGGTGTTTACAAGAAACTATTTAAGCAAAAGACTTTAGCGAGAGTAGAGCAACAATTCTAGAAAAACAGAATAGTTATATATATTTTCAACATCTAAAATGCCTGGAACATAATATGAGTCTGGTGTTTCATTTTTCATCCTCTGAAATGCATTCTAGCAGGAAAATGGTTCAACCACAAGCATTACTTCAGCATCACCTCCTTCAGTCATTGTGTGAATAGCAGGCGACTATTCTAATGTATTAATTGAAACCTTTAGGCATTAAGTCGACATTTACCTTCTTGCCGGATTCACCTTCAACTACCTTTGTTCCTCCATCTGAGCCAGAATAAATCAGAAAGCGATGACACTGAAAATCACTACCCACAAGCAGTAAAACAGTGCCAGGGGAGTTATAAGATTGAATGTGCTCTAGTCTTTATGTGTTCTTACCATAAGATGGAAATAATATCACTGCTGGAGAATATTGCATTGCTGCATTAGTGGTATATTAAAGGTTCTAAAAGAGTTTTTGCATTGTTCTTCTTTGCCTGCCGAAACTTACAGGAGGTAATGTCTGCAGTATATCTTACTTTATAAACATGCATTTCACCATAAATACACCAAACCATTAATAAAACTCATATGAAAAAAAAACTTTTAAAGGGAAATATTAGACCTATTAAAATGACGTGAGTTGCACATCTTTAACTAGGCTCCAGGTTTCAATATACATCTCAATCTCCCCTGAAAAGCCTACGGCACTGTACCATCACGTTCTCAATGAGAGAACAGGACTGCACGTCTTATCTGATTCAAAAAGGTCTTGAAGGAAAGGCAAAGAATAGTTACTGGTATATCCGATTCAAAATAAAACCTCTAACTGGGCCCAGTGTCCTTTAGCGGACAAGTCTTAGACAGACGCAGACACAAAAAAGTAATAAAAATGTATCCCAAGGTAAAGTAGCCCCTCTTCACACATCCTAGTTTCAGGGCTGCATGGGAAAGTGTCTGCATGGCAGGGCACAGCAGGCCAAGCTTCTTCCTTAGGGAGCACTGGCTCATTCTGCAGGGACCCCTGGTTTATACAGAAGGCGCTGTGCACAATCCAGTAAGAAAGAGAAGCCCTAGCCCTCTCCCTCAAATTCTCCTGCATGGGCACACCTAAAAAACAGTATGGAGTGCAGATTTCTACAGGCCAAGTATTCTTTAAAATGCATTATATCCAACAGTTACGACTAGTAATGTACAGAAATGAACATGTGGCTGAAACAAAATAACAATAATAATAATAAAAAAAATTAACAGTCCACAAAGACAAATCTCCTCCACATCAAAAAAGACAGTGGGTCAAAGAAATTAATGCCATTCTTGTGTAATAATTTACACTTTGGTGTCATTTTTGAATATTATTTTTTCAAAAACTGGCTAAAGATATAATTTAGATAGACAGATACTTTACTGATACTGAGAGAATTTGGGTTTTGTTTTCAAAATGTATGAAAGTGAATGATTTGTCATTGTGAAAACCTTGCTCACAGGTACCTCGGCATTACTTGTATCGGTCTGGGAATGGAACCTGCAACCTTTAGGTCACAGGGGCAATTCCATAACCATTACACCGGCACTGCAGCTGTGTTTTCCTTTCTGCTTATGTGCATTAACAAGCTGTAGGCTGGATAACTGGAATCAGACCTGTAACGGAGAATGCCTTGGTCATCGTTCCACCTCTTGAAACTCATCAGTGATTACAGATCTCTTGTCTAAAGCCCCTTGTAGAAACTCTGAAATAGATCCAGGTGGCAGATGTTTTCAGTGGTGATTTGCTGCCACTTTAACAATTTAAATGCATCTGTGCTGAATGGAGCTGGAATGCAAACGTGGCAGAAGTAAGCTTCATATTCACCAGCCCAATGGTACCACAATGCACCTACTACACTATTCACGATTCACAAAGACTGAGTGATATAATTATGTAAATGATCTCTGTTCTAATTGGTTGTACTGTATTTTAAAAGCAGTCCAGATTAAAGCACCTAACTTTAACGTGGATAGGCAGATACATGGTGGATTCATGTCATGACATCACAAAAAATAAAACAGCAATAGGCTGCAAATTAATTTCCACTTGTAGAATATACATCAAAATCATAATAAAATATTATCCACAGTACGGACCCTTTAATAGACTCTTAGACCAGTCTCTGTAATAGCTGATGGTCCAATCTTTTCTGTTCTCTGACTCAATCTGAACTCTTGCTGACTAGTCATTTGAATCTGAGCTGAGAAACTGCCATCTTCTCACTGGGTGATGCCCTGTGTTATGCTTGGCTGCATCTGTGATATGCTTGTTCCAGGGCATGAGACTATGTCATAACTGCCCACTAAGTAGCCAGTATAGTGGGCCTTCATTAGAGGGTGGGAGGATAGGGATTTGTAGGGGCTTTTTTAAACATATTTGTCATCATTCCTTCAAGAAAGGTTGGTGGTGCAGCTGAGATTTTGGGTTGCCTGTCACAGCTCAGCCTTACTTGAAACCTATCCACCAGCCATGAATAATGTAGGCGTACATCCTGTGATACTGTGCAAACCAGAAGAGGTGTGTGTGAGACAGACATAAAAAATGAAAGGAATGGGGAGAAAGGGGGAGGGGGGACACAGACAGACAGAGAAAGAGAAAGAGCGAGAGAGGGAGAGAGAAAGAGAGAGAGAGAGAGAGAGAGAGAGAGAAAGAGAGAGAGAGAGAGAGAGAAAGAGAGAGAGAGAGAG
>JBBPDA010003484.1:0-13964 GCA_037974385.1 Arnoldichthys spilopterus | reverse complement strand
CTGTATGCTTAGCTGTATGCTTAGCTGTATGCTTAGCTGTATGCTTAGCTGTATGCTTAGCTGTATGCTTAGCTGTATGCTTAGCTGTAAACTTAGCTGTAAACTTAGCTGTAAACTTAGCTGTAAACTTAGCTGTAAACTTAGCTGTAAACCTAGCTGTAAACCTAGCTGCAAACCTAGCTGCAAACCTAGCTTGATTTATCCCTGGATTTTCTCGATGGTGAATATTTTACAGGGCTTCACCACCATGACAACTTGTCTAAGGCAACTTAAGCACTAGACCAATCAGGGACAGCCGTCTGAGTTAATTACTCCAGTAATATTACAGCAATCATGTCACCCTAATGACATCTTACATGTCTTTGCAGGAGGTGAAGATGTTCTCCACCAGCTCCACATCGTTGAGCATCAGTGCCAGCCTGAGAGCTTCCGGGTAGCGGTTGAACTTGCGGAAGATGTTCAGTGCACACTTCAGCAGAGCAGAGTTCTCTGGTTCAGGAACATAACTCACACAGCTGGAGAGGGAGCATAAAAAAAGATTTTTAGGTCAAATGAAACATTCATGGTCATAGAAATGCGATTTAAAAAAAAATACCTTTACAGATTTGGTCAGAATCAAACAGCTATTGCTGAAACAGACAGACACACTCACCTAGTAAGGTACAGGCAGACTTTAGAATAGGCATTTTCGTCGATGTACGTCTCCAACATGTCGAGTCGCTCGATCTCCATGAGCAGGTCACAGGCCTCGTGCTCGGCGTTGTGCGCCATGTTATAGGGCACGATCTCTTTCACCAGCTTTAGCAGAGTCTCCTGCTGCGCCTTATCGCCCTCTTCTATCTCCTGCCACTCTTTAGCCACTTCTCCTGCAAGATGCCTACACACACAGTAACAAGCACACAGCGTTGGTACAGCTACAATCGCCTGGTCATGTCTAAGGCAGGGCATGGCAGGATTTGTGATGGTAGAGCGGTTTACACGATGCACAGTTGGAAATGTTTCCAAGCATATTCACCACCATCAGTTTACCTGACGTATTCATGGCCCCAGGACGCCAGCTCCTCCTGAGAACCCAACAGACGGTATTTCAAACATTCCCTTTCACCGCTCATCGTCATGGCAAGGACGGACACCACGTCAGCACAGAAATGCTAAGGGTAAAGGAAAACAAGAGAAAGACAAATGTTGCTGTCTGTATTTTATTCCCACTTTTCTTTAATCTAAACATTCCAAGAGTTTCACATACATGACATTATCCACATATTAGTTATGTGACTAATTTTGATAAAGTGGTAGCATGAGTGAGCCTGGAGAATGAAAGCTAGACTAGATGGTCTAGTCAGAGCTGCATTATTTCTACCTACTTAATCATAATCATCAATACAAGGTGCTCAAAATATAATGGAACAACTGGCTTAAAGAGTTTACAGCCCTGTTGAGACAGAACAGGGTTTCACTAAACGTTAGGCCTGTATATTTTCTCAATCACTTTCACTTCCAGCTTAGGCCCTGTCCACATGGGCGTTCGAATCTTGAATAAGTGAATGCGCTCTGAGTGACATAGGCGTTTTAGCTGCGGTGTGTAGGGGTGGTTGATTGACTTGAATATGATGCTACATCTCTGTTCATTTGCCTCTGTTGAACCTGCAGTCTAGACTGTAGTACTGTATGTGACCTGTGGGGGCAGTAATCAGTCCAGACTGTAGTACTGCATGTGACCTGTGGGGGCAGTTATCAGACAGTCCAGACTGTAGTACTGTATGTGACCTGTGGGGGCAGTAATCAGTCCAGACTGTAGTACTGTATGTGACCTGTGGGGGCAGTAATCAGACAGTCTAGACTGTAGTACTGTGTACGACCTGTGGGGGCAGTAATCAGTGTGTTTAGTCTGTGGGGTTTGAGCTTCATCCTTCACTGTAGTAGTGAATACGGATCAGTGGCTTTATTTATACCTGAACGTCGTTGTGTTAAAAATCCTACTGATACGGCAAAAACATTGTTGCTGAGATCAGATTCTGACTGAAGGATCATGGGAAGGCTGTAGTCCTCCAGCGCTAAACTAACAGCATGTAAACGCAATGAAGACGTTTTCTTGGCGCTTATCTGGCAGAAACTAACGTCAAAAAAAGCTGCACACGACGTTTTTTTGACGCCATCCGAACATGCAGCCGACCAAATGTGAGCCCTGAAAGCCCGTGTGGACGATCTGATTCGCTCCGACGTGCAGAAAAACATCGGCGTTCGACCTGCGCTCACCTGACGCCACAAACGTCAGTAAAGCGCTTAATCCAGACGTTCGTGTGGAACAGGGCCTTCGAGTTGTGCAGCAGGTTTTATTTGAATACTAAGATTTTCAGTCTCCAAATACTGGCATCTGAAGTGAAGTGAAAGTGACTATTTGTCATTGTGAACACTCAAGCACCACAACGAAATGCAACCTCTGCATTTAACCCATCACACGTGCACACGTGGAGCAGCGGGCAGCTATCAACAGCGCCCGGGGAGCAGTGTAGCAGGACCTTGCTTCAAGGTACCTCAGTAGTGCCCGGGCCCGGGACTCGAACCTCAGACCTAAAGTCCTAACCACTAGGCCACCACTGCCCAACAGTTGGAACTGTTAAGCACATCTAGAGGTCCAATGCGCATGTGTGTGCACACAAACCTTGTTCTCTCCAGAAGCCATCCCGTCGTAGATCTCTTTGAGCTTGCCATAGTGTGGTCGAAGGAATTTCAAAGGTTTGGGCACAGAGGTCATGGAGGTTGTAGAGGAACGAATCTGCCGACGCAGTTCTTCAAGTGCAGGCCGGTATAAAGAGATGTCCTGCTCCTGCAAGACGGGAAAGAGAAAGGATATAATTGAAGAAAAATAATGGAAAAGTAAAAAAAGGAGGAACACGTTATAGAATTAACGATTACTCGGACTGAAATGGGGAGTGTGTGTGTGTGTGTGTGTGTGTGTGTGCGCACCAGGAAGAAAAAAAATTTAAAATAAAAATCACAATTTTACTACTTGATTTTCTACAGGCAACCAGACACAGACTGGGTAGATTTAACAGTACGGTTAAAAATCCACAGGTTGTTCAACATTTCTGCATCATTCAGTTATTCGGGATTGTTTAATGTGAAATGTAAAATTTACTGAAGCAGTAGACAAATTTAATGGCAGATCGACTTACAGATTAGTTTTACAGTGACCTATGAAAGGTACCAGAAACTGCGTGCACGCTTAACCATTTTACTCCAACTGAATCTACAAATTTCGGACTATGTAACTATAGTGATGATGATGATGATAAAATAGCGGGAACATAGTAAACGTGACTCTGTGTCATTGTGAACACACTCAAGCACCATAACGAAAACGTGACCTCTGCATTTAACGCATCACACGTACACATGTGGAGCAGTGGGCAGCTACCAACAGCGCCCGGGGAGCAGTGTAGTGGGACGGTACCTTACTCAAGGGAACCTCAGTGGTGCCCAGGGACTCGAACCTGCGACCTTTAGGTCTCAAAGGCAGCGTCCTCACCACTGGGCCTCCACTGCCCATTGTATTTTTCTCTGTGTACAATTTAAAAGTACAACACCCTGTATGTACCTCTGCCTTGCTTAAGGCCACTACTATAGTAAAATAAGGTCGTCAATATGCGTCAATTTCATACAGCAACTTTCTAAAATGTGGCTCAGCGTTTCCCTAAATGCTTTAGATGTCTGGTTCCCATCGTATTACTTCTTAACAACTGGGATAAGCAGAAATTGTGAAAAAAGAGTGGTGGGGGAGAAAAAAAATCTGTTTATAAACCCTTGACATTTGGCCTAAACAGGACTCAATCCACATGCCATACTCACACCAAGTCTCTCCACCATCAGTTCCAGCTCTTCTTGCAGTTGCTTGTCCTCTTCTGACTAATAAAAAACAAAGATAAACACCATTAGATTAAATGACATACAAAAAAATACATTGAGGTTATTCTAAAGGTACTAAGAGACAATATACTGTAATAAGTGGCTGTAGAAGATGCGCCACACAGTAACAAGGATACAGTACAAACATACACATACTGCTTTTCCACAGCGTGGTACCAGCTCAGTTCTCCATTAGACAAATACAGTACCCAGTAATATTTTTTTGTATCTACTCCATCATGGCTCCAAACCAGCTGATTAGATACCGAGGCGTGACATGAACAAGACAACTGAAACAGCTCAGAAAGAATTGGCAAGAAAACCAAGAATCAAGAAGGCTTTCTTGTGGTATCACCAGCTGCACTGATGGAAAAATGAACAAGGCACCGAGCAGAAAAAAGCCAAAAGGTTGAGCTGGTCCCATACAGTGGAAAAGCAAAGAGATGCAACAAGTGTGACATAAAAGATACGATAAGATGAGTGTGTGTGGAGGGTTAAAAATGTGTCTCAGTCCTGCACATTGCTGCATCTTCCCTACTCCACCCCACTTCTAGGCCCTTCAAGGAATTGAACCAGTAGACAACACCTGTGGACCACCAGCCAAGAGGTGAGGGACCCTAATCTTAGCAGGTAGAAGTCTACATGGTCAGCTAAAATGACTATTTCTGATTATGAAGATGGAAATCCTCTGAAAACTCCCCTGGTGTCCAACTCCTGGTCTGGGAGGTTGTTGATGTTCCTGCTCAAACGCACCTGGTTCAACAACACTGTGCTGCCCTCCAGATGAACTGCTTCACACTTCGGTCCCTTGCTTCAGCAAGCAAACACACACTTTCTCCATATATAAAAATTAATCTACATGTCTCCATGCGGTGTTTAGAGGGCGATCTGTTTACGGTTTACTTGCTATTTTGAAATGTTGCCCCAACATGCTAATATAGCTTAGCATTAGCATTTTACCTCACGTCCTGTCAAGATAAACACACCTCGACTATTTTTTTAACAGAACTAATTCGTGTAGTCTGAAGTGACTCCATTCATTTATAAAAAAATTACAACAAGGGTAAAAAATATTGACAACCTAATATTTATGGAATTATTTATTCCGAATGACTCAGCAGTGTTGGCTATTATAAAGAGGGTTAGCATGGTAGCATATTTTTTCACTACAAAGGCAATGCTGAAGTGACGTTAAACGTCAGCTTCACGCGGAGGTTTACTTGTTTGTGTACATGCTCTTCTCGTTAACAGAACTGACTGTGCCGCAAACGCTGCTACGCCGTGCAGCTAACGCTGCTAACGTCCTTCTACCATCATTTACCGAGATATTTAGACCCTAAATTCCACCAATTTCGCAACTTTGACGTAGCGAACTCCACTTAATTCAATTTAACGTGTGTTTCGCCGCTTCGTTAGGCTGAAAGGTATCGTTTTCGCTGTGATTTTTCACGCAGTGACTCAGGTAAAAAAGCGCTGCGCGGCGCATTTCTCCCTCCCTCACCAGCTCCTGCTCCTCTTTCTTCTCCTTGTCTTTGCCCGCGGGTTGTTTCTCCTTCTCCTCCGTCTTTTCGGGTTGTTTCTTCTCCTTATTTTTGGACTCCTCCATTGTTTGCGCTCGTCCTTTCACCGTCTATCGGAAATAAAAGAAAACACGAACGCGGCCGCCGGGATGCTGCGCTAACGGACGCACCTCCCTCAACAACTCGCCTGCCATGGACCCTCTCGGAGTGGCTATCGCATTCGCCTGACTGACATTGATGCAGTAGCTTACACGAAATACATTAAATAAGCACAACTGGCATAAACTCTAAAATGCACATCATATAAAAAGTAAAGACTCTTAAGAAATAAATAATAAATATACTGCAATAGCAGTTGTGCACAAATCTAGCAACTATACAAAAGGATTTGTGCATCATTAATGTAATGTAATCCATATTTGAAAAAAAAATCATAATATCAACGTAAATATTTTAATACACATGTCTCAGTCGGACTGTTGTGGCTCTTTAAAGTCTTCTAAACCATACCGTAATTATGTTTGCTTTGGCAAACTTCAGGAAAAGACGAAGGTAAAAAAGGATGTATGTTTAAATAACTTGTAATTACTAGTTGATTAAAAGAGGAGGGGTTTTTATAAAGGACCAAAATATTATCTGATGATCGTTAGCGGTGTGTTAATTTCACATGAACACAGACAATATTATGCAGAATTAGGCGTCGTCTTGGCAACCTATTTGCGCTTTCCCAGAACCGTTGACGGCTGAGGGTCCTTCGAGTCACCCAATCAGAGCACGGCAGAAAGCGGAGGGTGCAGGATTAGCGAGGGAACGATGAATGGCACACAAGCGGCCGGGGAAGACTTCTTCGCCCGTGTCTCAATGTAGTGGGTGAGGGACACGATCTCCCCCTAGCGAGCAAATGGAGAAGCGTCACGTCTGAAACGCACAGTCGCTTTCACAAAAGCAGCGTTGTTCGGTCCAAACAAATAAATAATTAAATAAATAAATACATAAATGCATAGATACAAACATATATAAATATAAATAAATAAATAAATTAATTAATTAATAAACACACACACACACAGATAATTATAAAATAAAATAAACAAATAAATAGATCAATAAACACACACACACATATATAAATAAATAACTAAATAATAAAATAAATAAATAGATAGATAAAGAAATAAACACACACACACAAATAAATAATTAAAACATAAAATAAATAAATAGATAAATAAATAAACACACACACATATATATAAATAAAACAAATAAAAAAACATTAATAAATACATAACTAACACTTTGCAATATATATATATATAAACAAACAAACATTGCAATGTACAGACAGAGAACAGCATAATTTACACCTTAATATATGAAACACACATAAGCAGCACAAAAAATTGCAAATCTGACAAAACCAAAGAATATAAACTGAAATTATAAACTGGCAGAAAATGTCTCTCCTGGTAGAATTAGGTATTAAGTTTAAGCCTGATGTTATTCAAGAAAAGGTTTTTATTTGTTTTAGGCCATTTTAGTGTGTTGCAAAGGACAAATTTGTCACAATATACAGTTCTTTTGTCCAAAAAGACACTCAGATTTGTTGCTAGGCATTTTCTGGAAAAGGAGTCACTAAGGGATTCTGAAATGTTGGCAACAGTCACTGCAATGATTTGTTCACAGCTTAAAGAAAGTTGTGCTAAGCACTTTTGAACACAAGACATTCTGGAGACTCTTATTCTATTTATAATATTTATATTTTAGAATTACCTACACGTCTCGCTGTTAACCAAATGCTTGGTGGTTCATGCCCACCCAGGAACTGCAGTCTTTTTATGGGGCAGCCATGGCCTAATGTTTGGAGAAATGGTCCTTTTAAAGTGAAAGTGTCATTGTGAACACACTCAAGCACCACAACGAAATATGACCTCTGCGTTTAACCCATCACACGTGCACACACGGAGCAGCGGGCAGCTATTGCTCAAGGGTACCTCAGTGGTGCCCGGGCCGGGACTTGAACCTGCGACCTTTAGGTAACGTTCTAACCACTAGGCCACCGTGACTAACAGCTCGTCGGTTCAATCCCTGCGATTGGCCGGGAAAATGTGGGGAGGCGTGAGTGAGTAAGCAGCACATCCACAGCTGTACTGCCCTTGGGCTAGACACCTAACATTGCCCCCAGGCACCATTGGTGTGCAGCCCACTGCTCCTGCGCCTGGTGTAGCGGCACTTTTGACTATAAAAAAGCCTTTTATTGGTGAAAACATTCCAGTAATAGTGAACATGCTTGCTAATGTAGGAGGAAATCGTTTTCAGCAGTGCTTTTCAATTCCAAAATGGGTAAAACAGTCGGCCAGAAGTCCAAAACCTGTTTGTTGACCATCAAGGAAACCATGTAGATCCCAAAAATTCAGTCTTATTTTCAGGCTCTTTGCTCTTTGCAGGAGAGGGAGGGCTCATCTCCACTAGCCTGTGTATATCAGTCGTCCCTGATCTTTCACTAATTTGTTGTCTTGAGCTAGAACCAATAGGTAGGGCCCCGTTTCCCAAAAACACGGCGGTATCCAGATCATCCGTGACTCTAACGACTCTATAACAGCCATGACAAGAGTCTTGTATTACAACCCCTTCTGAGATTCAGCCCAGTGAGTCCTGACTGTAAAAAAAAATAGTAAATGTAACATTTTGTACCATTTAATAACTTTTAAAATAAAATAATATTTCATTACATTTTATTTTCCATAAGGCGCATGAACTCCCTTCAGTTGGGAAGACTGTTTGCTCATTTTTCTCTGCTGAGGTAGTTATCCTATACCCATGGAAACAGTATAGGTCTTGCACTCCACACCTTTATAGCAAATACAATGAGCCTGTATCAGTTACAGCAAACCAATACTCCTGTAACCTCTCACAAGCTAGTAGTGAGAAAACACACGTTGTGGGAACATGTAGTTGGAGCACTGCTGGTTCTACTGAACCAAAACCTTCAGACTTTGGGACTTTTGGGACTTTTGGACTTTGGATCACTACTGGCCCAATGGGAGTGATCAGCAGCTCCAGATGATGGGCAGATGAGAGGTTCCTCACCACCTTCCCATCCATCCGCTAGAGCCGTGAGCCCATTTTTCACGTTCTTCCTTCTTTGTCCTTCTACTGAATCATGATGAAAGAGTTTCGAGTGTTCAAGGTCGTGAGATTGAGTCCCAGATCTGGTTATGAATCATGGCATGGCTGTAGATCATCTCCAGACCTTCAGATCCTTTGACACGTTTTCATCAAGGACCGCGTGCCCATCCCATCGGTTTCCTTGGTGTTGCAAATCATTTATTCATGTACAAATGAATAATTTGGGGGAAAAATTGGATTTTAGCTCAATGGGCTTAAAGTTGACTAAAGTCTTTCCACTTTATTAGGAGCACTTACCTTCCATGACCACATGACAGGTGTATAATTACAGACTGTGGCCTCTAGACCATGCGTTTCTCTGTGAATGACACACACAAAAAGTAGTTTTCCACTCGCCGTAATCCCTACTCTGTTGAACTCTGGCTGACTCTCGTTTTCTGGGAACTTTTTAAGGTTCATGTCTTTCATTTTCCCCTGGTTTTCAAATAAAGAAGCACTGCCATGAACGCGTGTGTTGGATACAGGTCAGCCTGTGCTCATGCCATTGTAAAACGAACGAACTGATACTAGCGCAGCGATTTTATCTCGTTTTTCCCCTCAACCCAGAGAGCGAACCCACAAAGCCAGTTTATCTGGCACAGACGGTAATGCACTTCACATGAAGACGCATCCCGGAGAACGGCTGGATTTTGATCCTGGTAAGAATGATTCATTCATTCGTTCATTTTCTTAAAAAAAGAGGATCAACGTTCCAAACTTTATCACGTTGCTGTTTAGCTTCCTAATATGTGTATACATCGATTAGCCATAACAATAAACCCACTGGCAGTTACAGTGGCTCCTGGGGTGGAAAATCTTAGGTGTCAAGCGAACAGTCAGTTCTTGAAGTCAGTGTGCTGGAAAAATGGATGAACGTAATTGTCCGAGGGCCAAACTGTTGTGACCAGACGAATGAATCTCCAACATGGCAGCTCTGGTAAGGGGTTCACAGTCCACCTACCAAGTACTACCGGTCACAGAGGCTTGCAAAGGCTAGCCTGTCTTGCCTGATCCCCACAGAAGAGCTGCTATAGCACAGAGTGGACAGAACACACAGTGCACCACATGTGAGGGACATACTCAATATAAGACCGGTGGTTTTAATGTTATGGCTATTTATATATGTATGTATGAAGTCAAACGACGTCTTTTTTTTCATATGTTCATAATTGATCGACATTTTGCATCAACAGTTATGTTTTCCGTCCTGCTGTTCTCAGGTAAGCATGTTTTCTTTATCCCGAGCTCAGCAGTTCTCATTACAGCTGCTCATCATATGCATGAAAACCCCATGTTCTACCCAACGACACTGTGAACTAAACTTGTTGAAGGTTTCTGCCTGCTGCCCTCCTGCCTGCCTCGCCAGTACCACTTTGTGAGGGAGTCCAAGAGCTGGGCGGAGGCTCAGACCTTCTGCAGACGCACTTACACCGACCTGGCCACTGTAGGCAACATGAACGAGATGAACGCGCTGCTGGAGGCCGCCAAAGGTGACGGCCCTGCGTGGATCGGCCTGTATGAAGACCTGAAGAACAGCTGGAGATGGTCTCTGGACGACCCACGAGCCTACAAGGAGGGAGAGAGAGACTTCAGGAACTGGGTCACAACACTGTCAAACGTTATTAGAAGGGAGCCTGTGTGTGTGATGTCTGGCGATGGCCTGTGGCACATTTATCCCTGTGAAACACTGCTCTCCTTCATTTGCTTTGATGGTGAGCTTCATGCACGTGTCAGTCAAGTGCTTGTGAGTAAGTGGGGACCCCCAGGGCCTTCAGGGCCTCTAGAGAAGGTCTAATTATTCATGGGGAAGAAAACATGTCTGAAATTTTTAAACAATATAAGTTTGTCATATTTAAGCGTGTAACATGAACATGTTTTGTGGTTAAAGGTCCCACTTCATGGGAAAACCAAAACTTCGTAGCATTTTGCAAGTAAAACACTGTAAACGTTTAACAGCACTCACTCCCCAGTTCATACAGTCCATACATGGAGGTTAAGCTGCATCAGGGGTCTCTTTTGAACTCCAGCTCCAGCTCAGCCTACAGTGGTTTGGCTCTGCCCACTAACAATACTACCCCCAATCACATGATATTACCAACACTGGGAGGGGGAAGCGCCACCAAATCTTCTCAAACTGGTGCTAATGCAATATCACTGGACCGTGTCAACACGCCTGGACGAGAACACCAACCGCCAGTTCTGTTACATCAGCTAGCACATGCCAGTGCTGGCTAGCATTATGCTAAGCGATGAGGGAGAGGGAGGGCCACTTTACCCACCCAGAGAGAGTAAAGCCAATTGTGCTCTCGAACTACCTGAACTTCACAGTTATGGGCCAAACTGACGGCCTAGCTCTAGTAGTCAGGAAGTTAAACTGCAAATCTAAATGGCCAATCAGGACAGTGATCATTTACATATATCAGTCTTAAAGGCACAGTAACATAAAACAACCTGCTTAATTCAACAGGGAAAAGAGAGGCAGAAAAATAGTCATACGGAAAGGACTTTACTGCTGTTTTTGGTGCAAAAAACCTATAAACTTACATCCTTTAATTTTCTACATTACTGACATCCCTAAATGCATAAATATCCATTGTTTACATCAGGAAGAAAAAATGCCGCTGAGAGTTTGGTTCTCATATCTGAGCGTAAAAACTGGACAGAGGCCCAACGCTACTGCAGAGAGCATCATACGGATCTGGCCAGCATCAGGAACCATAAAGAGAACAACAGGATTGCCAGAATAGAGGGATTCAACTTTGCATGGATTGGGCTGTACAGGACCAGGATATGGTCAGACCAGAGCAACTCGTCTTTTAGGTACTGGAAGGCAGAGGAACCGAATGTGAACTTGGAACATATAAGTCCTTCCTGCACTGCTGTGTCGCTTGGAAACTCAGGCAGATGGACTGAGGAAAGCTGCAACCTCACACTGCCCTTCGTCTGCTACAGAGGTGAGCTCACACACCTGCAGACATTGTTTACTTGAACAGATATGCAGTGCATGGCCAAAAGTATCTGGACACCCCTCTGACTTGAATGGGTTCAGGCATTTGTCAAGGCCGTAGCTTTACAATTTCCTGAAGGTCCTGTGCAGGCCACTGGAGATCTTCACAGTTAAATCACATCTTTAAGGACCTCGTAGATGCTCCCAGATGCTGAATATACACAAATTCCCAGACAGAAGGAAAGCCTTCTGAGAAGAGTGGAGGTTGTTGAAGCCACAAAGGGGTGGCAACTCCACCTTGACAGCAACGTTTTGGAATGTATAGCTTGTATAAGTGTCCACATACATTTGGCCATACAGTGTACCTATCACCTATTACCTCCTGCTACCCCTGCTATTCCTGAAAAGGGAACACCATGGGTGTTCATGGTTCTGTAGAGAACAACTGTCAAGAACTCTTGAAGAACCATTTTCAGAGTGTGGGTCTCCTCCTATCAAAAGATGCTAGCAGGCTACCAAGGGAGGGTGAGGACCAAGTGTCTGCCCAAACATGTGTAGTGCCACTGCAGCTTTTCAAAGTGATGCTATGTCATTGGTCTGAGCTGGAGAAGAACCCTCTGAAGGCTATGAATCTGGTTTGACAAGGATACTGATTTCATTTATCTGAACCTGAACTGGTAAACCTAAACGGGCAGTGGTGGTCTCACGGTTAAGACCTTGTCCTTGTGAACAGAAGGTCACAAGTTCAAGTCCTGACCCAGGTACCACTGAGGTTCCCTTGAGCAAGGTACCATCCCGCTACACCGCTCCCTGGGTGCTTCTCATAGCTCCCTGCTGCTTCATGTGTGATGGGTTAAATGCAGAGGTCAGATTTCATTGTGGTGCACTTTGTATGTGATTGAGTGTGTTCACAATGACATCCAAGCCACTTTCACTTTTGTTTGATTCTTTAGCTCTGGCCGCCTCCCCTCGTCAGTACCACTTTGTGAAGGAGTCTAAAAGCTGGGCAGAGGCCCAGACCTTCTGCAGACGCACTTACACCGACCTGGCCACTGTGGACAACATGAAGGACATGAGCAGGCTGCTGGACTCTTTCGGAGGAGCTTATAACGGCGCCGCTTGGATCGGCCTGTATGATGACCTGAAGAACAGCTGGAGGTGGTCACTGGAAGACCCTCAGTTTTACAAAGAGGGAGAGAGGGACTTCAGGAGGTGGTTTGAGCATCCTCTGAATGAACGTGGAAATGATTTGTGTGTGCTGATGTTATTTCAAACCCCACAAGCGTATGAGGCAAAATGGATTGACAGGTCTTGCACAGAAGAACTCCAGTTTGTGTGCTATGACAGTAAGGTCACTTTTCAATCATTTTCAATGGACAGTTGAACTGTTTTTATCATTTGAAATGGTTTTTTCAAAACAAGTCTGGCTTATCTTTTTGCAGAAAGCGAAAATACCATTGGAACTTACATTCCAATAGCCAATCCTAAAACCTGGATGGATGCTCAGAGTTACTGCCGGGAGCACTATGTAGACCTGGCTACTGTAAGGAACCAAGAGGAGAACATGGAGATTTTCAAAACAACATCTGAAAGCATCATCATCAATTTATGGGATGGGGTTTGGGGAGCTTGGATTGGACTGTCCAGAACCAGAATGTGGTCAGATAACAGTAACTCCTCATTCACCTACTGGAGCAATGGTGAGCCGGATAATGGAAAAAATTCCATGTATGATTACATGGATCAGCACTGCACAGCAGTGTCTTTAAGTAATTCTGGGCTGTGGACAGATGAGAACTGTGAAACCGCTCTACCTTTCATCTGCTACAGCCGTGAGTCCACTTCTATATTAATTTGCTATTTTGATTTAACGCTAATTCCAAGTTTAAGCAGGCCACCCTAATATCACATAAACACCAATTACCCAGAAATATAAAACCACCTGCCTTATATTGTTTAGTTCTCTCTCATGCCACCAGAGAAGCCAGATGGACTAGCTTTCACCTCATTGAGCCTTGGGTGCCACTGGTTCACTAGTTCTCCTTCCTTGGATCACTTTTGGTAGTAACTAACCATTGCGTATTGGGAGCCCCTGAGAAGACCTGCCACTTTGGAGATGTTCTGACCCAGTCGTCTAGCCATTTACAGTGTCCGAGGGTTAACTTGCTGCTGAATATATTCCACCCCCTGACAGGAGCCACTGTAACAAGATCATCAATGTTAGTCACTTGACTTGCCAGTGGTTTTAATGTTGTGGATGATTGGTGTATATTAGTTATTCATTGGGTGAAGATAGTTGTGCCAAATTGATTTTTTGATATAACTGACCCTTCCCAAACCGTTATAGTAGTGTCATGTATATTCTGGGTGTTGTTGGGAGTTGTTTTTTTTATGGGGGGGGGGGGGGGGGGGGGACCCCCACC